>WBMV01004063.1:2759779-3165251 GCA_013396655.1 Campylorhamphus procurvoides
CAAAAAAAAAAAAAAAAAAGGCTTTTTTCTTCCTGCTCCTCGTCTTCTTCTTAAGTTTATTAATACTGTCACATCAAATCTCAATGCAAAGCGATGCGAAATGTCGTACACTAAAAATAATGTGTTGGAAATGGGTCAGTACAGAAATATTTGCACTGTCTACAAACCAGTCTATTATTTCCTCCAGTTTAAAGCTCTTTTAACCCAATTCTCAAGTACACCAACACAACAGGGAGTTAAATTCTGATGAATTTTAAGAGACATACAGACAGAACCGAGTATTTAGGTCACGGTTAGTGGAGTTATTTTTGAGGGGATTTCATCATTTTTGTATAAAATAATTAAAATGCTTGCTTTTGACTTCACCCCTCCAGTGCTCACGGCTCCATAAAGCTGCTGAGGTGCCCACAAGGTACCACAGTGAGAAGAGAGGCAGGAAGAGCACGAGTGGAAGGGTACTGTTGAACCCTTGATGTTGGAAGGGACCTCAAGAGGCCATCTGGCCAAACTTTCCACTCAAACCAGGGACAAAAAGGGAGAAGAAAAAAGGAGCAAGAAGGGAAAGTGAAATGGCAAAGATGGCTTAGAAGGCAGAGAGGAGAACTGTCCCAAAGCCTTAGCAGGGAAGCAACCAGCTGGCAGAAAGGACACGAAGACAAGGAGGGCTGCAGTTCTCACTGCCTTTATGTGGAGAACAGACATACACAACACACCAGCCGTGGGGGAATTACCAAACCAGCAAAGATGTGGCAGGAAGTTTAGGGCGTTAATATAATCATGTATTTCTGCCACGTGCTAAGGTGCAGTAATGGGAAAGCACCTCTGCTGTACGAGACGTGTGCAGTTTACTGAACTAAACACAACCACAGCCAACAGAGAGCTGTCATCTCCTCAGTAAATAATTAACATGAAGCTGGAGTTTTGCTCTGGGAAGTAGCTGGCTCGGGCTGTGCTGGGCATTGAACAATGACACCCTCGCAGCAAGGACAAATGCCCATTCCAAGTTTTTGACTCCTTTCCACTGAACACACACATCCTTCGAGGAATGGCTCCAATCCACCTGGCACCCAGAAACATAGGAAACAGTGTCATAACATTTTAGAGTTTAAAGTGCAGGCACAATGTGCCAAATGGAGGTAACAGATGGGGATCCAAACATTGCTAAGTGCTACCTAGCAATGCAGCATATGCAGGGCCTGGGAATCATGACATCATCTAATGAATGAAAAAGTCTTGCACCAATATTCAAATGGTGTACTTAATCCAGAGAGCAGAGACAAGCAAGGAAAAATGGCACCAAAGGTAAGACAGATGACAGTGCCAGGACCAGAGAAGATAAACACCTTGGTAGCAGTGAGCAACAAAAGTTGGATACTTTGCAATCCTCATCGTTCCCTCTTTCTGCTTCACCAGCTTTTGGCACTTGGATAGAGACAACCTGTGAGATAGTTTTGTGTTGAGAGGTTTGGAAGGGTAGGCTTGTATCCAAGAATTGAAGATAAAAAGCTAAGCAGTCTTGCAGAATACATCCACCTCCTGGAAGATAAACATGTACTGCACAATTGGAGGGTCACCAGTTGGATTATTTTTTCTAATTGTTAAGCATGTATCAGTTTTACCTGATCTTTTATTTATATTATTTGGGAGGATTATGATGAAGAGAAAAATTGGTGCAGAATGCTGAACACCCAGCTTGAAAATTCTGGCCTTCAGTAAGAAGATGAAAACACTTTTTACTGATTCAACTTTCATTCTAAACTCATGTAATTTAATCAGATATGTTCACAGCTAGAATTGCTGCATGCTGGAAATCCTTCCTGGCAATATAGAAGCTACCACTTTACCACTCCACAGATAATTTTCTCATTACATTATATACTACAGTTAGAAAAACCTCAGTTATATTTACAAGCATACAGTTCACCCAGTGATTGTAAAAATATGCACAATGCATAACTAGTTTGCCCAAGTAATTAATGTGATTATCCATTCCAAGCAGGTAAGTGCAACAATTGGGTTGCTTTGCAAACTGTGCAAGTGCACACACAACTCTGCACACCTAATGCTTTGGGAGGTTTGTCCACTCAGTAGATTCTCAAGTTCTGTTTTGCAATCACAGCCTAGAAAATAAAAATAAGATTATTTCCTGTGCCATAAACTGACCTAAGCACCAATGCTACTTTCCCAATATAATTAAATGTTAAAAGCCTTTAATTAAAGAATATAAATCAGAGTGAATCATTTCAGACCAGAGCAGGCTCACCACACAGGCTGCATTCCTTGCTGAAAGTGCATGAGAATAAAGCCATAAAAATGCCATTCACACCTTTTAATTGGTACATTTGAGTATTCCTTTTATTGCTCTGCCAAGCCAGCAATGGTACCACTTTCCCTCTGAAAACATTTGCACTCTCCAAACTTCAATCCAAGTGTTGATGATGACAAATGGTGGTCTCTGCTTCCCTCAAGTCCCACCCAGAACAAAGCAATTCTTTGTCCTGAAGCGCCTCAAGCATTCCTGGGCTGGGAATTTAATTCTCCTTCATATTGCATTTCCTTCCATCTCAAGCTCTTAGATAAGGATTTTTATTTGTTTATGTATTTATTTTAGGGACAGAAGGTATTATGGGTTCCCTTGACATGGCTGTGTTATTGCATGCAGAGATAACACGGGGAAGAAGCTGTTGTGGATGCAAAGTGGGAAACAGCTGCCCTTGTGCCTCTGAGGGGCAAAATCACCCCTCCCTCACCTTCCCCTTGCCCCTCTGTGCTCTGAAATGCTGTCGTGCTCCCTGGCACCAGAGTGATAGGTATCTCTACAATGCTGGTGTAAGAACACCTTGATGGGTTGTGGATACAGCAAACCACAGCAGGGTAAATGCAATCAGATTCACAGATAAACTCCAGGCCTCTGTAAATCTGGATTACAATGGAAATTAGACTGAGAGAGAGTGGGGAGGGAAAAGGTTTCTTGAATCTGAAAGCCAAGGTTCAGATTCAGCTCAACAGTATTTATGGAGCTTTTGTTCCCACTTTCTACAAACACTCAAGCATTCAGGCTTTGCAGCAAACATCGAGGAATAACAGCAACAGATTTTGAGCTTGTAAATAATTTCCAACAGTGTATTCAATTCTGAAGTCCAGTTTATACTGTGCTGGGTTATTGTGTAACACTCAAATACAGAAATGGAAATAAACACGGGATAATACAGAAATGCAGCACTACAAAATTCAGCAATAACTGAGATGCAAAAAGAACACAAACCCCAGAATGATGCATCAAAGACTTTTAGAAATAATTTCAAATATGGAACCACTATAAGGACTTTGTGGTCAAATCTTTAATACTGAATTCCTCAAAGGAAAATGTTTGAATTATTTACTCAGCCCTGAGCAAGTGAATAGAGGAAAAAGTAGATGAAAATAAGTAATCAGGAATAGTTCTTTTAAAGCTGAGTTCTAGTAGTAGAATATTGCTAAACAATGGGAAGTAATATCCTCCTAACTGTTAAGGATGCACAAACAAGCGTGCCAGCCCTCCCTGCAGCCCTGCAAGCACAATATGGGTTTACATCTGGTCTCAAGAAGCATCGGGCAGATCTCAGACAGTTTGGCTCTCTGGTTCAGATGAGAGCCCAGGAACTTGGGTTCTTGTCCAAAGCTCACTCAACCCACCTGAACCTTCTGGGCCAGCAAAGCGGTGCTGGCACTCTCGTCAGCACAGGCGTTTGCCTAACGTTTCTGGCACATGCTGCTTCCAGTCAGGCTAGAGAGATCGCAGGAATAATCCTTCTCTTTTGACATTCCCTATCGTCACAGTGGCAGGAAGCTGGAAGTGGGGAGATGCACAACATGCAGAATGAAAGGGGAAAGCATTTAAACAACCTGAAGCAGAGTTTGCAGGGAAAGCCTGGTAGCTTTGTCATCTTCCCACTGTGTTACAACTGAATATTTCTATTTTTTTAGCCCCTTTAATCCTTAGGAGATTATCACATAAACAAGTTGCTTCACAAAGGGAAGTCTGAGGGCCTCTTGTCCATCACTTGAGGGGTGCACCCCACCGTGCTCAAACAGCACTGCTCAAGGCCCCAAAACCAACTGTGGGGCAGACCCTGATCTAGATGAGATTTAGAGGACCTTGCTGAGAACTTGCAGAAAACGTGGCTGGAGCAGCTTTGCAGAGGCTGCACCTTGACTGTCCTTTGCAGCTCGTGCAGGGGTCCTGGCTCCCTGCTCATCCACACCAATGATGGGAACCACCAGGATCCTCTATCCATATCTCTGGGGAACCACCAGGATCTCCATGCAAAGCAGAGGATGGGAAGGGTCTGCTGCACTCTGGGCTCTCACTGTACTGTGGAGAGCTGTGGGGCCTGGGGAAAGCATCAGGCACCAGCTGATGGAGCCTCCACTGATGGAATGGCAGAGGAGGGACATGTCTCTGGAGTGAGCTGGGAATTTCACTGGGGGGAAATGGAACTGTCTGTAAGAGGAGGAGGCAGCTTTTTCAGCACAAAGTCTCTCTGAAAAATAACAGCCTCTTGTGTAAGACCACTATTTGTGTCAGTATCTCCTGTGATGGTACCAGTGCACCACCCACCATTTGCAAAGCACCTGTTCACTGACCATAAGGTGTCTGAGAAGAGCTGCTCCTCAGCCAGCCTGTGATTTCACACTAAGGGGCATGATGCAGAGAAGCTTTCAGACAGTATGTGAATGAAGAGAGCTGCTCCACACAAATGGACTTTCCTGGGAGTCCCTAAATAAGAAAATAACGATCAGCTACCCAGTCCTGGGAGGATTGGGGGAACCATCTGAAACCCTGAGGTAACAGTTAAAACTAAATCAATAAATGAAACAAAACGCAAAACATTCAATGATTTGGTTGTGCCGAGAGGACAAGATTTTCCCCTGGAGTTGGGAGACAAGCTTTCCTGGCTGGGAGCTGCCGGCATGAGCGCCCTGCTGGGCTGGGCAGCACCGAGCTGAGGGCTCGCCAGCTCTGATCTGAGATCTGTCACCACTCTCTGCACAGCCCTGGGCAAGCGACTTCACCTCCCTGGGTCTCAGTTTCACCATCTGCAGGACTGGGCTAACACTGGCTTGGCCAGCAGATAGGGGCAGTCAGAGGCTTAATCAAGGATAGCTGGAGTGATTAAATTCCAGCTGCTCAGTTTGTGGCTGAGAACTCGCTGCCCAGCGCCAGGTCCCGGCACTGTGGCACAGGAACCAGGCACGGTGCCCTCGGAGGAGGGCAGGGGAGGAACAGCCACAGCACAACACGTGGGTCAGCGTCTTCCAAGTCCAGCAGCCAGTGTGCTGACTTGGCATCGCCCTCCTCCAAGCCCTTGGCTGAGGCACACCAAGGAAATGCCATCGCTCCCAGCCCTGGAGCTGGGAACAGAGCCAGGTGGTGCCTCCAGACCGAGCCCCAACAGAAATGAGTGGATGGCCCTGCACACGAGGGGAACTGGAGCCAGGTACACCGTGCTCTGCCTGGGAGCTACACAGGGCCATGGCAACACAAAGGCATCTGCCCTGCTGCAGCTCTGCTGACTGGCACCAAGCACCCCTGGCCACAAGCCCAGGCAGGAGCTGAGCACAGACCCAGCTCAAGCTGCCTGAGACTCCCAAAGGGAGCTGGGTCAGTCCCAGCCAGGAGCTCAAGCATGGACTGTGGCCACCAGACAGCACCAGAACTGGAACACTGAAGGCTCCTGTATGAAAACCCTTACCAGACCCAGTTTAGTTGTTGCTTTTCCCATCACATACTCCCTTTCAGTCTTGAGCTCAGTACCTGAATCACCTCAGAGACACCTCCCCAATTCAGCTCACTGCATCTCTCCTCATCACTTGGATTCTGTCAAACACATCTCCACCCTCCATGCATTCCCTCGCTTTCCAGACAGTTTACAGTGGATTTTTAGTGGTCATCAAACATCTAGGAAAACACAGTTCCTCAGCTTTTCTCCCAAGACAGTCCATTTTAATGAGGTGTTCATGCCCTTCTCAGCATTTATAGGACTACACAGGATAAGAGGACCCATATATATACATATATAAATAGGCATTAAGTACATCTTGGAATAGATGTCAAGGTACAAGTGATTGCACAAGTTGCAAGGAGACACTCTAACAGGAAAGAGAAACTATTTCACATGCAATCAGTAATCATTGCACCAACAAAAAATGAAAATAAGACACAGTTAAATGACAGCCCTATAAAGTCAACCCTATAAATCCATAAACCAACTTCGTTTTGAAGATTGATGCCTAAAATTAGATGACAGAAAAGTAAATTATACATAGGTAAAATAATTCCCTTTCAAACTTTCTTTCCAGTGCTCCAGTTCCTTCCTGGGACCTTTCTAGTATGACAAATCCACTTGCACTTCCCAAAAATTGAACATGGTCAGAAATGCACTCCTACCCAGGGATCAGCTGTAGGAAATAGAGTGCTTTGATTTAGGAAGGATCAGAGGGCACTTGCCCACTACCTGCAACACATTCAGCATAGGAATATGTATCAGTATTTGAATCTTTCATATTACTTTTATTAAAGTCTGTTCCTGCACAGGCTTTGCCCATTGGGAAGAAAAACTCACAGATGTGGCACAGTGACCAAAGAAACTCCTGCATGGAATCTCTGTCCCCTTGGGTGTTTCTTTTATTTAAACCCTTTACCATCCTATTAACGTGCCACATTTGCTGTCACATTTGACTTCTGCACACGGGGAGAGCAGTGTGAGACCAACCCACACAGGGCAGCAGAGAGAGGATCAGGAAGAGCAGTCCCACAGACAGAGAGAACCACGATATGCTGGTGCATCACTGTTGTGCTGGCTGGTATCACTGCGATCCTGCACCAGGGGTGTCAAGAGACTGCCATCAACCCTTTCACACAAGAGCAAAGACTCTCTTGCTGGCTCTGAGCCCCAGCAGAAGCCAGCCAGAGTTTTGCCAGAGCAAACACTAAGAGAGGATTGCAGTATTTGGCTCCGAGTTTACACAAACAACTTTATTTCTCCCTGTGTCCTCTGACCTAGGTAATGAAATAACATTTAAAACTCAATTAGGGCATCTCCAATACAGATCTCTGTTTTAACGTGCAGACACTCCTGGCACTGCAGATTTAATATGGTAATGACTGAACAGATGTTTAGGAAATTGTGTGCACTGGCAGATGCTGGCTGACAAAGCATCCCTATTTCAGGTGTTTGGCTTCCACGGGTTTGTCCGTGTCACTGCCAAAAAGTCTGCTCCCTGCTTGAAGAAGAGTAACTACAGAAGTCCCTGTGTTACCACTCCTTTCGCTCTGAAGAAGTAACTCTGGACTTGAAGAATAATTCAGATCACAGCCTAGTCCAAGGAAGGCAAGGAAACACACAAACTGTTTTTAAAACACCACTGTCTGTAACTGCACTTTCTTATCAAGTGATGCATGCCACTGGATTAGGGGAGACTGTTCCCATTAGGAAACATAATTCAATACAACAAAAGGAGGCAAAATTGAGCCTGGATTGATCAAGAAGATTTAACTTCAAATTGACAACATTGCTGAGCAGTGAGGCAGGGAGCACAGGCGTAATTTGGTTTCCTGCAGCACCACTCCAAATGATGGCTATCAGTATTCCAATCAGTGGCTGATGGTTTTATTTCCCCCATGAGTTTCTCCAGGTCATCCCTGACAGTTAGAAAAGTGCTTAGTCGTTTGGGTTGCATTGAGCAGATGGTTCCTGATCAGAGATTAGTGCTGGAGCTGGGGGTCAGCAGGCTGCCAAACAAACTCATCCACGGGCTGTCTCCTGCAGTCACCCCGGGGACAGCAGTTTGCTGACCACTACAGACAGGTGACACACTCAGCAATGTTACTGTACGTGCCCAGGTCTCCCTACAGTAGAGCCACTGCTGGCCTGATATATAATTTATATCCCTGCGACTTCACTGCCTGGTGTTACAATATCACTCCTGGTTTCGGGTCACTCAGAGTGGACTTCTGAAGGAAATGGAGGGCACACAGAGGTGGTGGGAGAGAATGATTAAAACCCAGTCCACCCCAGCTCTGCAAGAGCCCAGTCCCCACAGCTGCATTTCAGCCAATGCACATTTTTCAAACTCAGATCTGCATGACAACAGCCACCTCTTCTCACAGGTTTATTACTGTTCCAAAAAAAAAAAAGAGTGAAGAGATGAAAAACGTCCAAAAGCTGGAGGGCTTGTGGAACACAAACTGGTATTTGAGGGCCAGGGCAGGGGGGCTATTGCTATGCATGAAGCACAGCACCTATTTTCTTTCTCCTCAAGGGTGAGTTTTCACACTGACCTGACTATCATGGAATTTACATGCACATAAACCAGAAACAAGCCCCAACCTCACAGTTGTGGACTCTCCAAAAGGTGCTTATTTTTACAAAAACATGAGGACCGATTCTTTCCAAGCAATGTGCCTGTATTGTTTCAACTTGAAGTATTCTCCATTTCAGTAGGGTTTTGCAGCCACAGGAGGAAGACAATGATAATGTTATGCCATAAGATCCTATGGCAAAATCACTTTTTGCTAGTAAAGGTGAGGAAGGAACAAAGTAGAGCTTTGCTCTCCCACTACAGTGATTTAAAGCACCATTTCTTGTACTACTACATTACAGCAATAACTATTCTAAGGACAAGAGCCAAGAGTACAGTACAAGCCACACAAACCAACCACAGGGAGCCATGCCCTCCACACCTGTGTCTGTGCAGAGCAGAGGAAAAGAGGAGGGGAAAAAAAAGTAGATGGAAGAAAGTTGCTGAAGGTAACCTGGAAAGTCACTATCAATGAGAACCACAGTGGCTTGACCCCGGTTTTAGTGGCTTCAAAACCATCTGCACCAAAACAGCAAGTGACTGTCAGCAGTCACCTTGTTTCAGGGAGTTGAAAAATGAAGGGAAGCGTATCAACCATTTCACACTTGTGAAGAAGACAATCTTATTTCCTCCAGTTACAGCATCCTCTAAAGAATGGGTGCATGTTGCTTAGATACAGCACTACACGTACAAAAATAGGTTCCTAACTGCTCTCAATTACACAACACTATTAGTTTGGGGAGACTTTTAAGTCTTGCTTACTTGATTCCATTTGAATCTATTTTCTCATATGTGCTTTAATTTTTATATGCATTTAATTGTGCACTTCTGTGACAGAATTAAGTCCGATCTGAACCTTGCAAGCACTTACATGCATGGTTAACTTAACATACACGCAGCCTCACTGTGAATTTATGGATGTCAAATTGGAATGATCAGGGTTTCATTGTTTCCCATTTATAGTCATGTTTGCCTCATTCATTCCTATTATTCTTTTATTTCATGGATTTGTTTTGACATTCATGCATTCATTTCCAAGCCAATACATCAGCTGAACGTAAAAGATAAAACTCTTCAGGAATTTAATGCAATGAAATGAGAGATCTGGACTTCCAAGAGGAAAATTGACAGGTCAGCCTCATACCAGAGAAGCACATTTAAACGCAAAAAATAACAAAAATTGCAGGTAACTTGCCTTGAGAACTATTTTATGGTCACAGCTTGAAACCTGTTTGGAATTCCCATAAAGGCAGCACAGCTCCTCTCTTTGCAGTGCTGTTTCTGTGTGGCTGCTGGATCTCTGGGTTTGGGTTCTGAACCACATCCACCACCTAAGCATGGATACCCCTCCAGCATCCCTAGTAAGTAAAAATATTCAGGTACATTCAGAAAAGCAGGGGGAAAAGGAATGCTATATATCATAGACAAGCTCTATCTTAATATTATAACCTCCTCTATTACCACAGCAGTTGGTTTGGATTCTGAGTTCATGAAAACACTCGCTGCTCCCGAGTCCTGAACCAGCAAAACAGACCTCCTGATAAACACCCTCCCTGATGTCCAGCACCCTTGGTGCAAAATCCTTGTCCACGGCAAACAAACACCTCCAACTACATTTAGGACTCCAAATGTTTCCAAGTATTGGGCACTGTGGCTCCAAGTGACTGCACAGTGCAATCTGCAGCAACTGGTCAGCAGGATTTCTTTGGAAAAAGACCAACGCACTTTATTAGACAACCTGCTGCACTAGCAGGGGAAACACACGTGGTTTGAAGGCTCAAGAACAAGCTCAGTTCCCAAGTACATTCTCAGTTTAGGCTCTGCCCAAATGACTTGTTCTTTGCAATCCTGGCGATACTGGAAACCTTCCACATTTCCTTTGGGCTCTCACTTCTCTTTGCATCAGTTATTAAATAACCCTCATCCTCCTCAACACGTGGGCAATGCTCCTGCACACCCGTTCTGCTTCCACCCACTGCTGGCACAGGTGACCCTGAGCAGCTGGCATGGTACATGGCAAGAGCTAATGGCATGTTTTGCCCCAGTCGTGGCCCAGAAACTTGCACTATTTCAGCAGCAACAACAAATAACCCCAAATCCACCTCCAGCCAAAGGATTGTTGTGCTTTAAAGCTGCTGGATTTCTTTGCAGTTTTGCCCCAAAATAAATATGGACACAAGCAGTGCACAGGAAGCAACAGCCCTGTGTGTGTTCAGACAAACTGCTGAACACCTAAAGGTGAGTTTTCCTGTAATAAACTGGTATTTTGGGGAATATATTGGAGAAACATTGGAGAAGGCTGGACAGATTTAGGACATAAGGTCTGCTCACAGCTTTGCACAGGAACTCCCACCAAGTGCCAGACATATGGAAAATCTGAAACTGATTGGGGGGAAAAAAGAAAAGACAACAAAAACCTTCTTGGACAAACAGTGAGGCAGTAAAAGAAGGTGTGTGCACTCCAAGGGTGAGAAATGAAAGCCCTGTTGCACTGTGCTAATTGGAGCAGGGCTGGGCTGCTTTCTCAGAGTCAGTAAAACATTAAAGGAATTACTTCATGTTGTTTCATCAGGTGGCCCTAAGAAATTACTTTGATTTACAGGAGAAGCCCCAAACGGTGCCTTTTTACACACGCAGAAAAACTCCTGAAATAGCCAGCACCACTAACTACAAAGGGGGTGGACAAAAGCCCCTCTCTTTGCAAATTGTACAGCTTTTTGTAACGTCACTGCGCTGCCTTTCCTTGCTGTGCTTACTCTGCTCTGGCAGTTCAGTTCATCATCACGGTCCTCAACGAGAGCCCCCAAACCAGCAAGGCACAAAGTTCCCCTTTCCCAGAACTTTCACCTCTAGTTGGCTGCAGAAATGAAAAATGAATTGTTACACATTTCTCTTGCCCACTCTGAAGGTAAGTTTTTCAAGCCAAACCACATCATTATTTATGTGTCATGGGAAGGCTTTTATTGCAGTTAATAAAAATGTAAGTCCTAAAGCACAAGCTCCAGCAAATAGAAAAAAGGATTTGTCCATGCACTTCCATACAGGAGCCAAAGCTGCCAATACATAATGCTTGCCACAATTACCACTTTGACTTTCTATCATTTATACCTTGAACTGTGTGTTGGTAACCTTTTAAAATAGGATTGTTTTTGTTCCCTAATCTCCAAAAGAGATTTCAAAGCAATCAAATTCCACTGATGCCAACACTTGAGCATACAGGGAATTTTGCTTGAGTATTTACAAATGTTTTTCTTATTCATGAAGCACCTTGTAAGCAAGAACTTGTTTGAACAAGTACTCCTGGAAAATGAAAAATAAGTTACAAATATGATTGTTCATTAATCCCATATGCAATAGTCAAAGAGTTCTTCTTTCAAAGGTGCTTTCAGAATGAATTGATTCATTTGTGTAGTGCTGCAAAGGTACAAAACGCTCTCTAAGCATTAGGTATTATTCCACTGCCAAACTCTCAACGTGCTTGTAGCCCGTCTTGGAAACACTCATGTTTGTACATCTGAAAGGGGAAAGCAAAAGGAGCTGGAGAAAAGACAGTTGAAAATCTGCCCAGCGTATTTTTTCACCCAAATATTGCTTTTAATGTCTAATCAATCTTTATGGTCTGTTGCTGCAGGGAAGGTGTAATAGAATCAAGTTTTCATAAAATTGCAAGTTGTATGAATCTTTCAGAAACGAGATCACAGCATTCTTCATTCCAAATCAATATCGATTAGTCCTTAAGTTACATATAAATTGCTTTTAGTCGCAGACATTTCATGTCATACAAACATAGTTCATAATGGGAAATATCCTTTCCACCCCTCTAACAATGCCATCCTACTTGCTGGGCTCATCTGATGAGAAAGATGATCCCCTTCCTTTTCTTATGTATTATTTTAAATATACTTTAGCCAACCTCTGTATCCTATTTTACTCTTGTTACAGCCAATCTGTGCAGAACTTGCCAAGAATAAAGGATTTGGTGACACACAAATTGCAGGTCCCGACCAAAAGGCCATTTCTTTTAGTGCTGGTATTTTCCCACTGAGGGACCGAGCCTGTCTGAAGAAACATTACTCAAAATCCACCAGCAAGAAGCAGAAATCAAATTATTTACACCAAGGAAATAGCCATGAATCACGCAGGAAACAAGCCAGAGGAGGAGGCCCAACACTGCAAGTGCTGCAGGGGTGGATTTCTAGGAACAGCCCTGCAAATTCACACATGGGTTGAAAATATGAAAGTAAGTGAAATCCCTGTTCTGTTCCATCATTATGCTGTTTTCTATTTGCAAAATATACTCAAAATACAAATAATTATATACACAAAAATGCCGCAACAGTGAAATTTACGTTCTCAACAGATTGGAGGTAAGACATAGAGCAAAGAGCTGGAAAAGTGGGAAGTGACTTGGATGAGAATTCGGGATTCAGCAGACTGCTGACCCCAAATGGTGCCATGCCCTGCTGGTGTTCTGCTATTGCACTTCTAGGCAGGGCCAACACAAGGGGCTGGCCAGCACTTATTAGGGTTTATTTCTACAGAGAGAAGTACAAAGTTCCCTCTGCAATAAAATGTTTTGCATTATCTTTCATGGCTTTAAACCACAAAATACTCTTTACGTTTTATCTCAGCATTTAATGCTTTTTAAGATTACATTTGAGCTGTGGTGATTGACTTTAAGAAACAAAGTAAACTGCGTGTGCTTTTTTAGCCCCTAAGGACAGTTACTGCTTCAGAATATAACTGTGAAGATATTTTTACATCGTAGGAAACCAGCTATAATGTACATTACAGCTCATTTTCCAACACTGGATTGCATCATAAATATATTTTAAGCTGCCAGTGTTAAAATTATAGCGGAAAATTAAAACAAGCGTAACCCATATTATTTAAGATGGGTTTTACAGCCAAGTAAGAACCAAAATGAAATAAAAACACAGTATTTGCATCCAAGAAAATTTGGTGGAAATAATATAAAAAAACTGTTACAGCTAAAACCTACTTAGCAAAAAAAAGGAGATGAAAACATTTGCCATCTGTTGAGAACATGGAACTGGTTTCCCCTATTATGAGCTGCAATCTTAAAGGCAGGGATTAATATCCATGGCAGTGTCACCTCCTGGAGCCCAAGGGGAGGGGTTGGGGCTCTCTGGTGCACAGGAGCCCCCAGCCCCTCGCAGAGCCTGGCACTGCACCAGGACAAGATTTACCCCGGGAATCTGGCCTGGCACAGATGGCTTTTCCTGCTCTCACTGGGCTGGGAGCAGAGCCTGCTAATCAGGAGGTGGAGATTCAAGTGGCAGCAAGTCTCTCCAGCTCACCCCCAACACTGAGGAGAGGCAGAAACTGCCTGGAAATGGCTGGATTTGGGAATTGTTCTGGTTTGCTTGGTTGGGTTTTTTGTCCCTTAAAAGATGCAAGTGTTAATTCACCTCTAGCCCATATTAATTGTTGTGGCTCACAGTCCTAACAGGCAAAGTGGTGAGCTATGAAGCTGAAGAATATGTCCTTTAAAGCATTGATGCACACTTGGTCAATGTTATCTTCTCCTTTTCCATATACACAGATAACAGATTTATAAAACTCTTCATCCCAGTTCCTGCCTACAGTTAGAGCTCCTGCTCAGGGCTAACAGTGCCTGAGCACATCACACGATGTGCTTTTCGTGTTTTGTGCCACGTCTGACCACAGGAGAGCAGAGAACACTGTCATGAGGAGGGATGCATAATTAAAATACATTGGCCTTGTCTTACACGCCCATGTTGGTACCAAAGAGCAGAACGAGGTAACGAGGACTTTGAGTCTCTAGACACGGAGTTTGGGAACACTGAGGACTAACTTGGTCCAGGAGCTTGAATTTAAGTCAATAAATCTGCCTGCTGCAGCAGCAAAACACCAAAGACAAACCTAGTTCAAGAGTTTTGGCAGAAAGATGGATTTCTGTCCTGACATCAAGCTAAATATGTTACTTAACACACTATCAGGGTATTTTTTTGGCTTTTTCATCTAAGTGTCATTAGTAGTCACATAGATATATTTTAATTCTTTCTGTTCACTACCTCCAAGATATCTTTGAAAAACTCCCAGAATTTGCAATGTAAGGTATAAATGGAACCAGATACTGAGATTTTACCATGATGTAAAGTATTACTAAAAATCATGGGCAATACAAGATACTTGAACAAAGCACACATCTCCAATTAAACCACAAAAATCCCAAGTATGGCTGATAATAATTTCTCACCTCCATCATTATATACTGTGTATAATATACTGACTATGACCTTCAGATGCTGTAAGTGACGGTGTGTCCATCACTCCACCCAAATTTCTAGTAGATTATTCTGGCCATTTTGCTTTCCTCCCCTTACCATCCCTTGTAAATGTCAATGAACCATGAACAGCAGAGTTAACTGAGGCCACTGTATCCTACACACAGCCAAGATGTCCCTCACCCTTCCCCATCTCACCAATATGAACCTTTGTGGCCCCACTGCCTTTGAAAAGTCCATCACCACAAGCAGGCACCCACTGGGATGCTCAACAGGGCTGGAAGGACCATGGGCTGTGGGTAACCTTTTCTTTTCTAAAGGACAGAGTTCAACTCAATTCCAACAGACCCTTAACTAAGAATTGCTACAATCACAGTAAAAGTGAACCTCAAAGCGGCACAAACTAAAAAACCAACTTCCTGCCAGAGATGCAAATGAGCCAAGCTGAGGCATTAAAATAGGCACCAAGACATTAATAATTAATTTAGAATTCACCGTAACAATACTAATTATGGTGTGTCATGTGGTATTATTGAGAACATAATGAGCTTCTACAGGAAATTAATTGTAATTCACCAATTAATGCGGCCTTGGGAAAAGTGTTTTTTACCAGTAATGCCTGAATTTAACAGCCAGATTTAAATCTTCACCTCGGTGACACGTTTGCTGAAAGCAGAAGGACTTCAGGAGGATTTGACAGCAATTTTATCAACACAAGATCCAGGGCTGAGTTTCTCGGCTAAGTAACCTGCAGAGAGAGGGACCCGAGTTTTGTTGGGTATTTCAGAGGCCGGCTGCGATTCCTCTGTAAGGCTTATCTCTCATCTCCTGGCTACACCCAGGGATCTGAGAAATCCCTCTCATTCAAATCCAACAGGAGCCCAACTCCGATTGTTCCTGCCCTTATTGGAGATGCAATCCCCGTGATAAAGGAGGAGGCTTCTTTAAGCACTTATCAATACATTACCCGCAGCAGAGAGCGGCTTGTCCAGGCTCTCCATCTCTGAGCAGCACATTTACATAGCCTGGAGAGCCTGCATTTATGGAAAACAAAATATTACTGCAAGGCTGGTCATGGTTTGCAGCTACACCTTCAGTCCACAAAGACAAATTCAGAGGCTTATCTGAGCAGGGAGTCTCATATCCCTGTCACACGGAGAAGTGAATATCCTGTAGCAGGGCAGGAGATTTGATCAGCATTTCCATAGTCATTTACAACCCTCAGGACTGCTGGTGCTCACCAGGGTGTTCTGAGCCCCTGATTCTGTGATGTCTCTTCTGGACAGCACCTTCAGGACACAGCTCTGAGCAGTCCCCATGAGGGGGAGGCAAGGCAGGAGTCCTGTCCTCCAGGACACTGCACAGGAATGACAGTGCCTTCAAAGGTGCAGAAACCTTTGAAGGTCCACGATTCAATCACTCAGGGGAACATTAATACAAAACCACCTATGCCTGGAGGCCTTGGAAGATTTCAAGTCAAAGGAAAAGTCTCCAAGAAGGGGAGTGACAATGTCCCCACAGTGTCTTCTCCCTCCAGCACAAGAGGTGATGGATTGAAGGGCACACATGAATTTCCCAGCACATGAAGAGAGGCCAGCCTGTGTCAGGGTGCAGCAGAAGCACCCAACTCACACCTAATAACACCCTTTGAAAAGTGATTGATAGGAGACCTTAATAAATTTGTGGCTTTATTGAGCCAGACCTTTCCTTCTAAAATCCCATCCCTAATTCTCTTTTCAACTGCTCATATGTCAGGATCAAAGAAAAGATGGATGTTGGTGTATTTTAAAAACTGCTGAGCTTGGAAACTGTTCTTAAGAATTACTAATTGTGTCTAGCTAAAAAGCTGAATCACACTTTTATTTAAGTGGGGAAACAAGTCTCTTTCCCGTCCCTGGAAATAGCAGGGAGGAGGAAACATTCCCACCTCCAAACTTCAACCAGGGCAAACCTGCAGAGCAAATGGAGGCAGTTTTGGTTAATTACTTTACATCCACAGTTTTGTCAGGATAACATCCCTGACTTTTTCCTTACACTGCAGGCCTGCTGAGCTCTGCCTGGCTCCCCCTCCCTCCCTTTAGCAGCTGCTCCAGAATCAGGAGATTCCAGGTCCCCACAGCTGGGGCAGCTCCACCTGCTCCATCTCATGGCAAACAACAGGGAGAGGACAAAGTTAGCTGCTTCCTAAAATAGCCTGTAGGTAAAATAATGTGCCCTCATGCCAACCAAACTCAACATTCATTTCAATTACCACGTTTTCTCAACACCCTCTGCTAACACAAAAGTTCCCTCACCAGGTTTTTTCTTTGGAGAACTTTCCTTCTCAGTTCCATCTTTCAGACAGGCACACTTATCATATTCAAGGCTAGACCTGCAAGCAGGATGTAAATCACTTTATCAGCTCAGCTGCCATGTATTTAATAACTTATTCACAGTTGCAGGAGGGAAAAAAGGTGAGATTATATGTGGGGGAGACAAAGAATGAATATGATTTCCAGGAGTTACACAGGACTTCTCATAAATACCTAAAGGATGATGGTGGTGGGAAGGCCCATCACTTTGCAGGGGCTGGACCTGGAGGCTGATGTAAAATCGTGTTGGAGGTGTTTGATGCCCCTTGGGCACGGGAGGGAACTGATGCTTATGAGCAAGAGAAGGGAGAGTCAGTTTGGTGGGAAAAAAATAGAAAACGGGGGAAAAAAAAGGTTTTGTTTGTCAGACAGGGCTGTACAATTGTCTGCAAATGCCAAGGAGGGCAGAACTCTCCGAAAACATGTCAAGCCCCTGATCCAGCTGTCAATTGTTCTCGTAGGCAGAAAATGAAGGATGACATGTGAGATGAATTTGTAGAGTGGAGCCCTTCCCTCCCTCCCTGCAGCCTCTCCACAGCCAGGCCAGGAGGAGAGCGAATGTGTTATGCACATTTCACTATTAGCATGATTGACCTAATATTGGATGACTCTGTACCCAAGTGCTTATGCAAAATAATAAGCCTGGCTACTGAGCAATTATTAAATACAAGGAATTGTTAAATCCTTGCATTGTGCGTATTCTAAAGGAAATTAATCATTTTGAACTCTGGAGAATACAGTTTTATAAGAAGAGAAGAAATAGCAAATACACAATAGGGTATTTAAATGCTAATACAGTCAAACAGTTTAAAGCATAGCATACATTTTAATATTGGTTTACTGAATACTAATTATGCTCTCCTAAGTAGCATTTATTATGATTTGCTGAAAGTATTGATCCAGAGGGTGACAAGTGCAATTTCCCTTTCTTGCACATATCCTTAAAAATACATATTATCAGATTATCAACTCTTTTTAAAACCTGTTTTTTCTTTGACTATTCCGCTCCAAGTATCAGTGGCAGCCTGATACGTTATAGCCCAGAATTATTTCAGCTCAATGGTGTGAGGCAAAGAGAGATTGTTCTCTGTGAGCCAAAATTTACTCTCCTTCACTACTCAAGGCTGACAGCTTTGCATGTGTTTTGCATTTGGTCCCACGCTAGGCTACACAGGATGGAGAAGAGCCTTAAACAGCCATTCCCTGGGTTTTGTCAGCAGAATAAACAGCACTAAAACAAACGGACCATGCTTTGGGATAAGTCTGAAGTGGTGGTGAGTTCCCCACCAGGCTCTGCCTAAGCTGAGCCCACCAAAATCCCCCATGTGGTGACCACACAGACACAAACACTGCCACAGCCCCAGCAAGCCCCTTGTGCCCATGCCCATGTTGAGCAGCACCAGCCTGAACCATTTAATTAAAAAAGAAACTCTGCTAAACACTGTCAAATGGCCAAATTCAGCCACGCTGCTACTAAATCAAAGAAAGTTGCTTGGGATAGAAACAAGCATGGCGTTTGTCCCCTGGCCTGTACTATAAGGCTCTTCTGAATACATCAAGCAATAGCTCTCAGGAACACAAAACAATTAATTCTTAATAAATACTTTCAATAGGCATGAGGGATTTGATTAAGGCACAATACCTGCTGCATTAAATGCAAATTAAATGTGCACTTAGTAAGTTCAATTTAAAGCTTTTCTGTTTTCTTTTATCTGTTACATCAAAGATTGCGAAAAAGTAGTGGCTTTATTTTTTTCATGTGCTTCAAAAATACCACGTGAATAGAGCTGACTTAACGGGAGCATGAATGCAAAAGTAGATTCAACTCTATTAACTTTTACAATTTTGCTGCAGAAGTTGTTTCTCTTGATATTTTAATTTCAACTTGGCTGATTGCAGAAAGAAGCAAGGTCAGGAGCTCTGCTGCTGCTCCTCACACTGCACAGGACCACTTCGCATAATTCAAGCGGTTGTAAAAAATTAGTACTGCATGCTATGATAAATGGGCTTGTGTTTGTGCCTCTAATGTAACAGGATTAGGGTAAAAGAAAGTACTATTTCTATAGTTCAGCTGAAATAAACATTACAAAAGGCCAATTTACACTTCCAAGATTACTGGTAATGGCACAATGTTTAAGAAATTATTTCAGTCTAGCATTGTTCTGCCATATAGCTGTAAGTAGGCCATTCACTACAATATCTCAGCCGTTCTTCTGAGCAGCAACAAATCACAGATTTTTTACAATTTATTTTTATCACTGAAATTAAAGAGAATAGTGCTGTGTTTACACTGTCACAAGGGTAATGTATCATGGCTGTAACAAAGTAACAAAAGAACCTGAAACCGACGAAATTAGCATCATCTTCCCTATTAAAACTTACTGCCAGAAACTTTACAGTCCAAAACATCCACTTTTATATCACTCAACTGGATATTAAAAAAAAAACCAAAGCAAACAGATTATAAATAGTTCCCTCGTAATTTGCTTATCCTGTTGAGCAGGTGACAACTCACACACACTCCCTTTTTTATCCCCCCTTGACAAGCTTTCAATTTGAAACCACAACTTTTTCAAGTGTAAAGGTATTCAAGGTACCTACAATTAATGAATTACTTTGTGCAAACAAAATGGTCAAACCCCCTTGCTCCACTCCCATTCCCAGCAGCTCCTCCTGGAAGAAGCTCAGCCATGGCAGGAGATGCACAGAGACAAAATGGGTTTCAGGAGATTGACAAAGAGCTTTAAGCTGAATATCCTGTTTGATTACGACTATCTGCAAGGGGAAGTCATTCAATCCCAGTGCTGCTGGAACACTGCCAAAGCAATTAAGGTTGCTGACTTGGCCACGGAGCTGAGAATATACACAATTTTACACCCCATCATCCTGTGGTAATGGGTTCTTGCACCCACAGACGAGGGAGGGACACGTGTGGATTAAATCAATGGATAGAATATTTACCAAGAGCAAACGGCTCACAATGAGTCCCTGCCACCAGTCCAAACCAAAAACTGGGAAAGGGTCTGGGTCTTGGGTCCAGAGCAATACAGGTGGATGTTGGCTGGTTTTCCTTCCATGTGGAAGGTCCCCAGAGGGAGCAGGCACTGAGATACAGCCTTTCCAGGGTGGGGATGCTGATGTAGGAACCTACACTGAGCTTACACATCTCCCAGCCCAGCTGTGGAATGAGCACAGAAGAGAAACAAGCAGGTGCTGCAGCAGCCTTTGGGAAGGGTGACATGAACACAACCACACACCCAATTTTTGTCCAGCTCGGGACTGCTTTGGGCTTTGACCATCCTGATGAGGGCACAGCACTGACATCTGCAAATGCAGGAAGGGATGGATTTCCAAACTGAAGGGTACAGAGTTTGCTGCCCCTCCAGGACAGCAGCAGAGCTCTGCACCAGCCAGCAGCCTTTATATACTGCTTAATATCATTATCAATATATGGAGAAAAGGGGAAAAAAGCAAGTAAATGAGGAGTTGCCATAGCAACTGCTACCTCCTAGGAATACGAAATATATGGGACCACCCTCACCAAGGGAATGTATTTATTTATTGTTTCCTGGTTTGAATGTTCAGCAAAGTTATGCTGCTGGACACTGCTGGGCATGGGAGACCTTGGCTGGGCAACACTTGCATTGTGTTGGTGTTTCTGCCTCGAGAGAGGGCCCTCATTTCCAGCACTCAGAAGCAAGACCAAAGGCAAACTCTCCCATCAGCGTGGCAACATCTGCTCCTCATTCGAGAGCCTGCTGATGGTCAGCGCTTCCCCTGCTAAATTACAACATGCTCCCAATTTACAAACCATCGAAATGACTACTCCAAGTAGAAATTCAGGCCAATCTTAGCAATGATAAGCATGTTAGAGCCATGGGGTTTTCTATTTGTTTTTGGTTTTTAGCCAGGCACTGCTTTAGCCCCGAATCATGATTTCCCTCATGGTGAATGTCCATGCAAAGCATTTTGTGGCACAAGCCTAAAACCCATTGGCATCTGCAGGACAAAAGCACAGGTCAAAACACTGAGCTGTACAAAAATGGTGCCAAGCATATGATAAGTTTAAATTTTGAGGAATTCCAGCCATTACACAACCAAGCCAAAAAATCTATATTTGGAGCAAGAGGCACAATATCACTACTTCAAGGTCCTGATCAGTTCCCAGGACACAACAGCACACCAAAACCAAATGAACACATGGCAGCTTCAGTAATATAATAAAATACTAGCTTTTTGTAGATATCCCATTTTTAAGACCAGACCCTGAAAGAGAAGGAAGTGAAGTTGAGGGTAAAATGGAAGATTTAATAGTAGCAGCAATAATGAAATAAAATAAAACCAACGTGAATGTCATGTAGCTGCCCCTATAAACCTGGATTATGAAGTTATCTAATTTCTCATATTTTTGGGGCTAAGCTTTGTGTCTCTGACATCACCAGAGTAGTCCCTTTCTCCTCCATTTTTGACTGTATTTTATTTCCTATTCAGCTTATGCATTTCCCTTTCTATTCCTGCTGCAGTGCTCTTTAGAGATGCACTGCTAATTCTGCCAGCAGAAACAAGAGGTGGTTCATTCCCACTACTTATCATTTCCTTGAATAACAATCTCAATAATATTTCTAATCCACAGAGTAATATTGCATCAGCACAGTGCAAACACACTTGCATGTAACATGAAATATAAATTGCTAAAAAGAAAACAAACCAATATTATCAGCTGGAAGTAGAAACAGCATGACAATGCTGAAACACAAACCAAAACAATAATAAAAAGTAAAAAATAACAGCCTCTGCTCTCTTGTGCATTTCATTAAATGAAACAGACTGGATTCAAATCAATCAAGTCTATGCTAGCTTTAAAAAAAGGAAAACAAATATTCAAGCTTACTCTGTCTTTTGGAAGCAGAGACACAGAATTCAAATGATCCTTCCAAAAGAATTCTCATTTTAGAAGTGTCATGTATTGAGCAGCAGTATCTGAACAGCTGACAGTGGCAGTGCAATATTCCCTTGCTTGGGTTATGCCATATGAAAGGAAGAAATTCACCCTTATTTTTCTACCTTGAAAAAATTGAGACTTTTTTTCCTCTGCCCCACAAGATGCTTATTCAGTAACGTAATGGAACAGGACAGAAATCCTCCGTGTGTGGAAGGGCAGTAACAACACAGCCCAAACGGCAATGGCTCTGCCACCAACTCTGCTCTTCTTGAAGGGAGAGGGAGAGACAAGAAGCAGAAGTGGGAGGTGGGAGGGAGCAGGATGCATGGCAGGACAGTCACACAACACACTCTTCCCTCCAGGCACAAGACGGCCAGCGAGGAGCAATAACAGCTTTCCCTGCGACAGCAGCTGTGGCAGCAGGAGCTGCAGCCTTAAAAAAGACACATCCCCGTTCCCTCCTTTCCTGGTATTTCCTTTCCTAACTTTCTAGCTTGCTTTGCTGCCAAGGCTAAAATAGCATCACTCTGTGCATCATCTCCCAGAGAACTGTGAGCTCCTGCGCTCGCCCGCCAGACAGGAGATGGGAGCCCGAGCGTGGCACTGGGAAAACTGGGAAAAGCACTGGGAAATTGCTCCTCCAGCAGGGCTGAACTCCTGCCCCAGTATCCAGTGCACAATGGGATGGCTCCAAGAAGAGGTGCTCAGCCCAAGAGATGTGCCCAAATATAAGACCCCCCCCAACTCCAGAGCCTCTGCGGAGAGTATTGGATTATTTTATCTGAGCAGAACAGTGGTGGCAGGAGAGGCACCCTCTGCTCCTCCCTCATCCTCAGGGCTGTGGAATTCGGGATGAGCTGCTAGGACGTGAGATAGTTGAGCTCAGGAATGAGAGGAGGAGAAAGGAAGGGGAGTTGGCAACTTTCATGTTTTGAGCTCTGTGCTCGTAGGACAGAGATCCTTCAAGCACAACATCCTTTCACAGCTCTGCTCCTCCTGTTTAGCACTTCACTGCTTCTCCCACAAGCGTCTCAAATGATTCTCTTGTATGAGGAGTGATGGAAGGGCTTGTCTGACATAACTTTTTTAGTCCCACCCCAACAATTTCTTTTTTGGCAAGTTTTGTTGGTTCTGGCCTCTCCCCCCCATTTCAAATGAGGAGAAAGAGAGATGGGGGGAAAAACTTTAAAAGCATGTCAGTCCAAGAAAAGATATAATTCTGCTTTGGTTGCCAACTTGGAAAATCAATTATTCAGGTTATTCATGCAGCCAAACTTGTAGGCAGAAAGGGATTGTCAGCTGAAATTCCTGATGGGACACCACAAATGCTGCTTCATCCCACAAACCCTTTAGCAATGACTACTGAACCCAGCTCGAGGCTCCACCAGGAAGGACTTCTAGCCATGTCCATGTCTGACACCTCCACGGATGGGCAGACAGGAGGAACTCGGCCCTGAAAGCCAAAAAATGACTCAGGAAGGGAACGAGGGCACATCCACTTCACCCCACCTTTGTTTCAGTGTGGGACAGAGCTCCAGGCGACTGCAAGGCAAAGCAGCAGCAGTGAGAATTCTCAGTGCTCACACAGCCAGGAGGTCTTTTTGATGTCAAGCACACTCAGTGACTGGTGATGGCGAAAGTGGGTGTGGGGAGAAGTTGTCAGGATTTGATGGTTTAAGTGAAAGACACTTCAAGGGAGAAGAAAATGTTCAAATTATAAAAAGGCCTATTTCACTCATGCACTCTAAAATGGCAATAATCCATTTGATGGCAAAAAAAGACAGAAAGAAAGAAAGGAATCAAAGAACAATGAGAAAGATGCTCTGGCCTATAATTGTACTCTCTTCTCTACAAAGTCTGCAGCCCTTTTTCTTCCTATTCGATCCTGAATCTTTCACAGCTGCAAAAGCCCTCAAGCTACAGACAGGTTTCAGTCCAGTAAGAGCGTCTGTGGCTTATTACAGCTGAACATCCATGATGAAGGACTGAAATACCCTCAAGTTTGCACACTTGAACAACACTAGAGATAAGAACAAACTTTAAAATCCTGGATAATCCCCACTTTACTAATAAGCAACTTTATCTAAATCCTCCTTTAAAAAAATCATGCTTCCCTGAGTGATAGTAGGGGAAGGAAGTTACCACGTCCAATTTCCAGCTCTATTCAGCAGGCATTAACCTGAGCTACTGCCAAGTCAGGAGGGCTCTTCGGTGCTCCTCAGCCCAGCTGCCAGGAGTTTCATCCTCAGCCTTTCTCCTGACAGTGTGAGGTTTGGCTCTCTTCAGGCTCCCTCCCAGTTGGTGCTGGCTGTTCTGCTCCCACTGGACACCCTAATGCAGGCTCTCATCTCACAATAATACAAAATACTTACTCCCTCAACACCCTTGGGAAGGCAAAAAAGTGCAATTATGGCTCTGAAACTGCAGCAAAGCAAGGTGAAGACATAGATTTGCAAAGGCATTTATATTTTGAGGCCCTCAGCATTGACTAAACAAGTTCCTTTTTTGGGTACTCAGAGCAGAACCCACAATATCCACTGAAACTCCAAGTCTCCCTTGTCTTCATTCACAAATGGCATTTTGGGGCTAACACACTTACACCAGGTGAGAACAGATCACAATTCTTGGAGGAGGCAAAGCTTCATCCAAAATATGACAGCTAATTAATCAGCACGTTCTGAACCTTTCAGTGCATGCAAAACACTTCCCAAAGGAGCCTCCAGCAAGCATCACCTCACAGCAGGACACACACATGCAAAAGAGAGGCACTTTTCTCTTTATCTACACCCGAAGAAGTTGTTTTGGGAGGCTTGTTCCAGGATAAGAGCCTCAGGACACTACAGTGACTTGCAAACACCCAAACAAAACCTGTCACAGCACAGAAACTCTGAGTCCAAGCAATGCATTTCCTCCAACAGGAGAAGCTAGAGTGGGTCTGGAGCCTCAGTCCAGAGCAACAATTCCAATAACATAATGCACAAGTTATTAATGAGACTTGAGCACAAGTAGCAGCTGATTAGACATGTCTGACTGCTCCAAACTGGTATGGGTGGTCACAATGCCAGCACACCCACACTTCCACAGCTCATGTACTAAATCCCAGCAGCACCACAGGGATCCACCCCTTGGGACGTGGGGCAGGAACAGGCACCACCCAGGCTGTCCTTTCCAGGGGCCTTGGCCAAGGGGCATCATCATCCCATGGACTTGTGCTGTGTTGGGGTGACCTACAGCTGGAACACGGCTGGGCAAGTGTTGCTTGGAGCACAACCACAGCTTGAGAACACTCTCATGGTGCAGAGCCTGCCTGGCTTCAGTTTTAATTTTATGCCCTTTCAGGAAGATTAACTGTGAAGCACAGCCCCATATTCCAGCTGGCTGCGCTCTGACAGAGCCAGTCCAGGGCAGGATTTCTGATCAAACCAGGAACTCCTGGTGGCATGGAAGGCTGTGACCCCTCCTCTGGCTCATGGAGCTGTGTCCCTAAGGAGTGCACACACAAACCTCTGCCTGGTTATCTCTGCTCCCATGTTTGGGCAACACAAACCCAGTAAAGCTGTGATTGTAATACATGGGATGAAAGAGACAATAATTAGCACTGGAAATAAATTGAGTACAGTTAAACAATCTCCTTGCTGCAATCTTCAATTAAAAAAAATGAAAGGAAATGAGTGAATAATTCCTGTCCTCCTTAGGGAATAAGGGAAACCAGATCTTCAGAAATAGGGAGTATAAACAGCAAGGCAAGATCTATTCCCAAACAAATTCATCTACAAGGCAAATACATTAGAAGTTTTTTTTCCATTAAAACATATTTGTTTCTCAGCTTATGAACCAAACAGAGCAAATTGCACATACATTTGAAATTCTACATTAAAAATGTGTGCAAACATTTCCAATAATCAAGATGACTGTGAAATGTTTGTGCCAAGTATTTCAATAGCTCTTCTTCATTTGAAGATGGTTCATATCCATCACATGGTATTGGTTCCAGGCCCAGTGTTTCAGCCTGAAGTACTCAAACATCATGAGTCAGTTCCCCTCAAAATTATTGCAGTGACTTAAAATGAGACACAACTCACACGTAACTCTTGGGTTCATTTGAAACTGTCTTTTATCTTACATGAATCTATATCACTCATTTTCATCTATATCACTCATTTTCAGGCTGCCTTTTTTTAACACTAAGCAGTCATGGGATTTACTACAAAAATTAATACATTAAATGTGAAAAGGGCCTTTTTCTCACACTCACATTATTCAAGGAACTAGAGGATTAAGACACCATTTATGATGAGGGAATCCTGAAGGTCAATTTGCTGCTCCTTGACTGTGAATGTGATCTGAAACCTTCCTGACTCCCACTCGACTTCTTTGATTGCAGGGGGGGAAACACAACAGGCAGAGGACCAGTGTCACCCCACAGTGACACTGCAAGGGACACTCTTCACCTGAAGTTACTGAGCTGCCAAGTAAATAACCCTGCTGGCAAGGGGAACACATCCCTGGAACGTGGCATGTCAGAGTGCAGACACACCTGGCCAAGCTGCACTGTCTGGTTGATCTGGGTTATGCCTTCGCACCAATTTCTCTTTGTGTGGTTCTGACTTGTTACTTTTGCTCATGGCATTTTCTCAGCAGCCATCACCACCCCATCTCATGTCCAGCCTCCTCCAGATTGTCTAAATGTGTCATCAGCAAAACTGTGACATTGCAGCCTTAAAGAAGGTTTCACAAGCCTAAACTCCACATCCAAAAAACAGCACAGAACCCCATCGACCCTCCCAACAAAATGGAAAAGGAAGTGCCAAGTGGTAGTTGTGCATTGGGAGTGAGTGGATTCAGAGTTCTGAAGGGATTTAGCTTAGTTTTAAAGTCAAATGCTCTCTATCTCCTTGACAGGCAGAACCTGTGGCTCTATCCTTCCAAATATCAGCATAAACAACATGAAAAGCTGCCCAGAGATTCCTCCTTAATCTGAGCCTTAAGACAGCCTATTGTCACTTCAGTTTGCTTAAAGCCAGAGGAGCTCAGAATCAAAACATTCCAGCAAAGTAACTACTCTGCAGCCTGTTGGTCAGCAATATTCTAGAAAGAAAAGCAAAAATCCACCCTTGCCCTCTCAGTGCTCGTAGGGGAGCGCTGCATAGAATTGTCACAATAAGTTAATATGACAGTGTAAAAGCCAATACTCACCCTGGGATTACACAATAAATAGACTCCATTAAACTACTCTGTAAACTCTCCTGTGAGAAATTTCTCTTTGATCCAGAACTTAATAGGAATTATTTAATCATAATGAGATGGTAATAAAACAGCATCACCTGAATAAGCTATTTTATTACCTGTTTTATAATTAGCTCTTCTTCATTATAATTCTTTCAGATACTGGAAACTGCTAAGGCACAGGGAAAATCCAGAGGTGACTGATGACAGCAAATGTGGCCTCGTGAAGGGAAAATTGTGCCTGACAACGCTGGTGCATTAATACAGTGGTGTTACTGTGATGGGGAGGAGGGAAGAGCAGCTGACATTGCTTACCTGGACTCATCTAAAGCATCTGGCACTGCCCTGACAACATCCTTGGCTCTAAAAGGAGAGAGATGCACTGATAATGTTAACACACCTTTTATTTTACTAAGACTGGGCAAATTTGGTTGCAACTTTTGTAAGGTCAGTCCTTTGCTTCTCCAACCTTGTACCAAATGTCAAGTTCCTGCACCAAAGTAGTGTCACACAAGACCTTAAAAACTGCAAACACACGACACAAGCTTGGAAAAACAGGATGTTTTTTCACCAAAGCACATTTTTAAGTGTGACTGGGCAACTGTTACTGAAGCTTTCCAAAAACTACCCGGCACACACCACGCAAAATACTCACGAGAATGATTTATTTGTCAAAGTTACCAGCAACCAAAAAGGTGTAGAATGGAAAGTGCTGAGAATCCATAACTGAAAATAAGGGTAGAGCATGTGCACACACCGAGCTATTTAAAAAGTAATGTGACATAATTAGAGTCTACATTTCTGGAGAAGGTTTTGGATCACACAGACGTACAACCAGAAGCCCTCCCGGAGCATCCCCCAAGTTTTAGCGATCACACACCCTGTTCAGCTGCACTTCTCTCAGTGTTTCACCCTTCTTTTGCTTCTACTCTAGAGCTTTAAAGAAAAGATATGAAATCTTGCCATTACTATGAATTTTTCTCTCTGCCCACACCTCCCTCGTGAGCATTTTCACACAGATGCTGCAAAATGTAAGAGTATTAGAATAATTTGGTAACTCTTTGGTATTGCTAATAATTTCTTTTAGTGTAATACGAAATCCATCTGACTTTTCTTTCCTTCGGGCTGTCTTTGAGACCTCAAAAAAGCATTAAGAGAGAACTTGACAAGCCTTTAAATGCAGTTGAGCTCGTAACACAGAACTCATGCCAGAAACCAAAGCCCTGGCTGGATCCATGGGAAGTGTTAGGCAAGTTTCACTCCAGTAAGAACATAATTGGATTAAAACACATCATTTGATAATTTTGCAGTTAGTCACCGAAATAAGCACGTAAGGAATTTCAATTTTGCAGAAAACTAGTCATCTTAGCACAGTTGTACTATTTGGTAGGGAATTATTTTTAGGAAATTTTGAAAGACAGCACTATTTAAAATCATGTCAAAGGCACAACTGAAACAAAAAAGTTGTACAAAATTCTGTCAATATCTCAATTTGTGAATTATCCAGCTCTTGAAATTCCACTCTACTAGAGTGATTATGGGCTGGGGCCAAGAAGGGCCATGTGTGATAAATATCTCTCTTTTTATGCCTGCATAAAACGCTCTTCTAACATGAATAAAAAAAGGAGATAAACAATCTGTGATGACAAACTAGCATTTCAAATTCCTAGGCTATCTAACCTCCTCTGCACGTACTCTGAACAAACACTAATAAAGCGTTCAGCACTACAATGTGGCTGTTTGGGTAGCTAAATAGTAATGGAGCAGATGCTTAATATCAGCTTTTAAGCCTCCAAATGTACAAATACAATTAATTGACAGCCCAGTTTTGAAGGCTGAGTTGTTAGAAAAAGAAGTGTCTTTGGAATTCTGGCTGTAGGCAGAATCTTTCTTTGGAGGGGGAGAGCAGTGTGTTATTTTAGCATAATTAAAACCTTCTTTTTAGTGCAAGTGTCGCCTTTACTGGTGCTCTTCCCACCCCATCCATCGCTATTCAATTCTACTTATTTAGATTCTTCCTGTTACACGGAGAAAGTCAAAGTCTGAGCAACCCAGATTGTCTTTTTTAAAAGGACAATTGCACTGTTCAGCTCTTCCCAATGTAAGCAATTTGAGGTTATCAGTCTGTTTGCATGTGTTTTCACTGTGCTCAGCACAATGAAAGCCTGACCTTAATTACTGGCTATCATCATAAAAACACCACAGTTACTACCACCAGCACTGAGTCAGAAGCTTTGTTTTATACATGACTACTAGACGGTGAACCCTCCCCGATCAAACCGAGCGAGGCTATGCTGAAAATAAAATAACCATTTAAAATGAAATCAGTTTTCACAGTCTAAAGTGCTGCTGGAAATAGGACAATATAAGCTATTCATTCCTGACACTGTTGCTGCGAGTACAATCTATGGTTTATAATTAACAGATATACAATACTTTTCCCCTGCTACTCCTTTTTTAAGCTCTCCTACATTTATGACTGTGCTAATTCCCAGTGGAAGTGCCTACACTGCAATGCTGCTGAAACTCCCCTCGTTGCACAGTCCTGCTAATACATGGCATCGATCCAGCAGCAATTACTGCCTGGGTGGGAGGAAAGTTGCACATTCCATCTTTGCTTTCGCCTGGGAGGGGGGGTACCCATTGCTGGGGCTGTGGGATGTGGCAGCACCTGCTGCCACCGCTGGGTGCCCCTGCCACTCTGGGATGGCAGCACTGGCACAGCAGGTGGCTCTGCTTTTCCTCCCTGTGACCCAGACTGGGGAATTGGCCATGTCTGCACTAAATCCCATGCAGGGCAGCGTTTCAGACAGCTCGATGGACTTTGCTAATCAAAAGCACTACTTGGATCCTTAACAGTGTTTTGCCCTCATCAAGCCCATTGGGAAGGGTCAATATTAGAAAGAGGTTCTTCCCCCAGAGGGTGGTTGGGTGCTGAACAGGCTCCCCAGGGCAGTGGGCACAGCACCAAAGCCCTGCAGAGTTCAAGAAGCATTTGGACAATGCTCTCAGGCACATGGTGTGATTTTTGGGGATGTCCTGTGCAGGGTCAGGAGTTGGACTCTATGAACTTTGTGGGTCCCATCCAACTCAGTATGTTCTGTTATTCTATGAGATGATGCCACCTGAGCTCTGGGCAGGTGAAGGAGGGCTGGAGGAGAAGGATTGCTGTGTTCATATCCCTCTAGGCTCAAAATTATAGGAACAGAATCAACTTGGCACTACTCGGCATTTGGCTCTGCAAAAAACAAAAGAACCAAACACAAAACCCCCAGCAGAGTTAAGGGAGATCTCTTTCCTATCCCTGCCCATCACGCCTCTCAAGTGAGGAGAGGAAAAGAAAATAACAGAAAGCCAGAAAGGGTTGAATTACCCTGTCACATCCATCACTCTGAACTCTATCAATTTCTTTATTTCTTCTGTAGGATGAAGAGCAAAGTACACACCTTAATTTTGCTGACACTAACCCTGCTCAGTAAATAAGCATTCTGTATCAATATTTACTTCCCTCTGCACAAAGCAATAAACCACTGCTGGAATTCAAATCTTCATTGCTCCCTTTCAGGAGTCTCAGCTACCCTGAAAAAAATCAATCAGCTGTAGCAGTCACTCCTGAAGGGTTCATAATAGCTCAGCTCAGGCAATGGGCAAACCTGAAGATTATCATCCAAAAGCCACTTCCCAATGAATGCTGCCCACTACTACAAATTCTTCTTAAATTTATCACCAGCTACTTGGAACAGCATCAGTCCCTGTTCAGTGTATTTAGCAAGGCTCAAGGAAACACCCAAACACAGCAGGCTCAAAGGCCCCTCTCCCCAAATGGAGAGGAGCTCAGACGGCCTCAGAGAACAGCCAGAGCATCCTTCCAGCTGATGGCTCTTCAAGAGTCACCCCAAAACACTCCTGAAGCCCAACACAGAGCAGGTTGGGGGTTCCCTGGGGGAAAAGGGGGTGCTGGAGCAGCATCCAGGAGCACCCTAGGAGCCCAGTAAAGCAGCTCCTGCAGGCAGCAGGAAGGCACTGGTTTCACTTTAAATCCAGTGGTTTGGGTTTTTTGTTTGTTTGATCTTTTTTCCCCTCAAATACAACTTCCAAAGGAATATTTGCCCCACCAGAAGCAGAAGGGGGAGCGATTCAATTAATAAAAGCAGATTACCTTTTACCAAGTTAAATAAAAGCCAATAAAAATGAAATACCAATGCACATGGCAGATTTATGCTAACCACTTCATTGCAAGAGAGAGACACCTGGGTATGATATTAAAAGAGATCAAATTAAACCTTAGTGACTGCAGCAGCAGGTGACAGAGCAGCACTTTCCCTTACAACATCTTGTGACTATAAAGTGTATCCTTTCCTTTTGCCCAAACCCACTTTTCAACCAGCCCTTCCTGAGACAAGCAAGTGCTGTATCCTGAACTTCTCCATGTCCCTGCATGTGTCTGTGGGAAGGGGAAGAGGGCTGATACAACTCAAGTTCCCAACCACAGGAACCATTTTTCAGGAGCATTTCTGACCAGGTTCCAGAGCTACAGGTTCTAAACAATAGGAAAACTTTGATTTTTTTCAAGTACCACAGTGCTGCAGCTGAAGTTGGGTTGTAATAATATGTCTATAATGAAAACACAAAGCCAGCTAAGGAGCCTTTTGTTTAGACACTACGAACAGTTTGACATCTTCTACCACAGCCAGCACAATGCCAGAGTTCTTTTATTAGCAGAAGTCACAAAGCTGTAGAAAACAGTAAGACCCCATATTATGTAAATGCTAACTGGGGACAAACAGCTTAATGTCTAACAACAACAGCAGGCACTGTAACTCTAGCTGCTTGGGGTGAAGGGTGTTTGGCTTATTATTTCTCAAAAGTCATTATTACTTCAACCTTATTTACACACACAACATACAGAGCCAAATGCATCGTATCCTGGTTCGTGCTATGCAGAAAACAGGGTTTCCCCATTCCCTGGAAATGAGAATTCCCCCTCTGTGCCACGACACAAGCACAGCCTTCAAGGCTAAGATGGAGACAACCACCCAAAGGCTGCAGATCTGGGATTCAGGAAAACCTACGGAGTGCAGACAACCAATTCCCAAGCATGGGGGTTGCTGGGTGTTCAGGAACCCTCCACCACAGCACTGTGACAGCTCCCACGGGGTGTGCCTCCACAGGCACCCACTGCCTTCCCCGAGTGTTTACTACACGAGTGGGGCCTCAGCATCAATGGAAGAACCACTTCCCACCCCCGCCTTGACTTTGTGGAATGTCTCAAATTCAATCAGCTATGCTTTCTCTCTTCTTCCCCAGCCTCTGCAGTTGATTTCACACTGTGAAAAATGCAGCTTGCCTTTGAATTCCAGCACTGAAAGTTGACTGCCCAAACGCGTGCAGAAAGCAAAAAGCAAAGTAATGCAATCGTGGCCAAGGTGAATTAATTTAAATTTTAAATCAACACATGTAAAGCAGTTTTTTAACACTACTCACCTTGGCTTTCCTCCCTCTAGAGAGAAGAGCTATTTTAAACAATCAAAATCCTCAATTTCATGTTTCTAGTTGTGTACACAACATTCTCTATTTTACATCCTCACATCATGGAGAATGTCAGAGATTAAGTGTCTATTTACCTTTGAGCACAGTAGTAGGACTGTTTAATTCCATGGCAGGATGTCCAAAATGACAAGCTGAACATGCACAGTCTTTTGGCACATCGGGTAATTTGACATGCAAAAGTTCAAATGAGTTCATGACCAGTACATGGGAAATTGTCACAGGGAGGAGGATGCCTTTCTGACAATCCCCACCAAGCACATGTTTGTCCTGCTGTGTTCTCCCCCTTCATGACAAACCTGCACTGGCAATCACCTCAGCACTGCCAGGACACCAACCACACAAGGCAGGTCTCCTGCCCACCTGGGCTAAGTAGAGCCAAGGAGAAACCACCAAGTTTGGAGCCAAACTGTAAGCAAAGTCGAGAACGCAGATCCCAGCAGTGCCCTGACCTTCTGAATTGTCCTCCAGTTCATGTGAGCAACTACAAAACAAGCACTTTGAGGCGCCACTTAGAAGATTTGCGATCTATTTCTCCATTTGCCCTTTCATCTGAGGCTTAGTATTAAAAAGGCTCTTTGAAAATTACTTTTGTCTATTTAATTAATCTTTTGCCCATATAAAAATCTTTAAATGATTATGAACACATTCAATTTTACTTCCATTGATTTATCTCCATCTGATGACCTATTTTATCTTTTATAAGGCTCGCAAGAGCAGAACTGGGTCATAATGTAAGTAATACAGTAGTAATGTACATTTTAGAGAACCCTGTTATTAAACCTCTCATTCCTCTCTGCTCTGCTCCGAATGAAGCCTATTACAGCAATTGGGTACCGTACTGCTTGGATAAAGCTCTGTCAATTGGACTGTCTCAACCTAATTTTTAGTCTTAATCCTGACATTTAGTGCACCAAAACCAATCCCACCAAGGGAGTCCTGTGGTGCTTCTGTGTGTAGGTGGAGGCAACCACACTGCAGTGTGATGGGAGATTTTAGAAGAGACATGGAAAAATGAGAGGAAAAAAGGTCATCCGCAGCCACACTGGGGCATGAGCAGAACTCACTTGCTCTGAAATAATTTCCAAGCAGAACCTGCAGCGAGGCAGGAGCACTAAAGTTGGACTTGGTTTTCACCTGGAAGTCCAGAGAACTGATTCAGGTACGTAGCAGTGACAAGTGCCCTTGCAAAGCTCCACGGCATGGAAACAGTTTGGGACCATCTGCTTTTGGGCTGGAGATGAAGGCCAGGGAAGTCAGTGCTGGTGAAGGGCATTATTTGGTTTGTTGCTAAGTTTCCAAGTCCCAGAAGGGAAGCGCTGTAGTCTGAAATCAAGATAAAACGAGCTGTATCTACTTTGCTGCAGGCTGCTTATCAGCAGCGTGGAGACATCCCAGAGACTCATTATATACAATATACATGAGAGATGTGGAAACAGTTCCTTCCAATTTATTGTAGTATCAATGTCCTTAGGAGATAGATTCTGTCTTTGTGAATACTATTAAGAACACTGGCACGTGAGCCTTCTGAAGCCTCCTTTTGCCAGGTGAGATCCACCTCAATTAACCCAGTGAGGACAGGGGAGATGGAGTATATAGGCTGCTATTTAAAAGTTGCTTGAATTTCATTTCAAATGAAAATTTGTCACCATGGGTGAATTCACCCACTTCAGGGGGCTAATAAGAAAGCATTCACAGCACTTGGGCACCCTTGCACAATAAGACCTTTAAGTGAAGTTCAAATTTTGCACCCAACTTGATGCTTCACTGGGAGACCACAATTCTCCAACATCTTTCACTGTGTACTTTTAAAACATTTTAAAATATTAAAAGAGGGATGCATTCATCTGTTAATAAGCATTTAAAGGGCAATACTTGGAAGCTAACTCTAGAATTAATACACTCAGTTTACATGAATTGAGTGCCCAGTTGCTGCTGCCATACCAGTGCATTTGGTATTTAACTTTATGCAATGATGATAATGGATCATCACAGCATTGAAAATATGATTCTTTTCTGCTTCAGATCTCCTAGTTACAGCTCACTTTATGAGACAGAAATACAGTATTTTCACAGTAATCACCAGTCTGTCTCCTCTTGCTCTACAGCCCAGAAAGCCAACAAAGTCTTGTCAAACACAAATATTGTGAAATACAGTTCTCTCAGCACGTGGCCCCCACAGACCCCCCAGTGCATGTGAAAGAGTGCTGTGGGTTCAGTATCTATGAGGTTCCCCACATCTCCTTCACCTGCTGAAAACACAACCAGAACAGTTCTCATCCATCCTTCTCCACTCCCAGATATGTATCCCACACAGAGGGACCTGCACAGCCTCTCCCTTGAACCCAAGAACAGTTGTTGCTGCCACTGCTTCTCAGGTCTATTCCATCACAGACAGAAAGGGAAAAGTCCACATCCCTACTTGATTAAAATTAATGTTACCTCTGAACACCACACAAGTATTATTACCTAACTTAGTCTTCAAGGAAGGAGAAAATCCCTTCAGCTTTATTTTGTCAATCTTTGCAAAAGTCTGTAATTCTTTTTAATACCTTCTGCCCATTGTACTTTTGGAAACTGTTAAAACTGGAACAGGTCCCCAAGTAGCACGGAATAGCCACAGTCACAGATGATATTCCGAGAACATGGAAATACTGCATGTCCTCATTTTATCTCTCATTTATGAAAGGACCCCCTCTAGAACTCAGTGAAGAGAGGAAAAAAAACTTATATTCACTATGTAGAGCTGAGTCTGGAGACAAAACTCAGTGAGAGGGTCTCTTGTTGTTCTTCTTGCTTAAAATATCATTTTTACATATATACATTTATATTAGTAAACAATATGTATATATTTGTGTCTGTGTATAAATATATATATTTAATAGGTAGTCAGAAAGAATTCCAGCCCAGAACTTTAACAATCCATTCTACCTGTTTCAACCCATTTTCAGGATCAAAATGTACAGCTTTCCTGTGGCCAAACAAAGAACTGTTCTCACTGCAGCAATCACCAATTAACAAAATTACCTTTGTCCAATGGCTTGCTGCCTCGTTTACCTTTCCCATTCTCAGTAGTGTTGCACTGTCAGGCAGAGAAGAAAAATGAAGGCTACAGGTGTTCTTTAAAAAGCAGTAATAATGCATCACACAGAATGTGGAAGTTCATGAAATAATGATGCCACAAGGGTTCACAGCGGAGCAGAATCGCCTATGATCAATTCTAATCTACTACAGGTGTGACTGTCTCTCTTACTTAATAAAAGCAAGACAGGACTGGGAAAGCAAGAATGTTTGCCATTAGGAAGGGAAATAGAAACAGGCATTTTATGCTGGGCTGTGTTTTGAGGTAGAGACACAACTCATCATCAGCCAAAACTCTCATGAAACCCAACCGATATTGATGTTCTGACAGCAAACACCACAGCCCTTTTCTCAGACACAAGGAAGAAAAGGCAAGGATTATATTTAATTTTCATACAAACTACGTGTACTGAGTATCTGTTAACTCACATCAGATTATCCAAGGGCTTTTTTATGCAATATAAATCATTAAAAGAAATGCTCCTACAATCCAAAGCTCTACTCCATGTCTCATGCCTGTGGTACCTTTCAGATGTGTTCCAGCTTGACCAGCATTAAACATTTCTTTTGTAAAATCCTATTTCTGGGCTGGTTTTAACCAAAGCACAAGCTGCTGGCCAACATGTGTCTTTCCAAGTGCCTGCCCCAGGTTGAAAGCTCCAGCTGAAACAGGTCAGCTGGGTTCAAGATCAGTGTGAATAAAACATTTGTATGCATTAAAACAATCTGGCAACCTTTTATTTGAAGAGACGTGGCATCTGCATAGTTTTCAGCAACGGCTGGGAATTTAACAGAGGGGGCTCTGAACATGAGTGATGCCCTTCCTCTAGTCCTCTGAAAACTGGAATGTCAGTTCCCTCACCATCAGCAAAAAGCTGATCTGTATTTCCCTGCTCAATATTTCATACATAACAGGTCAGGGCTCCAGGGGAAAACACAGGTGACTGACGTGAAAGGAGAAATGGGCCAGAGCAAGGCAAGAAGTCAGGAGAAAAAAGCTAAAGGCATGTCAGAGGTGGGAAGAAAAAGGCTGTGATGAAGGGCAGAGGCTGGAGAAGGGAAAGGATGTTCACAGGTACAAAGGGTGGAAATGATGAAATGGGCATGGGGTTGATGGTTAGAGATCACAGAGCCCAATCCAATGGTCTCCAGAACACACCTAATTGGGAATGGGGTCCTCCCTCATCTCCACCAGTGCCAGCCTGTTCAGAGGAAGGCAATCTTTCCACTGCTGTCTGTGATTTCATTATCTTAAGTGCAGGGGCTAAATACTCACAGCTGCAAATGGACTCAGTGGGAGCTGCAATCTGGATGTGTAAAGTGCTGTACATTGCTAAGTAAGCTGAAAAAAACAGGTCCAAGTCATCAGAGATTGGGCACCTGAAATTAATGGGTAGTTTTAGCCTTAATCTCTTGTTGCTCCATTCAGTACTACAGCGTGGGGAAAAACTGGAACCCCCTTACCTCACAAGGAGTTTTAATTCAAGAAAAGAAACTCCCAAGTGCTTATGATCCAGTCAAATACTAAAATGATGAGCACTACAGAGGAGCCCAAAAGGAAATTAATAATTCTGTCTCCAGAACACAGTTTGAATTATGAGCAGAAATAAGGCATAGGGGACACATTGATTAATGGAAGGAAAACAAAATATTGAAGAGCCTCTCATTAAATGAGCATCCTACTTTCAGTGAACTGACTGAGGCCAGGGTCCTGTGCAGAAATAGCCTGAGACCACACAAAGGCTTCATTGTAATGCAGATGCACACAAGGTGCAAATAAAGGTTGCACAGACAATCTTCATTTGAGGATTTCTTAAGGTTTGTGTGCTCTGCTTTGCAGCTTAATATCCTTTAATGCAGGTATTTCTGAGTGTAACAACTTACTGAGCAACATATTCTGTGAATGCTGAAAGGGCTGAATATTTCCACGGGATAAATCAATTGCCTAACCTCACACACACCAGTGCAAGCCTATTTGACACATGATTTATACAGATGCAATGCTTTAAACACCCAGGCACACTCCTAGTGCTTTCTGATCAGCTAATTCAAATAACTACCTATATAAAAGCTCCTTTGAATTGACCCAAGTGTAAGGGCAATATTTTTTTTTTACATGATATGGAAAACAACAGTGTCTATTCAATTAGGGGGAGATGCATGTTTAAAGCACATTTTGCAAAATGTGGCAGCATGGTGTTATATGTGCCATTAAAGATACTCAGCAGCAATGACTTCTGAACTTGGTAATTTTCCTCTTAGCATGGTCATATTAGTATACTTTTAAAATGGAAATACATTTCAAAGAAATAGCCCAGAGGTTATGGAATATATCACTAAGCTAATCACAGGGAAGTAATATCGTAGGCAACACTAAAACCCCAGTGATAACTGCCCCAGGTATTTAAAGTAACACCAGCATTTTCTGCTCTGCAACACAGCCAGAGCTCTGAAACTGAAATAAGAGCATGCATTTCCCCCTGATTTAAGGGCTTTATGCTGACCTCTCTCCAACCCCATGCCCCAAAGCATCAACACACACTGGCCCCACCTAGACATGGGGTTTTATTTCTCTCAAGGTGAGTAACCAGATGAATTTCATTGCACTTACTGTCAATGACCTGAGGTTCAGCCAGGACTGAAGAGCATTTAGTTGTGGCTGGTTTATGCTACCCTGAAATCAGAAATGTAGTCTCAAGCCCTTCTGTGCCACACCAGCTGCCACCTGTGTGGACACACTGCCTGTGTGACACTCCAACAGGGCATCTGGGGAGCCACAAAAATGGGCCACTTGAGCCTGAAGTGCCTCAGCTCTGTTTCTAGGGGCTGTGACACACTGTGTGAGGATCAGTCCAGACACAAACCCGCAGCACTCACACAGAGGGGTTCCAGAATTGGTGCAGCTGGATCACACCAAGCCAAGCCCTGGCAGTGCCTCCGACCCCGGGCACCACCAGCAGCAGGAGGGACCGAGACAAACACCAGTGGAGACGAGGCACACAAATGGGCAACATCCCCAAATGGCCAAGGGAGGAACAATCACTGATTTGAACAGCTCTGCAAGTGCACTCAGAAATCCCAAAGTGCTCCCCGACCACTTCAAAATCACAGACACGGCGAGCAGAGCAGGATGTGTGTCCTGGATGGACAGCAGGGAGACACTTCGAGGGTGTCTGTGCCCAGGGAACACAAGAGTGATGCACAAAAATACAATAAACTCTAGCCCAATGTCCTGCCCAGCTCTGCATCTGTCCAGGGGTGCTCCCTTGTCTTCCCAGGCTCCCATTTCCCTGCCTCCATCCCTCACCAACACAGTCTGCCCCAAAACCATCTGACACTTTCTCAGAGCAGCAGAGATTGGGTGGAATTCTCTTTGTTATGGTCAAAAGCATAAGCCACTTTCATTTGGAACTGAAAATAAAGCAAATCTACTTACAAAACCAGTGTAAAGTGCTAATGCACTGCTGCATTATCTGAAACATGGTTATTATAATCAAGACAGCTCTGCTTTACTCTGCAATCTCCTAATGAGAGACACTGGTAAATGTTATTCCAGTTTTGGGGTTTTTGGGGGGAGGGGGGAAGAATCAATGCCATTCTTTTTTACTTCTTTATAAACCCCATTACACACAAACCTGACAAATGGCTTTATTGGCTCTGCTTCTTGAGTTGAACAGGCAAAGGGAAGATGTTACAAATGTTTTAATATGATGCCATTACTGGTATTTTTCTTGTTGAAATGGAAAACTGCTTGACTTACTGCTTCAGGAGCAATGCACTAAACTGTTCTGTGTTTAAGCAGTCAGGAGCATTTGTCTCCTTAAACAAGACATTATAATCATTCCTTTTGTACCTTACTAAAATAACATCCCAGAAAAACTCCTCTCTAAATAAGGATAAACAACATGGTGGCTTGATCACAGCAAACTGCCACAACAATCACACTTCGAATCTCAGCACTGACAGCATATTTAGCAATCTCTGTTACAATTACTCGGTCTCATTTCACAATGTCCTGGGGATGACGATTCTGAGCATGTTAAGAAAGAATTCAGGAACTGTTTCCAGAGATACAAGCACAACTTGGCAGCGCAGAACAAGAAAAGTCAAAAGGAGTCACTTTAAAGGAACAGCATTTTTGAATGAATCTCCATTTTTTAAAGGCTTATCTGTGAGCATTTTTTCTCGCTATCTGCTTGGAAGAGCAAAAAGGAGAAGCTGGAGCATTCCCTGCAGAATTTGTGAAATGAAACCACGAGGTTACACCAGAAGCAGCAATACCAACCCATTTCCCTAATGTTCAAGTCCTTATTTTTATGGCATTTATATTTGCCACTACAAAACTGCAGGGTCCAAGGTTGCCATGTCTCATTTCCAAATAAAAACTCCTTCCAATCTGGTAACCTCATGGGAATTTTGGAGCACCATTTCTTAAACTGGATCAGAGCAACAGCTCTTCCTTCAGTAACAGCCCTTTCTGAGATCAATGAAGGCAGATGCATGCCTTAAAATAATTTAAGAAGTGAAAATAGCCCGGCATCGTGTTTTTCTTAAGCAAAATATTCAAATATAAGCAGTGAAGTCTGAGGAGCGTAATCAAAAAGAAACACCTTCTTGTACATTAGAAATGCTCCAAACTGCTGTCTGTGTTGTTTCATCATTTTTTCCATTAAATCAGACACTTCTTCTAAATCAAGCCCTTGGGGAGTAAGAGACAAAAGTGATGAGAATGCAATGTGTGAATATAAAAGTGGAGCATGTGTTTTATAACTAAGTCTGTTCAGAGATCAAGGGAAATGTCACTGTTTATAGCCATCAGTAAAGAATCAATGTAATTATACTTGTAGGATCAATTCAGGTCAATATTCTAATATACACACCGTAAAGGCACAATTACAATTTCCATCCTCATCGAACAATGCATTTACCTCTTAACCTTATGTAAAGAACCAAACCAAAACAAAAAGGTCTTTGTTTCCTTTCTCCCACACAACTTCATTATTTCAATCTTGAAACAAGATGTGGTTGAGCCACTCGGATTAAGTGAGAAAACAACAGAGCGCGCCTGGATTTGCTCTGAGCCCTCCGAGATCTGAGTTCAGGAGCGAGACCAGAGCACCAGCCCCCAAAATCTTCACTGAATTCCCAGACTTGGAGCAATTCCCACTCCAAAAAACCCTAAGAGCACTGGACCAGGATAATCTGCTGCACTTGTTCCCCCCCAGACACTGCTGGCTTGATACTTTGTGGGAGGGTTGAATTTCAGGGGAACCAATCTCTGCCACTACCAACACCAAAATCAAGTGCTTTGTGAGCCAAACTGCATTCAAGAAATATAGTATGACAACCCTTAATCCTCCCTCCATACTGATTACTATGAAGGCTAAAATTATAAATATTTACACAATAATATTTCTGTGGCACCATCAAAGATTGGTTGGGATGAACAAGCACCAGACTCTTTCAGCCTGTCCACACACTCACATGCAATTTAATGCTTACTATGACTTTGCAGTCAACAACAGCAGGAAAAAAAAAACACATTAAAAAGGTGATTCTTGTTTTTACTCAGTTCAGTCTTAACCTTCGATCGGCCTCAAACTTGAACCTAAATTAAAATTTCATTTTGCACGAGTCTGCCTCCTCCTTCAGGAGCCCACCAACACCCATTTAGCCTTCACAAAATCCAGGGATAAAAACGTTCTTACAAACTTAGAAAGGACTGCAAAATCTGTAAGAGGTTTTACCAAAATCTGAAGCATTAAGAGCATCCAACTTTTCAGCACTCAGAGAACTTTCCCGCAGTCTCAGAATGGAGACACTTACCTAGAAAAAAAACAAAAGGAATAAAGGACACATTAGGCAGAGCTGAAACTTCTGGGAAAGTTTTGCTTTTTAAATTATGAGATTGCGTTGGACAAACTTTCATTATAGATTAAAATTACATCTCATAAATACTTTATTATAGCAAGGTTTCATTGATAAACAGATATCAAGTATTAATACACCATTAATGCGTATTTTTCAGAATGGCTAACCAATTTTAAAAAGTTCAACAAAACTGGAAATTGCTGATGCTTATCATAACTTTCAGCAGGGATTTGTTAATACTCTCAATTTAGGTTTAATCAACCCCTTGCTCACCAGCTGGTAACACGAGCCCCAAGCCCAGACTTACAAATGCACATACAAGCTGATATCAAAGCCAAACTTAAATATTTAAGGTTCAGACCCGGGGTGCAACCCAATTCCATCATTTTCAAACACCAGCTCCACCTCTGGAAGCCTCGTGCCAGCAACAAAGATCAGCACAATCAGAAACAACATCTGGAGCAAAGGCTGAGTGCAATGAGGTAGGGCAGAAAACATGACAGAAAATTCACTGAAGAGCAGGGAAGAATCTGGCAGGCAGAAAAACTATCAAACAGTTTCAATTATCCATCAAACCTGCTCATTTTCACCCCTGCCTGATAAGAACTCCCCTGTAGCACTGATGGGAGTGGACATTTCGTGTGCCCAAAGTGTCCTGTGATTGGAGCTGGCAGGACTGGGGAGGGGAGCTCAGCCTGGCTGGTTCCCAGTCCTGAATCCTCCCGTTCCCCCCAGCATTTCAGCACTCTCAAGTCCCACTGACGATGCACATACAGAAAGCTGAACAGCAGCTTAAGGGCTACCTGGAAGCAAAATCTAATGGCTTACATCACTCTCACCCATTTCTCTGCCAACAAGGTAACAAGTCTAAGTTTATGGAAAAAGAAAGAAAAAGAAATGGAAAGAAAAAAAGAAAAAATAGGAAGTCTGCAATGCTATTTTGATCCTTCTAAGCCTTCGGGACAAATGCTTTACAGACCTTCTAGTCTTACAGAGTGCAATTTATAAAGATTAAAGATTAACATTTATAGAAAAATGCCTTTCCTTAATACTGTAGGGATGCCATAAAAAGTAATACTTTTCATTATAATACCACTTTATGGTACATGAGAGCTTTAGTACCCCACAGGTCTTTTCCTCCTCAGTATCTGGAGGGGAAAGAACACGGATTGCAAAATGTAGATGCTTCTTTCTTTTTCCAGCTCAGCAAATATATATCATTACTTCAGTCCCTTCAAGGTGAGCTTTGTTGTGCAGAGAGATAAGGCCCAAAGCAGAGGCAAGGTTGGAACAAAATTAGTCATTGTATATGCATTTTTATCCGTTTTGACAATGTAGAATTTTAATGAAGGAATGCTACAAGGATTCTGCTCTGAAACAAGTAGTTTAATTCTCTCTGTAATTCAGAAAGCAAGTTTAAGTAATGACTTTATAATTCTTAATTATCATGGAAGACTCCTTTTTACATTCCCTTTTTCTTCATTACTCCAGTATATCCTAGCAGAAATTTAATTTTCATTTTCAGCTTCAGCAATAATATTTTTCATTATTTGGCAAATAAAAACCACTACAATGAACCAATTAGAGGGGGGCACATGCGTGAAATGGCATCCTCTAGATTATATTTGTCTCAGCTTTGCATCCAAGCAACTTTGAACATTTTTCACTGCTTGTAACAAGAATTTTTCAGCCTTTTTTTCCCCCTCTTGACTTGACAGCAGCTCGTGCATCCCCCCTGCCCCATGGACACACTCTCTGCCTTTCACACTGCACTATGAGGGATTCCTGGCTCTTTCATCCCCTCTGCCCCTCCAAGAAAACAAAGCAAGAGTGGAAGTGGCAGGATGGATTTCCAAGAGCTGTTGGTGCCCAACACAACCCACCCTGGTGCTGAAGACATTTGGGGTTGGGGAGATTTGCCTTGAAAAACTGGTGTGACTTTTCCCTGTCCTACATCTGCTGTCCTAAATCCTTAGACACTGCTTGTACCCATTCGGTGAAACTGCAGGAGACAATATACAGCACACAGCTCTTCATCTCTGCCCATGCAGAAGTGAGAGTTTAGTACAATAAAATAAAATAAACCCTCTGAACTAATTATCTGCAATATATATTCTTATTTTTATATGATTTCTGCACTTGCCATCAAAATATNATCAAAGCCAAACTTAAATATTTAAGGTTCAGACCCGGGGTGCAACCCAATTCCATCATTTTCAAACACCAGCTCCACCTCTGGAAGCCTCGTGCCAGCAACAAAGATCAGCACAATCAGAAACAACATCTGGAGCAAAGGCTGAGTGCAATGAGGTAGGGCAGAAAACATGACAGAAAATTCACTGAAGAGCAGGGAAGAATCTGGCAGGCAGAAAAACTATCAAACAGATTCAATTATCCATCNTGGGAATATTGATCCTACCAGGATCAATACAGCATGACCTCCAACATCTGCACCTCCCTGACACAGAGAGCCAGAAGACACCGCTCTGCAGCACAGGGAAAGGGGAAAAAATAGGCAGAATAGACTTCTGTTCTCTAAGATGTTCTCTAAGGCCCCTTCCAACCCAACCATTCTGGCATTCTGCAATTCAAACCAAGCCCTGAAGGACAGTCAATCTGGCCAGCAGAGACTCCGGTNCCAAAGTGTCCTGTGATTGGAGCTGGCAGGACTGGGGAGGGGAGCTCAGCCTGGCTGGTTCCCAGTCCTGAATCCTCCCGTTCCCCCCAGCATTTCAGCACTCTCAAGTCCCACTGACGATGCACATACAGAAAGCTGAACAGCAGCTTAAGGGCTACCTGGAAGCAAAATCTAATGGCTTACATCACTCTCACCCATTTCTCTGCCAACAAGGTAACAAGTCTAAGTTTATGGAAAAAGAAAGAAAAAGAAATGGAAAGAAAAAAAGAAAAAATAGGAAGTCTGCAATGCTATTTTGATCCTTCTAAGCCTTCGGGACAAATGCTTTACAGACCTTCTAGTCTTACAGAGTGCAATTTATAAAGATTAAAGATTAACATTTATAGAAAAATGCCTTTCCTTAATACTGTAGGGATGCCATAAAAAGTAATACTTTTCATTATAATACCACTTTATGGTACATGAGAGCTTTAGTACCCCACAGGTCTTTTCCTCCTCAGTATCTGGAGGGGAAAGAACACGGATTGCAAAATGTAGATGCTTCTTTCTTTTTCCAGCTCAGCAAATATATATCATTACTTCAGTCCCTTCAAGGTGAGCTTTGTTGTGCAGAGAGATAAGGCCCAAAGCAGAGGCAAGGTTGGAACAAAATTAGTCATTGTATATGCATTTTTATCCGTTTTGACAATGTAGAATTTTAATGAAGGAATGCTACAAGGATTCTGCTCTGAAACAAGTAGTTTAATTCTCTCTGTAATTCAGAAAGCAAGTTTAAGTAATGACTTTATAATTCTTAATTATCATGGAAGACTCCTTTTTACATTCCCTTTTTCTTCATTACTCCAGTATATCCTAGCAGAAATTTAATTTTCATTTTCAGCTTCAGCAATAATATTTTTCATTATTTGGCAAATAAAAACCACTACAATGAACCAATTAGAGGGGGGCACATGCGTGAAATGGCATCCTCTAGATTATATTTGTCTCAGCTTTGCATCCAAGCAACTTTGAACATTTTTCACTGCTTGTAACAAGCGTTTTTCAGCCTTTTTTTTCCCCCTCTTGACGTGACAGCAGCTCGTGCATCCCCCCTGCCCCATGGACACACTCTCTGCCTTTCACACTGCACTATGAGGGATTCCTGGCTCTTTCATCCCCTCTGCCCCTCCAAGAAAACAAAGCAAGAGTGGAAGTGGCAGGATGGATTTCCAAGAGCTGTTGGTGCCCAACACAACCCACCCTGGTGCTGAAGACATTTGGGGTTGGGGAGATTTGCCTTGAAAAACTGGTGTGACTTTTCCCTGTCCTACATCTGCTGTCCTAAATCCTTAGACACTGCTTGTACCCATTCGGTGAAACTGCAGGAGACAATATACAGCACACAGCTCTTCATCTCTGCCCATGCAGAAGTGAGAGTTTAGTACAATAAAATAAAATAAACCCTCTGAACTAATTATCTGCAATATATATTCTTATTTTTATATGATTTCTGCACTTGCCATCAAAATATCACGCTCATAAAAAATAGATTTGCCTCCTATACAGATGATCTATTACCACCACAGCTCGTGTTATTTCCTCAGCAGAAAATGAAAAGCTCCATTTGAAACTCACTTAGCAGCTGGTTATTCTGCATTTCATACAGAAAGCAACACCCGTAAAGGTGAAAATGAATAATGATCCGTTTGCGAAGAAGTCACAAAAATTCAAATGCAGGACTTATCCAGAGCTTTGATACTCCAATCCTCTTAGAGAGTTTATAAAATAATGCTCTGCGCACTAAAGAAAAAAAAAATTCATTCCACCCACTGTACAAAACCAAAGGAAATTCACTTTATAAAAGAAAAACAAATTAAACAAATTCAGAGGCCTGGCAGGCCTGTAATTCATTAGGAGCAGCCAGGGGTCCCTTGGGAAGAGCCTCACTCTGCAGAGCTGGGAAATGTGTGCTTGGAGACTGCAATCAGCTGAAAACTTGCAAATCTGAGCAATCTCTGTTTAACTCATTTTAACAACTGGGTGGCTTGGGCAGTTCTGTTTGCCCTGCTCTGTCTCAGCATCAGAGCAAGCCCCTCCTCGCTGTGCAGCCTGGGTTGTTCTCCAGGGTGGTCACCAGCCCAGGCCACCCTTGCCCAGCCTCAGCATCCTCCCACCCACCCACCNTTCTGGCATTCTGCAATTCAAACCAAGCCCTGAAGGACAGTCAATCTGGCCAGCAGAGACTCCGGTCCTGCTAAGGTAACAGAGCCCCTCAGAAGACAGACAAGGTACCAAAGCAACAGTCAAAGTGCAACAGTGTCAAAAGCTGCTGCATTTTGTAGAAAAATCCTTCACCACATCTTTACAGTTTTGTAAAAAAGACTCAGGTCCACATTCAGACTTTTCCTTCTTCAACAGAGCTTGACCACAGACTGAGAGGCGAAGAAACAAACACGTCCTGGCCCGGCAGAGAAGCTGCTGGGCGTGAAGTTTTATTGAGATGAACTCCACAAGGAAGGGAAGCTGCGTGGAACCCAGCAGAGCCAGGCTGGAAACAGCAGCCAGAAACATGTGAGCAGAGTTCACAGCCCAGCAGCAGCACAAATGGTGCTGAACACCTCGCACCAACACCCCTGCTCAGGCCTGGCACAGGGAGGATGTGCACAAGGATTTGTGTGCAGCATCCCAGATCACCCTGGAGATGCTGGAGCTGTCCCAGTGTGGGCTGGAACGGCATAGGTGAGTTTAACAGGCAGGGACAGGAAAGTTTGTATGAGAGACACGATCCACTAGCAAAGGCTTTTTTTTTTATGTATATACAATATGGAAAACACTAGTGGCATCTTAAATTTTTAATGCACCCCAATGTTCACAGAATTTTTTATTTTTGCTAGGAGGGAGCTTCTGGGCAATGTTGCTGCTGGTGCACCATGAAACACACTGCCTTTCAACAACTGCAGTGGATTGGGTGATGCACATCAAGAAGGTTAGACTGCTCCTAATTGCTGGGGTAAAACCAGTCAGGAGAGCAGAACCCAAGGAGACTAACCCCCACTGACTGGAGTAATATCTAAAATTCTGGGTTGTACCCCACAGTTTTCAAGCTCTCCTTCCATCAAAGCACCCAGCACAGACAGGAGTACAGAATAGCATGTGGTGCAGCGGTAAAGGGGTTCTGGTATGTGAAAAGGGTGATAAAAGCAGTGGGGGAAAGCAAAGCTTCCAGGCACCTCACTCTTGTCCAAAGGGGAATCATCCTCTGAAATGAAATTAATTGAGGGGACAAATACGGTCAGGGTCAAGAGGAACAATCGATATTAACTGCTCTCGTGACTGAAATGCTGTGGAGCACAACCCGAATTTTGAGAACATGCAGAGGGAGTGTGGATTATATTATGTTCCTGCCAGGAAACAAAGCACAAACTAACCCATTCTCTGAATCTGCAGTGACTTGAGGGAAAACAAATAGATCTTAAACCAATCTTGTTCCAACTCCTTAAATTCCTCTTCGGTAACAGTAAAGGCTTAGCAAGCATTTAAAAAAAAATTACTTGGGATTTGTGTCTACCCTGAAAGATCTCCAGTTCCCAAAGGACAACCTGTACCAAGACAAGGTAAAGCCTAAAAAAGGGGCCCCATTCCAGCAGCAATGCATTTTTGTCTCCTGTACAGGATAATAAATGAGCTCAGGAGCGTTTCAGTGCTGTATAAGAACTGACATTTTACATGTAATGCCCGATTAATTTGTCCCTGAAGCAGATAGAGACTTCTGGTCAGAAATGGGTCAGGCTGACCAGAATTAGGAAGAGAAATGTGGATAGGAGGGATGAGGGAAAACTGCAGCATCACAGGGGCTGAGTGCTGTGCACTGCAGACTCCTCCAGAGAACAATAAACTACTCCACAGTTACAAGATCACAATGTTCTACCTAACCTACAAAAAACTTGCCTTTGTGCTTAAAAAATTAATAATTTTTCAACCTCCCAATAAAAAAATAAAAAAGGGGAAAAAACCCAAACCCTGTCAGTCACAAACCCCTCAGCACCTTCACCACTCCACCTTGGCAGACATCCTCCCAAGGATGTCACAGAGCCCTTTGTAACACCACAGCGACGCTCTGCAATAGCTGCTCCAGCTGAACCCCAGGAGATAAATGCTACAAAACCCAGCCAAATTACAGTGGGACTCTGGATAGCAGGGCAACAGAACACACAATTACTGTAACCTTGCCCTGAGGCATTTCACAGGGAGATTAAAAAAAATAGCCTGCATTTAAGTATTTAACAGTTTTTAAAGGGAGGAAAAGAAGAGGCTGATTTTCCTGCTCCTTCCAAAGCAGGCAGCACTGGGATGGATTGATCAGACGGAGGGAAACTGAATGATGGCTCCCCTTCATGAAGGACAGATCTGTTGGGCAGACAGACATTGCACACAGGGCTTTCCCTCTCTGTGGGGGGAAGAAGAACAGTGCAGAATTGCAGCAGCTCATTAGTAAATGAGAGAGGCACATAATGAGTGGAGAGAAAGCAGTCACTCTGTCAGTCCAGACAATGACCATGCTCCAGGTTTGGAGGAACTTTCGGGGTGTGCAGAAATTGCTTCCCTCAGGACTATAGTAAGGACCTTGAATTATCCCTGACACCATCCCAGTGGTGTCTGCCCCTCAATCCCAGCCGTGATTTGCAGCACCTCCTGACACATCTGTGCCTCAGGCACCACAAAGTGGGTCTCACTCGGGTATTTATGTCAACTGCTGGAGACTCCACAGCCCTTTCCCAGCACTGAGGGGAACTACAAGGAGGTTGGACAGACCAGTCAGAGCCTCCAGCCCTGGGTCTGCTAAGAACCAGGCTCTGCTGCAACAGATCTTGTAGGATGTGAGGAATGACATCAATTAATCTCTTAATAAAAATCTAATGTGGTTGTTGCTCCTGAAAGAGACGTGGAGTGTTGTTCCCACCCAAATATGAAATGCTCAGTGATTAAGCTGAACGGGCTAATTCTCCATTGGTACTTCAGTCTTGTTCAATAATATCCTCAACATCACCTTAACAGCTGAGCAGCCAACCGAGAGGATGGCATTACTCTCAGGTACTGCTTAAGCAAAATAAACCTTCACTTTTTTTCCCCCCTAATTGGTAAAAAGGAACTTATCTCAGTGGATCCTGTCTAGACAACCATCATAAATTCTCTGCTATCCACCACTTTGCTTCATTACACACACACAGATGCACAATAGCCTGTGGTTTGAGAATAACAGACACAGAATCCTACCATCCTTGTTCCCATCTCTGGGAGGTTCATGCCAAGGGAGGCTCTGGAGCACACGGCCAGAGCTGTGCAGCTTTGTGTTGGAAGCAGTAAGTGCCTGGGCTGTCTCGGAGTACAACAACTCCCTCCAGTTTGACTGGCACTTCCTTTCCCAGAGCAAACATCCCTTAAAGATGAGCCACACACAGAGGAATGTATTCAGGGTTCCTCCCAGTCCAACCAGTATCACACACAAACAGGGCATCAAGTAGGGCCAGGCAAGCAGTTAAATGTCTGCATTGATGACCAAGCCACAGGGATCCCAAGGGCTGAAGAAGTCAGACTGGCACCCAAGAAAACACAGGTTAGGTTTTGCATCTGAAACTTTGAGCCAACATCAGCTATCAAGATGTTTGTGAAGGATACAACAGCCCCCCCCCAAATTATAGGTGTTCATTTCTAAAGAATAAATCAAATTAAAAATGACTCTTGTCTGTTTCCCCTCGATAACTGAGCTGCTCTTTAGGAGACAGCTCTAACTGCAAAGAGCCAGTCTGTGAAAAAACATTTACAAACATGGTAGTATTAGCATAGATATCTGCTATTATTTCTTAAAAATGGGACTTTCTATTGCCCCACAGAGGAGCTCAAAGAGAAATCAATCTTTCCTCCTTAAAGATATAAAGATGAAGAACCCAAAAGTCTGTGATACTTCATAATGCAGCCCAACCCTCCTCAAGAGCTATTTTATGCAGAAACAGGCTTTGATGCAAGAGGAATTAAAAGGACAATATTAACGAGAAAAATTGGATACTATTTCATCTCATTGTCTCCAATAGCGCCATTAGCGGCACTTAAAATAATGATAATTCAGGATTATTTTAATTATGTTTCATGCTATTTCAGGGCACACTAATGAAGGGCAGGCGTAAAGGAGTAGTTCATTGTGGTGGGCACTGGCAGTACTTCCACATCTGGGACACAGAACTCAACTTCTCACCCTGGCTATTAATTCCCTGTTGACACCTCTAACTCAAGGGCTGTCAACCCCTAAAATCCTGGCCAAATTCCAACTGGGTAATTAGATTGTGTCTAAAGTGCTTATTTATTCCCTGAGTTTTAATTGGATAAACACATACATTTTCTTTTCTGGACAGTCGTGGATGTTGCTGAACATCTCTCAGCACTTCCAGAGTTTACTCCCCAGTCGACTCCCTCTGCTCCAGGTCAAACCAACTCTATCATGTTCCCATCCTATGCTGGCTCATCACCCACAGATTTCTATCAATACAAACAATAAAACTAGAAAGAACAAAGCATTTCATCCTCCTTCTAAATTAGATCATAAAGCACTTATAAATCAAATTTTCCCCCTCTATATTTATTAATAATTTTGAAGCTGCTCTACCCTCATACCTAGCAGCAAATTAATTCTTAGTGTACCACTTGCAGATTTCATGCAAAATCCCATTATAACAAAGCCTTCAGTTTAAGAAAACAGACTGTCATATGCCAATCTGCTTTTTCCAGGTATCACTGTCATGCACTAGAACAATGTTTATTTTACCTCCAACCATCAGCAAAACACAATTATTAATCATTTATGCTCCCATATGGACACAAAGCTTGAAGAGGTGGCTTCAGACACACAGGACAGCATTCACACCTTTCTATGGGGTGTGAAGTTGAGAGAACTTCCACTTCACTACTGCAGTGTCTGAGGGATGAGTCCGAGTCCTCAGAAAACTCCCTGGACTATCTAAAGAACTTCAGTCCCCAACAGACTCCTGAATTAGATGCCTGCATTGAGACGATGTCAGTTTATCATGTTTCTACTGGATTAATTGGAAAAAGTGTCTACAGCTGCTAGAGAACCCTCATTTTCTACTGTTAATTTTCCCAGCTTCACCATTTTTTAGGAAATCAGACAACTAAAACGCTAGTTTCTGCATATTTTCATAACTTTGACAATTACTTTAGAACAGGAATAAAACGCTCAACTTGAATTTTCGTATTCATAACACTATCTCAGGAAATCAAAAATTGATCCTTTGTGCAGCCAGTTTTGCACTCATAATTAAAAAGCAGCTTTGGATGTACAGTAAGCACATCAGACAGATAATTAATTGCCTTTATAGCACAGGGTACTCTGTTACAAATATCTGTACCAAGAAAACTGAAGATACCGTTTCTACTGAGCATTACTAAACCCATTAGAAACACAACAGAGCAGAGCATTTTCGCTGGCCCTCTCTACTCCCAAGTCTCCTGCTGAGAATATACTTAAGCCTGAGATGGCTAAAAACCATAAATGTTGAATCATCATCGCATTCTGGATGATCTCCTTTTAACCTAATCAGCCTAAACTCGGAAGAGTCCTGCTGCAAAGTGTGTGTTCCCCTGGTAGAGGCATCATCATGCACATCAGGTCCAGCAGATAAAAGGGCTCTGAGGCACATCATGCGACAGGAAATGAAGCGGCAGTGATGAACATCGGTTTCTCATTTTAAATATTAAAACAGGCCACGGGACTTTGCCCTTTCTAACTGGGACTGGAGAGCCAATTTGAAAGGTTAATTAAATGACTGACACGTAAGGGTGCTGTGGTGCAGGATCCGCAGAGTAAGGTCTGTCCATGGAAATGTGCGGCTGGGAGTCTGCAGGCAGCGTCAAGAGCAGGACCAAAACTCACATCAACATAAGGACATTGAGGAAAGCGGAGGCAAAGGCACTAATGGGGTGCAGTCACCGTGCAGGAGTTGCAGCACATTAAATCCCAGTGGGAACATTCCCACAGGAGAGCACAGACACCCCCCTGGGTTTGAGCTTTAGAGCTGTTTTTCTCCTCAACATCGACATCCATGCTCCATTTAATGTGCTTTAACTTGTGCTGCACACCCACCACGGGCAAACTTTCTACAACTTCTCAAAGCAAAGAGGGCTGGTGGTTTTACACCTCACATCTCGCAGCTGGAGATGTTGTTTCCTCCCAGATTCCCTGGTTGCAGAGGTGCTGCTGGGCATACAGCACAGGGCATGGAAAGCAGCTGGCCCCAGCCACACAGCCCAGTCTCCACAGGCATTAGTGTGAGAAATTAAATAAAATAGAGCAGAGCTTTTGTGTAGTGCCTGATTCAGACACAGGAGTGCTCAACAGCAGCAGAGCCAAAGATACAAACCTTTTTCCCTCCCCACCTTCCTCTAATTTTTGACTCTTTTTTAAATCAAGCTGGCCAAGAAACCAAAATCCACACAGAGAAGACAGATTTTTTTTTCATCCTACTCGTTCAGGAGGGGAAAAGAAATCCATACATTTATTGCAAGCTTGGATTGCTACTACAATACCTTGAAGAACTCAATAACTCCACAGAAGCTTTGTAGGTGGAAAATATAATCTGCCATACCCACACCAGGACTAAAACTTTCCTCTGTTGAAACACAGGCCATAGGAGCAGTTCTTTAAAACAATAAACAAAAAATGCTCAAGGCATTAAAAGTAATACTTTGAAAAAGAAAAAAGAATTAAATGTTGGAAACAATCATAATTATGTTTTAAAGAGAGGGTTTGATTGCGTAACTTCAGTTACCTAGGGCACACTAAATACCAAATTCATAACTCTTCCGCAGCAGAGAGAAAATGGAAAAGTTTTAATAATCTAAAAAATATTGCAGTATCTTTCTCTATTTGCAGTGAATCAATGATATTTATAGCCCCAGAGGTATTGAATTTCTTTTGTATCAAAGAACACCAATAATAATGTACAAGTGCATTATGGAAGTGCCTCTCAACACAGGGAGCACTAAGACTACAAACGAGAAAGTCAAAACCCACTATTTATGATCCCAAGAAAACACGTCAATCTTCTCCCACCACATGCAACGACCAAATCATCTTGGAAAATCTGAAAAATCAGCATCTACCTTGATTCCTGTTTCTAAGGGTGAAAATACCATTTCAGCTTAAGGACACTGAGGGCACAATGCAAATTCCAGACAGTGCCAAACTCAGGCTCAGCACATGGACCTGACACCATCCTGGGGCACCACGTGCCATGGAGTCCACCACAGCTGCTACTGAGCTTGGAGACAACCAAGACAAGAGCTTTAATGAAAAAGAAATGGTCTCTTTAGATGAACAACAGACACTGGGCACAGTTAAGAAAAAGTGTTGCTTATCTTACCAATAAGAATTAAAACAGTGTGCCCAGTGCACCCAGACAGTCAAGGAGATGGTGTTCTTGCCCCCAAAGCTTTCTGGGTCAAAGCACAAAGCAAGCACATGGAATGGAAATGAGCACAATAAACCAGTACTTTGTGAGCCATAAGCAGCATTATTGGCCTTCTGGAATAATAACTGATTGTTGCGAAAATGTGAGAAGTCATTACACTGAAAAGGAATAAAGATCCTGGCTCTCAGAAAGGGCTCACACTTAAGTCTATGTGCAATATGAATTCATTTTGTTTCTCTTTATACTTTGCTATTCTTAGACAGATAACGGCTTCATGAGACCTGATTTATTGTCCATATGTATCAAAATAGGAATGTGCTTTACGTTTCAAAGCATTAAATGAGATTTACTCCACAGTAACTTCATTCTGACTTATCGAAGCAGGATTTTCCATGCCCGGCACTTTTGCCACAATAGAAAATCTTCTCCAAGAAATGCAGAGCTTAGTGAAAAAGTTACTATTACTAGTGTCTTGATACTTAATATTGACAGCCCAGGCCAGCCAACCTAACACTCTATGGCTAGAACTGTCTGGGGGGAATAATGTCTTAAAAGAGTGGAAACAGCAGAATGCAGCTGCGAAGAGGTGAGTGCTGCCCTCGGTACCCCGGAGGACTCTGAGCATCCCAAGCTGCTCCTGCCGAGTGCCAGGGCAGGAGGTGATGGGCACAGGGCTGGTTTTGGCTGGGAGAGTTGAGGTTCTTCGTGAAATAGGCTGTGGTTTGGATTTGTGCTGAAAATGGTGTGGATCACACAGGGATGTTTCAGTAACTGCTGGGCAGGGCTTACACAGCATCAAGGCCTTTTCTGTTCCTCACCCTGCCAGGAGGAGGATGGGGATGCACAAGGAGTTGGGGGGACAGAGGGGACAGCTAACCCCAAGTGACATTTCAGACCATGTGGCATCATGCTCAGCATACAGAGCTGGGGAAAGGAGGAAGAAAAAAGAACACCTGCCAGTGGGAAGCAGTTAACGAATTCCCTACTTTGCTTTGCTTGTGTGGGCAACTTTTGCTTTCCCCGTTGAACTGTCGTTATCCAGGAGTTCCCTCGTTTTCACCTTCCCCACTCTCATCCCTACCCCAACTGCAGGCACAGGAACACTCAGCTGTTGGGGCTGAGCTATGGCTGGGGCTCAACCATGGCAGGCACTGAGTCAAACACAACAAACTCCATTTAAACATATAATACACAAAATCATAAACACATGATCTCCACAGGTGACCTCCAGTCTCTGCTGCTTCATGGTTCTGTGACCTCCAACACATCTGCTGTTCACATATCTTGAGTATTAACAGCAAAATATTTAATAACTATATCCTCAGCTAACGTATAGATTTTGAATCCAATTAAAGAGAATGATAAAACATCCTGGATTTTAATAAATCGTCACGGTGACAGTCGGGTCAATACAATCCCTGATTCATTCCTCAAGTCACTTTCTTCTGTTCTCACAAAACAAATCATGCCAAAAGAATGTGTAAGTATTTTATACCATTTTAACTGCTGCATATAAAGTTATTCCACAACATTTCTATGAAGTACAGACTATATTTCCCATATTAGAAAAATCAGAGAAACTCAGAAACAGCTCATAATGTGATTTTCCAAGGGCTATGTATAGATAGGTAATAACTGACTGATATTAATGAAAAAATTAAAATAGCAACAATAGGAAATCCTCCACACAGCATGCACCCAGGAAATACTTTACTAGCTTTGGCCCCTCTTCCGACAGTTTACTCACAACTGAAGGGAAAGTTCAGATTCTTATTCTGAATGCACGTCCAGTGCAGATCCTTTGTCTGCATTTTGTGTCAGGTGTTGTGCAGTACCTGTTTGCTACTTGTTTCACTGCTCCATAAAGTTCTGCAATGCTAAATTATATGCAAATAGCTATAAAATTATGCAGTTGGAAGAAGAAACAAGCTGTGTCCATCACTTCAAAGAGGTGCAGTCATGATGAGCTGCTGCTCTGTGCGAGCAGTGTTTCTGTTCTGATTTCCTCCTTTTCACACACTCAGGGATGGGCCAGTCTTTACTACAAGATACTCACACAACAGCTGAACCTCTTCATCCTGTACTGCTTTCATGATCAAGGCTGCTTTTTCTCCAAATCCCACCTTTGAGAGGTGCATGTTTTACCCATTACAACAGGACCCAGCAACGCTTGTCTTTATCCAACTATTTTCTTCCAAATATTAATTTAAAGAGTTTATGTAATAACAGATGGACTATTCAATATGTGCTTAATAATGGCTCAGGCAGCCTCTGACAAGGGGGTTATCACATCCATTTAATAAGTTTCCTAGGAATCCATAACATTCCCCTGAACTGTCACCAAAGAAGAGGTTGCAAGGGAATGAGGTCTTCCTGAGGGGCATATTATCAAGGCAGCTTTTATGATCCACATTAAATAGAGGTCAGAGGCAAGGCTGCTGTTCTCATTTATGAAGGCAAAACACTAGATCATAATGATGGCGTGAGGATGGGCAGAGTAATAAAGTCATTTCCCTGGTTCAAGAGAGATTAGCACATTTTGCCCAGTTAAGTCCTTTTCACTATGAAAGTACTGCCTAAAAATGCCTTGAAGTACAGATTTGCAGACAGTCAGAAAGAGGTGTGTGTGTCCCATCCATTGCAGGAGGGGACTTTTGGTCTAAAAGTTATTAGGAATAAATACTCCATTCAGAGCAGAAAATCAATTCAATGCTCATGGCACTTCTTGATTGAGAAGACCTGGCTCTTCAGAGCAGAGCAAACAAGCAGCTCCAAAAGCAGACCAAAGCCTAACTACCAGCAAGTTTTAATTCCAAGCTTGTATTAGGAAATTTTATACAGTATTAAATGCACAGTGACAGCTCAAGTTTCTTTTTGAGCTCATAGATACAAGCAGTGACCCGTGCCTCTGAGGTTAACCACTGCTAAGTGCATACTTGTTACTCATATAATTCTCCTCTAAATTACTTTAAGATAAAAGGAGGCAAAGAAATAGCCAGGTAGAATCAAACATGATTGCTTCCTCTTAACAGCTGTCAGTTCCACCAGGTCTCACCAACCTTGGCTCAAAGGCAGTCACACTTGGACACTTTTCCCTGAATAGCAGCATTCACGCCTGGGCAGTGCTGGGAGCCTTTAGCTGTGTTCTGATGCTATCCCAGCCCTGCACATTGTTCTTCGTGCCCATGGCTTTGTACCTTCACTCAGCTCTGAGGGAAAACTGAAAGGTTGGTAGCGAACTACAAGTATCTCAGAGAACACTTGCTCTTTACAGGAGGTGGCAAAGCCAAGCTTGTTGCCAGTTGAGTTTGGAAAGAAAGAATGCAGGCATGTACAACAATTAAAGAGTTTCATAAAAATTGAACATTTCCAATGCTACCCCATCTCAGAAATCCCATTTCAAACTGGCCAAAAGAGCCATTAGAAGAATCAGGTCTTAAATTCAGAGTAGCAGATTAAAGCTGTGTTAAACTGTAAGGTTTAAGCATTATAGTAAAATTAAACAGGTCACAACCATGACCTTAACCTTAAGCAATGCAGCTTCCAATGAACAGCTGAAAACCCTTCTTGAATAAAAAGGAAAATTACTGCCCTAATTTAGAAAGGTTCTCAACCCAGCAGAGCTACCTGTCAGCACTCTGATCTCAGCTTTATCAGATAAGTGGATAGGAGAGCACCCCAGTGTATTCCAGACATATACATTATTAACTTTTATCTAAAGGTATTAAATTTGGAGGCCAGCATGCTGGGGCTTCCCATTTAAGCAAGACAGAAAAAAAAAGCCTGTCCCCTGAATATGCTGCCTGGGCATTCATTGCTGTGCTCCACAAGAGAACGCCCACTCTGCTCCCTCAGCAAACACCCTGCCAACATTCCATGTCTATGATCAAAGTTTCTCTTGGTTTTCAGAGGGGATTTGGAAGCACAACCTTTAGATGTAAAGGAGTGTTACAGGGAAAAAAACCCAAACACTGAAACCAAACCCCTCGTGTTTTGAAGCCCTACAGTAACTCCAAAGCCTTGCCTAATACATGCAACAAATTCCACACCTCCAGGCTTTAGCTTATTAAAATGTAAAAATGCATGACCTGGATGAAAGTATCATTCTTTTCTGCTGTGTTCCCCAGTTTCTGAAGTTGGGGACTTTGTCCCCCGCAAAAACTACTTTGGTAGCAACTCTGTCTCCACTGGATGAAAATCTGTGTCACTGAACTACCCGACCTAGTTTGGATCCACTGTCCAGTTCTGCTCTGGAGAGAATCCTGATTAAACTTGGAGTTATTCTATACTTCTTCTGAGGGTTGAGACATTCAAATTAGCTATTAGATCCTTAGCAAAGTTGGTATGAATATCTTGCAGCTCTTGTGCTAACTCAGACTAGGAGATGTATCAAGGACTATAATTTCCAGCATTACACAAACCAATTAACCTTTGCCAGCGGTTCACACTATAGAGAACTAAATATAATAAAACATTTTAAAAGTATTTTTTAATTCATACTCAGAGTGGTTTCTCAGAGGTAGTTATGAACTGATACACACTGAATCACAGCATGTTACTACAGTGTTCTGTGTTGCTCTGTAAGGTTTAAATTAGACTCTCAGCTCAAAAAAGGTATATCCAAACCCTGGCCCTTGTTTCACCTACGTTGGCTAATTCTTCTGCAGACAAAGCCAACAAATGAGCACAGAAGGCACATGGAGTTTCAAAAAAATATGTTTACACCTTACAGAATTGTTCCCTTCTACCCTGAGCACATGTATATATTTATAAATATTCAAAGCATGATGCATTTTTGGGTTAACAAAGTGTGTGTATCTTTCATGTTTGAGCAACTGGAAAGGAAGTGGGTAGATGGATAGAAAAGGTGTGTTTAACAAATACTATTCTCAGTTTCTGAGTTTGTAGACAAAGGCATAGATGCCCACACAAGGCATTCATGGGATTCTCTACAAAACAAAGAGACAGTCAGCAATGCCAGATAAAATGTTTTACTGGTATGAGAGCGCTGTATTAATAAAAAACAAGCAAGAGATGAAAATTATCAACCTTTGAGCTTTCTTTCTGGAAAGATCTTTAGAAGACACAGAAACATATGAAGGCTGTTGAGGCAGCCAAACACGAGGCTAACAAGTCCCCAGGAGCAGGAGGAGCACGTGTGGTCCCACCACTGGCACAGCTCCCCCAGAAGTCCCACATTGCTACAGAAGACACTTTGGCCTGGGGGACCAAAGGGGGATTGGAGCCAAGAGTTCATTAAAACTACCCCAAGTGTGAGTGTGCTCACCAACCTCCAGCAGTGTCAGCACCAGCCTAGATCAGATCTGCCAAAAGAGCTTTCATCCCTCTAACAAGCAAATTGGTTAAATCACAGTGATATTTTAGTGTCTTACCAAAGGTTTATTTAGGATGTCACTGTTCCTTATCAAAAAAAGGAATTCCATCATGCTGCATCTCCGAGTGACAAACCAAGAGCACTATGTGTATGGAATTGATATTCAATTGCAGAAAGCTGATTTGCGTTTTAAGATCTGATAAAAATTATCTCCTGCATGCACAGACCTACAAACAGCACTATGATCAATTACATGGGCTCAGAATGTCACATGGAGAAATACCCAGTGCATAAATGGCACTTTTGGGTGTGTATATTTTTCCAAATCATCCTTGTTTTAATTGTCAGAGGAATTATCTTGCTTTAACAGTCTGTTCTGTTTCTTTCCTTGGTGTTAACCAGCTGTGAAGTCAAATTCCAATAATCAAGTCTATTCAGCTTCCCAACCCTTCCTCAAACTCTTCCCCTCCCTTCGGAAAAGAACTGAGGGGAAAAATAAAAAGCTTCCAGCTGACCATCCAGGATCTAATCCAACAGGAAAAGGTGAATCCTGTATGACATGCATTTTGTGGTCGGGTTGATGGGAAGCCTGAGGGTGCTGGAAAGGCAGACCAAAATCCCTAACAAACCTATAAAGTGAAAAAAGCAACATCTGCCCATGGAAAGATAGGAAAAGCAGGGTCTAATACAGACTGACACATCGTAACTAGTGTTTATGTATATTGCCAAAACCATTGCCCTCTGAAATTTCTAAGTAAATTTCAGATTTCGTCTCTTAATCAGTTCAGCATTCTGCTCTTGTCCAAATGCCTTGTCAAAAGGCATTACCAGGACTTAAAAACTTTAAGTTCAGAGGAATGCTAGAGGAACTTAAGCGACATCTATGAAACATGGCACTTCTCATCTTAATTTTAAAGCAGTTTTCACTTTCATGATATGAGGCACTATGTTCTGTGCCCTCAAAATTTACACCACCTCCCAGGGCTGAAATAAGAAAGCATGTTGAATAATTCCTCTCTTATCACTTACTACTGAAGTGTAAAGTAAATCTGCTGCTGTTCAATAAAATTCCTCCTTGAAATCACAAGTCTCTCAGTTACTCTTTCTGTCTCAGTGGTATTGAGTATTCCAGGTCACTGCACAGGTTAAGTGAACAACCTCACAAATGCAGAAATAACACAAACTGAGATTGTTCCAATTTCCCCACTGTAGCACTTTGAAAAAAGAAAATAATCAGATCTACCATCTCCTTCCAGATCCTCACCCCATGCCTTTTATTTATTTAAGCTTTTCCTTCTGAGGCCCTTTTTAACCTGGCTGGCCCTCCCTGGAGCCTTCATTTGGTTCTCATCCCCAGCATCCCTGCACTCTCTGAGCATTCCTGGCAGGAAGTGCCTTCTCCCAGGGCCACTCTCGTCTCATCACTGGTTGGTTAAGACTTGCTCTGATAATGGATTTGCTCAATTCTGACACTCAGTATTTTGACACATGGGGTTGTTTCTCCCCCCACATATACCTTTTTTCCCCCCTCTGTACTCCAAGTAGTTCATTAACCCCACATAACTGCCAATTAAGAGATTTTTCTCCTCGAGAAGGAACATTCTCTCTATGAAACCCATTTAATTACAGAAAAATGCAGAGCTTAAATATAACAACCTCCTCTCCTGTTAATTCAGCTGTGGTGAATTTTGCATGCTCTATTTTATCCCCTGGTTATGACATAAAGGAATACTGAAACTTCTTTTCCTTTTTTTGTGCCTTTTTTTAAAAAAAAACAACTTAAAAGTTCCTGCAAGTTGGGTAAATCCTCATGGTTTCTTTTACTCCTCTGGGGATTATTCCCACAGAGATCAGAAAACTTTGGGAATTGCCAGAAGTGTGTTTTCTAAGAGCATCTCTGGGTCCCATGACTTAACTGGCTGAATGCTCACAAGTACTTCATGGTTTTTTTGTAGAAAGAACAGTCATTTTCCATTTCCAGGATGACTGGGAGCCTGGGCTCTTGGTCCAGACTGACTCAGGACACATGTGAAACAGGTACAGGACCTAAACCTGGCTCATTCCTCACTTTGGTATCCTATTCCTAAACTCCTGAAGAGACAGTTCCATGATCCCAAAGAGACTTTCCCTGCTGATCAGCAGATCTTCCAAGGACCAAGAAGGAGAGAGGCAGGAAGAAAAGATTCACTTAGCAAAAAGGGTGCAAAAATTATTATTACCATGTTTTAGACAACTTCACCTATTTGGCATAATTTGACCAGATGCAATCGCAGAAAGGTGGTTAATAAAGGTTTGGTCATACGAGCATTTTTACAATACTAAAAAGCCACTGACTTCTCAAGTTTGCTTTTCAAGTCCAATTCAAAAGCTGGTATAAATGGGTAATGTTGCTCTGATGTAATTCTTTTTATGTCTGCTCTGCTCTCTGCAGCATTCTCAGCACAAGGCACAGCCATCATGGGGTTTGCTGCATGAAGAGCAAGCATCCCATCAATGACACAAGATAAGCAGAGTAATTAAAACCTGTATTTAAAGTTGTGAACTCTGCAAAGAAACGTCTGCAGATCAACAGTTACCAAAACACAGCCTGCAATGAAAATAAAGGTGATCCCATTTATGCATTTATTCCCAGGCAGCAGCACTCATCCCTGCACCTTCTCCTTGAGCTTGGAAACACAAGGCACAGCCAGCAAAAATCACTAACAGGATTAAGTGCAACAACCTTCCTGTTCAGAACCACATGGAAAACACCCCCAGCTCTTGCAGTGGCTGTGCCGTTCCACAAAGCTTTCAGGATCTGTCCCGGGGAATGACTCCTCCTCACTCCCACTACCTGTGCCAGCAGGTGCGGCACATCCAAAGCGCTGCGTGGTCAGCATGCCCTCGCTTGGAGACGAAGCAAATGAGCCGAACACACCTGCCCAGCGTGTTCCCTGTCAGCCCGAGCCCGGAGCAGCTCCCGAGCCGCGGCTCCTGCCGAGCAATGCAGCACACAAATCACCAGGTGGCCCTATTATGTAGCAGTCATTACCAGAGACATCCCAGCCCTGCGCAAGCCCCGGCTTTCAAGCGGTGCAACGCTGCGTGATTATTTGAATAAAAATGTTTCCCATGGAGACAGCTCCCCGTGGCTTACACCTTGTTGGGGACAAAAGAAACGATGTGGAGATGCTGTTAACCTCTGGAAAGATGGGAGGGAAGGCTCAGCTGAAGACAGAAAAGGGAACGGTGGCAATGACTAATTGCTTAGTGCAGAATTCGTCGTAGTTACCAGCACATAAACTCTGCCTTTGGGAAATTCATTTAAGGCATTTTCCCCTTCAGAGCCTGCAGTAGGATAACCAAGCTGGGAACTGACCCTGGATGCAATTTGAAGGATGGTATGCTGCATTAAAATATAAAAATTATTCATACAATGTCTCCCCATTCATTTCACTGGCAACTGAAGCAATTTATTTCATAGTTTTTGAAATCCCTTTGTAGCTCAAACACATGTGCATATAGGCAACAACTCTCACTGTATATTGCAAGCTTAACTACCCCAAGCTTGAAGCTTCCACAAAATTAGAGATGCACATAAAAAGGTTCCTATTCTTACACCTCAATTAAAAAGAAACATATTTTCAATTACATTGTCTCTCTCCTGCTAACACAGTCACTAAAACGTGCAGCAAAAGCAACTGGATTTATAGCCCTAGACTACTTGGGGCCAAGTAGGGATGTACAAGTGCAAGCATCAAATCACTTCAAAACTGGCACCAATACTAACTTTTGATACTGTTAATTTACCTGTTAATGTGGTCACTCAGTGCATAAAGCTGAACATCTGTGTAAATCCTTACTTGGTCAGGACTCTGTCAACAGTTCCAAAAGTATCTGCCATAATTAATGTCAAGATATCTTGAAAGGACAGGATTATGCACAGCACTTTCTTCAGGCTATAAAACCCCAACTTCATAAAGGAAAACCCATCCCTGGGTATTTTGAGATGTGCTACATCCGAGCCACTTGGCACACATCACTAAGGTGAGCCCATTTGCCCACCATCAGCAGCACTGACGGAACTCAAGGCACTCTAACTAGAAAGGAAATCCCTGAGGGCCAGAGATTAAGTTCTATTTGCCTTAGGTCAGGAGATCTATGCGAGTCCCCAGTGCCCACTTGTGTTCATCACAGAGCCTTTGCACAGCTCAGCAGGATTGCAGCCAGAGGAGAGGACTCCGGTGCTGGAATTCCAGAGGGGTGTAACTCGAGAGGGATGTTCCAAGCTCAGGTGGGTTAAGGGAGCTTCTCCCTCCTTTGCCTGCAGCCTGACTGGGGGAACCTGAGGCACGACATGGGAATCCAGGAATGGCACCAGAACACAAACCCATCGTTCCAGCCCCTTCTGTGCCGAAGGGTCCTTATCAGAGCAATGCACGAGATGTGTTTCAGTGCAAGGTTAGATCTCCCAGTGAGCTGCTTAGATTGTCAGCAGAGTCAGAATCTTGCCCTAAATGTATAAGGTATAAATCACTAATATTCCCTCACATTACAATGACATTTTAATTGCATTGCATATTTTAATATACTCAGCTTGAGTCTTAGCTAAGTTGACGGTATTTCCTGATATCTTTGTGGTATTTAGTCATTTACTGTAAATTGACATGGTTATTTCTCAAAGTTTCATTTGCATATCTTCATTTCCTTGCTTAACATAGGCTCAGAATCTGATGGACATTTGCAGATATTCAGACATTTCCATACACAGAAGACAGAACCAATGCAGGTATCAGTATTTTAACACAAGAACCAGCATCTCAGCAGTAAAACAAAACCAAAACAACCATCAGAAGAAAATCACCATATTAAAATTTGTACCAGCACTGCCTAGAGAAGATTCAACACTTGCAGGTGTATTGGTATTAGACAATTCAGAACATGCATTATGACAGAAATCTTCCCTTCTGTATGCAAGTGTTTCAACAAAAAAAAAAAAGAAAAATGCATCTGTATGCAAGAAGTGGATGTCAATTCTGATGCATATGCTTTGTAAGAACATAAAATGAAAATGCACTGTGTGCTTGCTCTGCCCTGCAACACCTGTTAACACTCCCATCTCAGCAGTTATGAAAATCAAGCCCAGAGAAATAACCAATGATTTCCAAGCCTTCCCTTGAATAGAAAATAGCATTTCCTTACTTTTACACTGCAGTTTCTTGGATGTTTTTCTTGAGCAACACAAAAAGAATAATGATCCTACCAATGAAGAGCCCTTGTAACAACTGATTTCTGCAGCTCAGAAAACACTGCAAATTCAAGTTGGCATTTAAACAGCAGCAGAAGCTGCTCAAAGCCATACGTGTTATCCCTCCAAGAGCACTATTCTTTAAATATTTTTCATTTGTATGCAAAGGTAGGAAAAGAAACCAGACTCCACTTGAAGTCACAACAATGATCAGCACCAACACCCACAGTGCATCAATCTACAGTACCCACTCGGTCATTCACTAATTGTTACTCCATTATTTCAGGCACTGCTCAAATTAGGTCACACACCTCCTCTCCCCTTTTTTCCATGATGAATTAGGGCTAAAGTCCCCAGCATGGATTTTTCGTGGGTCTCTGTCAGCCACCTATGCTGCACCTTCAGACAGCCAAGAACGTTTCAACACTGGCTACACTCCAAAAGATGGGGTTTTTCTGACTCACTCTGACTTTACACCCACAAACCACCCACAGTTCATGTTTAAGAAAAGCAACCCTAGTAACTGTTTATATTTTGCTTTCTGTGACATTCCAGGGAAGCCATGCCAGCCCCCATTAAGTTGTCTATTCATACTGTTTATTCTCTCCTATATTTGTGTGCAGTAGATGCAAAGATAATACTCTCACACTTGATGCTGCACAGAGACCCTGATGGGCACTGCTGCGGCCAAAGTCAAACCAACTGGGAACTTCCCAAGCTGGCAACACAGGCTACAGCCTGACCATGTGAGCTGACCAGTAGGCATTGGCAAGCTCAAGAACTGGGGTCACCACCTCTATTTTTAAGGATTCAAGCATGTCTCCTCTTGTACAAAGGCCTAGAAGAGTCACTCCTGGCTGCCTCTCATGCTCAAAGCAGCATTCCTTAGAAACCCCACCTACACAGGGGCAAGGAGGAATGGTTTGCTTTGGAAAGAGGAGAAAAAAGGCCTGAAATTAGAGTTTAATAAATACAACTCACACTACCCAGTCTGGGAAAACAAAGCTTAGGCCAAGCAATTTAAAAGCAAGTGATATGGGACAGAACAGTTGTTACATAAAGAGCTGCTCATGTCCTGCAGCTCAGTTAATGTGATGGGGGAAAAGAAAGGAAGGGTAAAATGGTCCCTGTCCTAGTGCACGAGTCCTGTGCCACGAGGCTAAAGTGAAAACCTATGGAATAAGATATTAAAAGCTTTAATTAGTTCCTTTTCCTGCAGTCCAGTGGCATCTACCTGTAGCAATCCAGCATGCCCTGTGGTAAATCCATCCTTGCCTCCCCCCAGCACACCTCTGCTCCTGTGCTGAGCTTCCCAAGGAGCTCCAGCACTGGGGCCCTTCCCTCCTACAGTGTGTGAGCCACAAACACGACACTGTAATGAAGCAATCCATCAGCACCCACAGCTCCCACCCCAGCTCTTCCAGTCCTCTTAATAAGCCCTCAGTGACAACCACTCCATGTGTCACATTCACAGCAAAAAGCAAATTACCAGGATCAGAATGGTTCTATTTGAACAGTGATTCCTGGGAAGAGTCATCATCTCCTCTCCCCTGCACTTAACTTTAAGTAAACTACAAGAAGTCTGAAGGTTTGTGTTTCCCAATGATTTCATCATAAGAACCAGGGGTCAGGAAGCTGTTTCAGATGTTCTTATACAAACTATTTCCATACAACGATATCTTCCTCCTATGGCTTGTTTGTTGTTGGGCTTATTATTTTCATTTTGTAGTTCATTCTCAGGACGTGCATATTCTCTTTGAATAACAACTTCAAAAATGAAAGTCTGCTGTTCGCAGCAGCAATCACAGCACATTCCATTAAAATAGAGCTTTTAACAATATCTGTGATTAAATCAATTTGCTTTGCCCTTTTTAAAATACTCCAGAACTCTCAGAAAACATAGTGCATTCATTTATTTCCAAACCAACATAGGAAATAGAAATGAAAATAAAATGACATTATATATTTGGGAGGTTAGACATGAAAAAAGCCTATGTAATTAAATGCACCTAGCTGGACAGTAAATGGCAAGTAACTCCAGCCTGCACTTGCAAATAGAACTCTTGATTTTCTATTTTGTGTAATGTCTCATAAAAAATAACAGAATAATCATGAAAAACAAACAACATTGCTGCTGCACCAGACCCAGGATTGCCTTCTGAAATAGCTCCTGGGGAAACAATTAAAACAGCAAGTCTTTAATCCACGCCAGAAAAGACAAAATAATTCAAATCTTGGTTAACTGTAGCAACAGGTTGGTTTTTAAGTCCTAGAAGTAAACTCTGTGGCTCAGAAGCCACTGAATCAGTCCATGTTTAAAGCTGAATTTGATAACTAATGGCGACAATCAAGATGAGCAGGTGAAGAGAGCGAGAAACATCTAAAATTTCATACTTGGGATTGTTACATAGAGTAGAATAACATTTATCTGCTTACAAAAGTCATTCCCAAAGGAAGGATGACTAACCCAGGACCAGCTACTCTGAGCAGTGTCCCTGAGCCTGAGGGAGTGGGATCAGACACACAGAAAAGGTACCTCCATAAGAGAGCCCAAAAAATCCTGTCACCTCAGCTGCCAAGACATCCAAAGATACAGCAGATCTTTGCTATAAATCAAATGAATTTGAGTCTTCTGATATTTTTATTTTAATAACTTCACCAGCAGTGTCTTCTTTTGAAATTAATATATCTGCCTTAGTGGTTTTCAGCTTTCCTTGTAAAACAATGACAGCTAATAGGAAAGCACTGTCATGTAGCCTGACTAAAGGTAATGTATATGTGACAGCTGCGTGATCATCAGTAGGAAAGTACTTCCAAAAGACAAAAAGAATAATTAAAATGAGCCTGCAGTCCTGGCTTTGGATTTAAATGTTTAAATGTTTTAATTTGAAAGAACAATGGCTCCTTGAAGCTCCTTCACAACCAGCTCTGACAGCCTGTCATCTCCTAACCAGCCTTAAACAACAGTCGTGCAAGTCTGAGCACCAAACAGCACATCGTGCCTGATGATCCTTCAAACAGCAGTGATGCTTCCAAGAGAGCCCTGGAGATGAGCAAGGCTTTGCCCCCTCTGGAAGTATTTATTCCATTAACAAAGCCTCTTTGGAAATGAAGCTAATGAGAAGAGCACGGTGAGCCTAGCTTTGCTTTAACTCTCTTTGCATATGCAGGTACTGCGTGCCCTGCACAACAAAGCTGGGTCCTGTCCTGCCCACTGTTTGAGAGGACCATCACAACCTCCTGCACTGCTGGTGGTTCCCTTCTCCATCACACAGCTCATCCCAGGCTCCCAGGCAGGGGGAACAGACATATATGAAACAGTAGTAGGATGGTGATTGTTTGCATTAAAGGAGAAACTCCAAGTGCCCAGCACCAAATACAAATGTCTGCATGTCCAAAGTATTTTCCACCTAATTAGAAAGCACAAGTCACTCACAGGATCCGACCCACCCTCAGACAGACCACACTGCCCCATGAGAAAGACTGAATAAATAGCACAGAAGACAGAAAAGGTTGATTGCAGTTCAGTGACATCAGTGTCACAGGAAGAGTTGTTTCCAGATCCTGCTTCCCCACTGCATCCTTTCAGGATAAAGCAGAAGGAAACAGAACTACACAGGGTTTTAATATCACAGGTATTTATTAGAGAAAGGTCAAGCACTCAAAGATTGAACCTTGTCAGCCAGCAAGGCACTGCATCACCTGGCTGAAATGAAATAAAATGTTCTACCACTGCTGAACTGCCTTTAACCACACAGCTAAAAGGGTTCTTTTTATATATATTTTAGATTATATCATTTCTTAAAGAAAACACTGCTGTAAATAGTTCCTTTAAATAAATACTTTTGGACTTGATGGACTTACTAGTGGCTAAAAATAAACTCATCACAGCAACATAAGAAAGGCAAATACCAATCAAAGTATTTTGCTGGGATTTGGGATTTTGGCTTCCTTTGGCTGTTTTAATTTTTCTAGCATCTGAATTATTTATTTCTTCTCCCCTTCAGGGCATGCACATCATGCTTCAAGAACAGGAAGAATTGCAATATCTCTTTTGTTTGCTAAACAAGAAGCAGAGGCAGAGCCTGGACAGCCTTGCAGGGGAGCAGCAGGCAGAGCTGCCAGCCCTGTGGGACAGGAGGTGCATCCGCAGGCAGGAACACTGCTTTGTAGTTTGCTGCACTGTAAAAACCCATTCCTCTGGGTTTCCATATATATATATATAGATCCATTCACAGGCCAGTATCTACCTTTGGGTACTGCAGAGGATGGTTCACTCCAGTAAACATTCCCCAGATGTTATTGAAATCCAGATACCCAGATCTGCAATAAACTCTGCACTGAAGGTGATAAACCATAATCACAAGCCAGCATCAATGGAAAGCCAAGTTACTCTTCCTCCAAACGTGCCACTTTGCAACTTTTCAAGTGTTCAATAAAATATAAAAGTCTCCCAAAGAGTGCTCTGCACATAGAATGTTTTCCTTCTGCTGTAAAATGCATCTTATTGATTTATAATGTACTTTGAAGGAGAACAAAGCCTAGTCTATAAAACTAAAATTTAGGAGAAAGCATGACTGTTGTAAAGGAAATGCCACACCATTAGTAAGGGGGATACATATTCTTATAAACCCTGATGGATAGATTGTGTTCTACTGCTGTTTGCTTCACAAAAATAGGAAATAAAAAGACAAAAATGCAACTATGAATGCAAAAAACCTAACAAAATGTAAACAAAGCTTGCTATTTACTAAATTTAAAGATGCTAAAGGGCACTTAGTAAAAGTGCTAAAGAATAGAATCTGAGCCTTAAATAGACATTCAAGGAAAACAAGTTGTTTGCTCATCTTGAAACACAAATTATTTAATAATTTACCAAGTTTTCACAGGACTGTAATCAAGATTTGGGCATGTTCAGAGCAGTATTGCTGCTGCTTTTCTTCTCAGAACATTAACTTCTGTGGCAATAAATTTTTGTTTACAAAGTGTTTTATCGAGCTAAAGTGCAAGGAGCCACTCACAGATGGATATGGGAAAAATGTTTTTGATTCTTGTTATTCCATCAGAGCAATGTTTATGTTTGTGCAAAGCAACAAAAACATCTCCACCTTGGGAATGGATCTGTGTTGATGTTGTTCGAGCCTACACTGTAACTGCATTTGTTCTCATGATAACAGGGAGAAATCTGTTGCTGTGTGTAGCACTTCACTACACCAGCAAGGGCTTTGATTGTTAAACATCCCTGAGAAACGCCAAAGAGTCTGTAGATAAACAGCTTTGTTTTTCACTTGCTTAGGAAAGTTTACTTAAGTTTACAACTGTTGTGTAAAGGACTAGCAAAATAATTACAAGAGAGAGAAGGTCAAAGACATGAAACATCACCCTTGTAAGTCCTGCCCTGTTCAATACAAATATATCAGATCCAAATCCCCCATTGAAGACTTCTATGTAGGAAGTTTTTAGCTGGACTAGTACAAGATGTGAAAGCTCTAACTCCTCAACTTGCAGAGATCTCAGTACATTCAGCCCTGCCTGGGAGTACTACTAATTACTGTTAAATTATGTTATATACCCGAGAAGAGGCACGAGAACTCTGGAAAGGCTGCTGTTCCACTGACTTCTGCTACCCTCCAGAGTCTCTGCTTTGCATGGTGACACCACCCAAAACTCCACAGGAATTCTGGGGTTTTAAAAATTACAGTTCAAAAGCACATCAATCCACAGCACCACTCACTAGGTCAGATTAAGAATGCAAAGAACATTACCTTGTGCTTGCTGGAGCAATAGTTTTGCTAAATAATATCACTGGAAAACCCTGCCAAAATTGGACGCCTCTGAGTCTGTGAGGTACAGGCAAAGCTGCTTCATCTGCATCCTCTAACAGGAGAGAAATTAATGGAATGCCCCTCTGGAAGCAGGATTCCTCTGTCAAATGAATTCCAATCAGTGCTTTTGGAGGTGGGTTGTTTTTTTCATTCATTTAAAACATACATTTGCACAGTTAAATTCCCCTCAAACGGCATAAATTTCATAGTTGATAACATCTGTAATTAGACTTTGAAATTCACACTGCTATTAGCTGTCCTACATGGCACAAGTTTTGCCTGAAAACAGCATTTAAGCTGTTTTCCTTTTCTCAAACTATGGAGTTTGAAAGCCTGTTAGATAGGATGAATTCTTCTTGGAGAATAAAACTAAATTGAGTTTATTTGAAAGATCAGACTGTAAGGACAAGATTGAAATAAATGTTTGGTTGCAACAAATGACCTGCTCTATAAATCAAGCTCAAAGAGAATATAAACACAGAACATGCACCAAAAAAAAAGCAGACATTGATTCCACAGAGTCAACCTAAGAAAATGAAAACCACAAGAAGGCCCCCTGCATGATTAAAAGCAAAGTGGCTGCAAGACAGCTGAGAAAGTATCAGCTAAAACATTGGTTTCCTCAGTCAAAATTCAGATCACAGAGCTCTGCAAGTGAGGGATGTCCCCACTGCAAATTCAGGTGTACAACACCACAGCACCAATATTGCTCTATCTGTCATGGAGCAATTTGAATTTGACCTCAAGCCATGCCAAGCCATGGGTGCATCTTTGTCTCAGACGTTCTCCAAGAGCTGCATAAATCAACCTAAACTGCATCCCCCTCAACATGAGCTGGAAATCCAAACCCTCCATCCAAGAGTTGTGGTGATGGTGGTACTGTGGGGTGGAGAGTGCACAAGAGCTGCAGGGCTATTTGTTTCTTGTCCAGGACTTGTCTCTGCGCCAGCCACTAAAGTTTTGCTCCTTCCCCAGCACAGTTTGCTGTCTGCTTCTCACTTCTAATGACTCCTTTGGGCCAGCTCTTCCACAGATCCTGAGACTCAGCTAACACTCTGCTTGCTGAGCAAACTTCCCAGGATCTTTTACAGCCCATTGCATTGTACTTTAAGATGGAAGAGAAACAAACACAGAGCCTAAATCTTAGTTGCAAATATTTGACTTGCAGTCCAAATGAGTTTCCAGTGCCAGTTTTGCCATATGCAAGCAGCCTGTTGATCCTGGGATGTTGCATTAGAAGCATTATCTACTTTAGGGTGTATGGGTGGACAACACGTGCTGGTCCAAGAGTTGATTCCAGCAGCTGGTACTACACACAACAATACAAGCAGTAAATTATTCACAGGGTGTTTTTCCAAGTAGTGAAGTGCTCCACAGAACAAGTACTCTATTTGAATAATTAAAACACCTTTTTCCTCTCTGTCCTGCAAGGCTGGATCCAGAGTTCTTCGCCTGGACCCCCATTTCTCCTCCATATGGTATGTTCGATTACCATTTCAGTTTTGAGTGCCCATAACTTCAAGTACTGCCATTCAGAGTCAGTGCCTTTTTCCTGATTAATTACTATGGAGAGATGATACCTCTGGGAATCAAATACATCGTGTGCTTAACTCCAGAATAGACAGTTCTTGTCAATAACATATCCAAGCAGCTTCAAACTTCAATAGCCTGGTTTCTTATATACTGTAAGTGGTGCTGAATATTCAGTTTTATTTCTGTTTCCCTGCCAGTACGAAATAAAGAACGCACTTTTAGCTAAATGAGAACTGAAGTGCATTGGAGGAGTGCTATAAATTATATGCAGGCCACCAAATAAAATTCAATTTTCAGGTAATGCGAAGGTGTAATGCGTCTGGAGAAGCTGTTTTGCATATCACACAAGACAGCAGGCAATAAGGAGCAGGGAATGACTAAAACCTGATCTGTCACATGCAACTCTTGGATTGTTCCCCCTACTTTACCTACTCTAATCGCACTGTTGCAGTGTTGATTCAGAACACGGCGGCCCATGAAAAATGTCACCGTTCTGTCGATGTTGCGGATCCGCTGGCAATTTCAGCAAGCACTGGATGCACATAAAGGGTGATAAGGCACTATATCCTGCCATGCTCAGCAGGTTTTCCATTTCCTCCTGCAATTACACATCAAACTGTTTTAGCTTCACAAGCTTCAGCACTACAAATGGCCTCAAGGCAGGAGTCTGCTTCGCACACTGATGAGTCTATCTTCAAAGCAGAGTGCAAACTCAGGTTTTGGGGAGAGATTTTTTTTTAAATACCCTTTTTCCAGAGCTTTTAAGAGTTTACTTAGAGATTATACCTACCATTATCTCCATGTACTCCAATTAACAGGCAGTTTTATATCAACATTAACTGGAGCTGCCTCTAAGAGGAGATGAAAGCTGTGCATACACAAGAGCAAGTCACTGCACAAGAAGCCTCTTCATAGAATTACATCTTTACATACTGAACTTTTTCTTTTGCTCCTCCTTTTCTTTTTTTTCCCCCTACAAGGCTACCTGGAATTCCAAACTAGTAACAGGCAGAAGAACCTGTTTTTCAGATGCTCAAAACCTTGTCTCACACTACAGCAACACTGCCAGAAGTGTATCTTTCTCCTGTTGCTCCATTTAAAGCAATTCATACATTCTGGTATAGATCCTTCAAACAGTTTAATTTCACAGGCATAACACCCTTTCCCCACCTCCTGCATGCCTGTGCTTCATTTGTAAATGAGGGGAGGCAGCTCCTCAGCTACTCTGAGGAGTCAGAGCATCCTTAGGGACAGGAGGCTGCAGACCTGTTTGTCCTCATCAGTTGCATCTCAGGAGATACCAACACAGATAGTACCAACAAGATCACTCTGACTCTGCCAAAAAGCAAGCCATCCTCTGATTTCATACCTTCCCCTGAAGTGTGCTAACACTTTGAGGCTATATGTGAAGCTCCTGCCTGCCTGATGGATTCCCTGAGAGCATTACAACATCACTGGCAAGATCTGAATTTCCAAGATGCAAAAGGCTGGGACTGACACTAAGAAGGAAACGAGGCAAAGTTACTGCTCTCAGTATTGTGGCACTGGGATTTGCTCAAACACAGATATCTAACCACATAAAACCAGTGAATCCTGGGGTGAGCCAAGCACATCTGCAGGGGCATCTCTGGACCCCAACCAGGAGACAAATCCCACGCAGAAATCACAGCTTTCATCTCACACTTCTCATGTTGGCCATGAAAAGCGAGATGCGATGTTACAGAAGTCATAATCCCCAGCAACTCATGAATGGCCACGACCAAAACCTCCACCCACTTCAGATTCCCCAGAGGGCTCCACCAAGCTCAGAGCCACAGAAGCTCCTCTCATGCATGTGGTTCCTCACACAGGTCCCAAAAGAAATGAAAAATGCACAGAAGTCCTACAGGGGTTGGCAGCTGCAGGACACACTTGTGGCTTGTCCCACAGCCCATCCTGAGATGCCATGAATGAGATGTTGAGACAGAGAAGAAGGCACCATACCCACAACAGCTCTCCATCCCTCCCCATCCCCTCAGACAGTCACACAGCAAGGCTCCGAGCTGCCTGAATTACACCTTTTGCTCAATGACAGCAACAGGACACAAGTCCTGGGACTGGGCTGAAATGATAGATGGTTTGTGTGCCCTCCACCTCTGTGAGACAGCATGACAGAAGGACTGCCAGGAGAAACGTGAAGCAGCAGCATTTTAGGCACTGAAAATGAACAGGAACAAACAGTTCCTTGCATGCCGTAACTGACAGCTTGTTCCTGTGCCTCTCCAATGACCCTATCCATGAAGAACATGGACCTTTTATAATATGCCTCAGGGTGTGTTATCATTCATTCCCAACCTCTGAAAAACTCAGCTGTCACTGCTGCCTAAAACGGGCTTTAGGTTCTTTTAAATAAATTAAAAAAAACAAAGAAAATATTCTAATTATGTTTAACATACACCTGATTTCCTTATTAAACCAATTATCAAAGCACATGCAAGTGAGTCAGCCCTCCCAAACAGGGCTTCACTGCATCCTCTTGTGAAACATGTTTTAACTTCCTGAGCAACAAAGACTTTCTAGGAGGGAACCAACAGCTTCAGGCAGCACATTCAGAGTGGCAGAATCATTACCCAGATGAGCTGACTTACGACTCCAAGCTGTCCACATTTATGCACAGAGCACATCACACACACCCAGGACTCCAAAACCACGGGCAATGACAAGCAAACCAATCCCACCAACAGGGCATGGAGAGATGACATGACAACACCAAGGAAGGCAGAAGAGGATGATCAATATCTCAATAGTTTTCAATATCAGCATGTTGGTAAGTAAAATACAAGACCAATGAAGCAAGTCAGTAATGTGCCCAAATGAGGGAGGAACTGCTGGCATAGCAGGAATTCAGGTAAACACAGGGAAGGTTTATCCACATATTTGATGGTGGCAAGAGCTGCAGCTACCCTGAATGTTTCTCATCTCTGCTACCTGCATCTTTGACTCTACCCATGCCATGCCAAGCTCTTTCCCAATCCTTGTATTCACTGCAAATTCAGACATGTTTGGCATTGCCTGCTGCACTCACTTAACCACCTGCTGTTCATAATAAAATGACTATTTCCTTATTTCTTGGCATCTTCTCTTAGGTGGCATTGCTACAACACTTGCTCTAATTCCCAAGAGCCGCTCCAGACTGAAATCTCATCTGGGACAGGAAAAAATCCTCTCAAAATTCCAAAAATAAGCAAGTTTTAAGTATAGCTGAGCAGGTTCTTTTGGTGATTTGTTGCTGTTTTTTAAATCTGAAGATATTTGCTATCCCTTCCATTCAGAACTACAACGAAGAGAACACAAACAATGGGCAGGATGATGTGCCAAGGCAGGTGCAGATGGAGGACACAAATGTGAAATAAAGACCACACTGCTACCGACAAAAGGACTAAGTCCAACAAATTTCCTATATAGTAGCAGCTGTTTCTGAATGAAATCCATTTGCAAAGGAACAGTTCAGGACTCACTGATTATATACTGGTTTCAGAAAGCCTCATGAAATGTTGCTTAATGTGGACTTCTCTAAGCAGGGCTGAAACCAAACCCAGTCCCACCAGAAGCACACCAGCCTGAAAGTGCCTTTGAATGCGGGGCAGGTCCAACCTTGCAAAGGAGACCTGGGTGCTGTTCACAGCACGTCCTCTCACAGCAAGCTTTGCTGATTAAAGACAAAGATTAAGCCCTGAAAGTCTCCTCGTGAACAGGAGCCCAAACAAGCTGTGGTCAGAATTTAAGTGGTCTGTGCTAAATTTAGGTTATATCATCTGTGAATAACTGTGCTCCACCATGGTTAATAGTGTGGCTGAGAGCAGCAGAGAGCTCAGCTGCTGCTGCAAGTTCTTTTAGCTCTGGATGCTGGTCAAGTTGGTATCAATCATCACACAGCTAAAGAGCATCCTTCCATCTCCAGCTTCTCAGAAAAGCTGTATTTCAAAGAGACTTTAATGGACTATTAAATACAGAGGAAAACTTAGCCATGATCACTCACTTAACCAAGAAACGAGGAGCATTTTCAAGCAAATCACTTACCACATGTGCATCAGTAAGTGATTTCAGCGGGTATCTTTGCTCCCGTTATTCTAATGTGAGCTTTTCCACAATCCATCTGCAGTATATCTTGCCTGAACAATTATGTCAAGTATATGGAAACAAAGCTGGAGGGAGGGAGGAAGAGACTGCACAAGACACTGGCTGAACAGGATGTGGAGTTATGGAAACAGCCCCCTTTGAAACTGCAGAGACTAACCACTAAATGTCCTGCAAAAGAGAATTATGTTTCTCAGATATATTGGAATTATTTGAAATTCAAGTATGTTTATGGAATAGTTCAGCTCCTTCAAAGCATAAATTGCCAGAGATGATGTTCAAGTCACTTCTGTTACCTTGACACTGTTGACAAATGCACCATTGAACGATTTTATCAGTGTACAAACTCATCATGACCATCAGCACAACACTGCTGGTAACAAAAAGCACTTCATAAAATGCCCTGTGTGAAATCTCAAATTTGATATGCCTCCTTATCTGACAGCTATCACATATTAAACTCACCTTTTAACTGCAGTTAAAGCCAAGTGAGTGCCCAAGCAGCCTTGGACACCTGCACTGAGAACAGCTGAGCACATGGAGCTCAATAACCCCAATATTTAGAGCAGCCAAGTTCATACAGTATTTCCTCCAAGTACAACGTGTTATCTTCAGATGCATCATCAGCCATTTCTATGAATCCTGACAGGCAGTGAAGATTCACTGCAGTGACACCTGAAAACAAATTAATGCGGGTGCTTTTCCTGCCTGAACGTGTGTTTTGCAGGAAAGATACACAGCCCTTAATCCTGCTAAGTGCAGTGCACAGGAACACTAAGAAATTATGGGTGCACAGACATCTTTATGTTTTGCCTACTTGGCAATCCATGTTTTCTGTACACAGATTTATTTCTAAGTGATCCATATGCATACACTCCCCAGAGTTTGTGTAAAGTCATACTTCAATAGCAAACAAAATAAAATAAAAGCACTGCGGGTGTGGGGAAGGGCAACAAAAGGAAGACTGGCACACGGTGTAATTCAGACCCAGAGCTCAGACTGAATCTAAACTGCAGGAAATAATTAGCTCCGAAATCAAACACACCACTGATACTCAAAAAGTGGGGTGGGTTTTTTATTTAGGATGTTTTTTAAATTTTATGACTTGATTTAGAAAAAAACCAAAAAAAACAATCAAGCAAAACTAAAGCCCAACAACCAAAACTCTGGGTACTTTGTGCTGCTGAGCAGCCAACAAAGTGGGCAAAGTCTGGATGTCTCCAGGCTTGGCACTATTAGATACCTCCAGCTGCTCAGTTTGTGTTTCTCCCCTTCAGGACTCAATCACCTCTATGTGAAACAAGTGCTTTGTCTATAAGAACATCTAATCTACCTGAAGGTTATAAATGATAAAACAAGGAATCAAAATTCAGGTATTGCTGGATGAGTCAGGCAGTGGATCCAATTTGCATCCTGCAAGCAAACAAAACTTCTGCAAACTGGAGCCTGGAGAAACAGCAGTACCTTCAATGTGCACATTTCTTGCTGTTTAATCAGAATTGTTTTCTTTTATATTTTTGTGTATGTTTGATGCAATTACTGGAAAAAGTTTTTAGCTTGTTATGCAGGTTGTCAGAATAGATGATCTAACAGTGCCTCCTGGCCTTAAAACTTATGAATCTTTGATATATTTCTCAGGAGCTGGTGAAATATTACCATTACTTTCAAAATGCCTAGGCATACACTTCTCTGGCAATCTGCAAGGTATTACTCACATTTCATTTACTTAATGCTCTATCTTCACAATTATTTCAAATAAACTTTCTATGGGGGAGGCATGTCAGGGTATGCTCTCTAGTATTGCTTTGAAATTAAATTCTAATTGCAGGGTGTTATCTGCATTGATCTGAACATTTTAAAATGGAATATTTAAGAAATTTAAGTCTTGCTGAGATGAATCCCCCCAAGGTGTGGCTGGTCCCTGCTTCTGTCCATCCCAACCTGGCCACACCAAGGGAATTTGCTGGGAGTGACTGGATGGACTCAGGAGATGCTCAACCTCCCGATCCCCCTCTCCCAGGCCAGGCAAACACCAACAGCTGCAGCACACACAGTGTGCTTGGCCTCTGCCCACATACAGCATGGATACAGAGGCAGGCTGGGATTGGCACTTAAATAAAAAACTGGGGAAAAGAGAATAAAAAACCCAACCACAAACATGTTTTGAAGCAGGTCTGAAACCCTCATCTATGGGAAAAAGCTGGTTTATAAAGCAGAGTCCAGTCCCCTTCTCAGCTCGTAACACCAGCACAGCAGGAAATCTGCAAGTTAAAATACATTTCTGGTGCACTGCAAACATATGCAAAGCCACGTTTTTAAGCCATTTCCTCTCCTATTTCCTCTGTGTGCCAACTCGCCCCTGTACTTCTACTACTTCCTGGGCTTATTAATATTGCAGCTGCACAACAAGAATTACTATAACCAGCACCCAAAGTGAAGCTCCATGGAAGGGGTCAGTTTGTCAAACTCCCACAGAAGAACATTTATAACCCCTGAATTAGAGCTGCCCTGGACACTTTGCTGCAGGCAGCAAGTCCCTGCCTTATTAACTATTGACTTGGTTCCAGAGCTGCCCAGTAAAACTGCCTCTTGAAACCTAATCTGCATCAACTGGGGTTATCCACCAGCAGAGGAATTTTCTGACTACAGCATTGGAAGCAATGGAAATATTTCCTCCATGATCACTATTACACTTTTCTCTTGAAGTTAAGCTGCCTTCTGTGATCAGCAGCCACTTTGTATAACTAAACATGATCTTTTTTTATATTGTGCAAACCCCAAACATGCTGCTTCTCTGTATCTTGCTCTAACAGCAATCAGCTATAAAGATCCATCACTGAAAACATTGACATTCATTTCAAGTGGACCCAATGGCCAGAGGGAGGTTGGTGAGACACTCCCAGGGTCCCCTCAGGATTTTTGCTTGTAAATCCCTTGTTGGCATCTTTCCCCATTTGGCCAGTATTCATATCCCATAAAAAGCAGCAGTCAAAAGCAGAAACAGGGTGACAGCACTGTAAGACACCTCCTGGAAGCCCTGCTGTGTCCCTACCAGAGGGGATCAGGCTGCAGGACCTTCCTCCTGACTTAGACCACCATAATTTTGGGAAAAAGCAATTTCTCATCTCTTAACCAGTCTTTCCTGGTGTTTACAGATTGGGTTAAACTGCTTAATTTTACCCCCTTTATTATGGCTGTATTTTTCTTGGAATAGTTCCTGAACAGATTCTTCCCCTTCTGTATTTTCAACGTGGGGAGATAACTGAGTGGAATGGTGGTGGTCAAAAGACAACAGAGCTTGGAAAAATAATTCCAAGAAGAAAATGAAAACAGAAACAAGAGAGAAACAATAGATGAAAAGGAGATGGCTTTAAAATGGCTTGAGAACAAACAAGAGAAAATCTGCCATAGCTGCTGGCTCAAAGTGGGGATAGAGATGAGGTTCTCCCTTATCAGGAGGCTCATCCTTGTAACAAGTGCAGGTTTTAATGCAAAGGTTCAGAAAAACCATGGTGTAAACCCACCATTCCCCATTACAGTTCCTTCCCCATAAAAGAATATCCTTCCTAAAAGAGATGATCCAGATTGTGGGAAAAGCTACACATATTTTCAATAGATCTTTCTCTTTTCATCATAAAAGTGAGCTCCAGCAGCTCTCCCATGGAATTCACTGTGAAATAAAATTTGCAACCTGGCAGCAGCGTCTGATGAGCAATATACAATCCTTCCTGAAAGGCCCAGGAGGATTCTATTGTTTTGAGGCTTAATTTTCAATTTGCATCTTTAAAAAGGTATGATTTCATCCAAATTCACTGGTCTGCTCATTTATATTTATCTGTAAGAGACCACATTTTAGTTCCTTTGAGGAGAAACACAGTAAAAAAATTTTATGTTCAAAATGATTCTAAGAGCACTACTCATATTTCTTGTTTTATTGCAATCTGCTTGGACAGAGATGTGACTAATTTATTTTGAAGGGCCTGATTCTGCAGGCACTTCAGTAATCCCTTTGTGTTCTGTATGTAAAGCAGCAAGAAGAGGAGGTCAAGTAGCATCCATCAGCACAGTTTCATTGCAGTCAGTGGCTTTAGGCTGATTTACACCAAAAGAGGACAAAGTCCTACATGTCAGAAGGAGAAATACAGAGATATTTTGCCCCTTGCTAAAGAAGCCTCTCCTTAACAATGACAAGCTGAAAACTACCGGCAAGTGGAAGCAATTAAAATTCACGGCAAAGCGTTGGTACCTTGCTTCAAACCACACAAAAAGTTGTGCCTCCAGCCTACATCATCTTGGGAATGTTCACACCAGCTCCCTTCAGAAAAGGCTCTTGACTCTCCTGCTATAATGAACATCTTAAGAACTGTAAATGCAGCATTAACTGGTGGTGAAACCTCCAGGATACACAATGATTATGAGAGAGAGCAATTAAACAGCGAGTTATTTTGAACCCACGTCCCCATTTAAACTATTTTCCTTGTAGTCCATCTGCCAGAGAGCCTTTAAGGCAAGCAGGAAAACACAATACCCATCACAGAAAGCTGCTGTTACACTAACATTTCCAGAAGAGCCACAATGCTGACTATCAGGAGCCTCATTAAGGAAATACGAGTTGCTCCAGTACCCTTAAATATATTAGTTCCATGGGCATTGTGCACAGAAATGAGATGGAGCTCTCAGAACAAACACAACCCAGAGCAGCATCTCCCTCCCCACGCCTGCTGGTGGGTCTGGAGAACCAGCCAAGGTCCTGCTCATGGAAGCCCAACCCCATCTTAGCTATTTGTGAGTTCTTCTGCATGGAAACTCTTGGATTTAAACAAAACAGAGGAGGAGGGATGAGGGAAGGAGGCCTCCACAGTTCTCAGCAGGAATGAAAAGTTTCTCCCTCATTCAAGACTACCAGATGGCAAAACAAATTCCATGAGGAACATGAATTTTAGGGTTGATATTTTTACTACACACATTCAATAAAGTAAATAAAGAATGTGAAGGAATTTATGTAACTCAGAGGAGACTTTCTCAACACACAAAAATTCAGGGATGAATTTAATTGCTGTACCTGAAGAAAGAAGAGCTATAAACTAAGGAAAATTCATTGTCCCACACAACAGTCACTTTATTCACCTCTTTGTGAATACTGGAATGTGGTAACCTTTGTGTAGGCAGGTTACAACACATGGAAACAAATCAAATCCAAAGACTGATTCCAGAGTCATTTCTGTTTGGAAACCTCCCCTCCGTACCTTCTGTATTTCCTCCATAACACCCATTCCAACACCTTCATTGGCAATTCCTCTTTGTAAGCAAAGAAAATCAAAAGGTCAAGCCATAGTTTGTACAAATCATGGTGTGCATGACTAAAAATGTACTGCTGACCTTGACATTCCAATAATTGATTATCCAACCTCACTTGCGAAGCAGTAAAACCAAACAAATAAAAAACAAGAGAAACTCAGTAGTTAAGAGAAACAACGTTACCAGTGACATCAAAAGCACTGCAACATTTTTTTCTTCTAAAATGTGGAAATTAGGTTACTGGAAAAATCTGCCTTTGAAATAAATATATGCATTATAAAAAAGTGCAATTCCAAAGTTGACAAACAGTAAATTACTGTATATCTGAGGTCCCTGAAACCAAGGAACAAATAACCAACTTGCAAACACATCTCCATCAGCCAATCTCACAAACATCTGGAGACTGACTCAGGAGTTTTGGTTTGTTGGTTTCGTTTTGCCTTTTTTTTTGTCAATTTTGAGGCTGGCACGACTCTGATGCAGTATGTTATCATTTGGCCCAATTAATCCTTTGGAGTAAATGATACCAAAGAGAATAAAACCGATTAGATAAATACTATTTTTATGTATTTCACTGACTGTGCTTGTGAGACATTCCACACTGCACCGTTCAAGCAGATATCTAATGGAATGGCATTAAGTAAGTGAGAATTGAACTAACAGAGCTCAAAAGTGTTCAGCAAAACCTATCACCGAGGCTGCTCCATCTGCTTTTACTTATTTAGGAAACAGCAGGTTTCACATATTTGAGATGAAACGAATGAGAAAACATTACAGCAACATAACTTCCTTCAACTGAAAATATCCACCTAACAGATTTCAAAACAGATTTCTAATACATGTAGGAAGGGTTCCCTGATTTTTTTTTAATTGGCTCAGTAAAGTACAAAGATGTTTCATTTCTCACAGGTTTACTTCTGTAACACTTATTTGTTTAACAGTTTTGCAGTGAACACGGTGCTGCCAGCTCATGCTGCCTCTTCCCACATAATGTTGCTAGAAGCTGTCCTCTAAAAAAATAATAAATGGAGCGTGGGCCCCAATAGTGTAAAGTGTTCACACGGGTGTTCCATCTTGCCCATGAGCAATTCCCCAATCCCCCTTTCCCTCTCTCACCTCTGATCTCCTCTGCATCCCTCCATGTGTTGTTTCCCACCTCTCTGGCTACACCTGAGCTTTATTCCCAGCAAGTTTCTGGATGCTCCAAGCCTGCATTCCCAGTGCTGCAGACTCTGTCCTGCCCACAGCACCCTGGGCACTTCCCTCCAATACAAGGATATGATGGTAAAAGCCAAAATATCATCAGCCCTGTGCTTCCCTAAAGTAATCATTCCCTTAGTACCATATAAATATACACACAGATATTATATATATGCACATATATATCTCAGTGCACTCACTTGAGCTGAGCTGGGTCTTTTGACTTCAACTCAGCATAAACCAACTACAAAAGCTGCCCACTCAAACCTCACACATCCACAATATATTGCACACCATGGACTATTTGAAACATCATAATCTCTGACTGCATCTGTAGCTTTCTCTCCTAAGTGCACTATATACACACAAGGCACTGGAGAGGTGATAAATTAACAGTGGAACTACAAAACTGGAGGAAAAACAAAGGAGTAAATTCTCCTCCAAGCCATCTCACACCTGACAGCATTTCCATTTCCCTGTGCAATCATCATCAAGAATCATCAGGCAGCTTTTCTGCAACCATCATAATTACAATTAAGTTTCAAAAGAATTACCTCCAAGCCAGGTGCTCTATACAGTTTTAATGTCACTGGTCATTTCTGAAATGCTAAGAAGTGGAAAATTTTTCTGATGTTTAATGTGACAGCAACCCACAATTGTGACAGAGCGTGCTAACTGTGAAAATTAAATAAATTAGCTCAATCTTCCAAAGAGATGATTGTCAAAATATGGGGGGGGGGGGGGAAGGAAACCTCACTTTTGAGAGTAAAATTGAATTCTCTTATTCTTACTGCTCCCCAGAAGATTGAGGCAAATGAATTGAATCAGGCAAGAGAACACACCAGCAAATATCTTCTCATTGTCAGGCTGCCAATTTGAGCCAGCTTGGTATTTGTCACAACTCCATAAGCTTCATGGTCGATAATGACTGAAAGCAGCACATACCCCTATCATTGTAATTCTCTATGGTTGCCAGTCATTTCTACACTTCAAGGAAATAGCTAAAACAATGCAGGAAAGTGCCCATATTTTCTAAAGGTTGCCTACTGGAATATCCAGATTCCAGTTTAAAGAACAAAACCAGTAGCTGAGACAATGTAAACTTCACTTCAGTGAAGAGAAGCACTCTGTGGACGGAGGGAAAGTCATCGGAAAAGTTTATCCGTCTACTCAAATACAAAAATTCAATTCCTGGTAAGAAAACTTATATTAGTAAAATAATAGGAGAGCTGATGAAATTGCCTTTGTCAATGTTAACATGGACAGCAGCAAAAAGATGTTACAGGCAGACAAATTAAGAGCCTGAAAAACAGACTGATAGAAGTTTGAACCTCTAGTTAAACTCAATTTTAATCCAATCCTTCCACTTCAAATTCTGAGGCTCCTGTCTTTCTGAGCCTAACACTGCCAGGAGTGTAACCACAGCCCCTCGATGGGAGGTTTGACAGGAGCCAGATTAATTAAAAAAGCAAGCAGAAGTAATTCGCTTATTTAACACATCAAAACCAATTGAAAAGTTGAATATTTAACCCCTAAGCAGACTGGCATTTCCAAGCTTATTCTACATTATGAGAAGTTATTTGTGAAAGTAAATTGTCATCTGAAAAGTTATGCAGTAGCGTTTTCATTTTATGTTATAAATCACAGAATAACAAGCATAAACCACCAGTTTGTTCCAACAGGGTTCCAATCTTGTATTTTGATCAGGCTGGAACAAGCACCTCTATTTTGTGAGGAGCATGCCAACAAACCATAACTCCTGTTCCACACTGATTTTCCCACAGCACAATTTATTATTCGATTTTACTGACCTTTTGCCCATTTCCACAAAGCTATCTGGTTCTAATACAAGTTCATAATAAAAAAGCCAGTAGTGAAACCAAACAACTCTCCTACCTTGATAAAAGCACCGGTTCCCCTCCCCTTCACAACAGAAATTCTCTCTGCCATTTCTAAGGGAAAACACTGACTGTAAAACTGCACCAACTGGGAGTGACCCCCACTCTGGGACAGCTCTCAAAGGCTGCCCAACACTTGGGTCCACAGAGTCAAAAACAGAAAAAAACCCAGCTATTAATCATGCAGAGTTCCAAAATGCAGTGCTAATTACAGGCAACACATCCATGGGCTGCAAGATGCTCAGTCAGGGCCAACATCTGAAGGTCCTTCAGGACCAGCAGTCCCATGGAATTATAGTGGGAGAATAAGAGAGGACAACACAAGAGGATGCCAAGGAAGTCCGATCAGCCTCCAAATATGCCCGTGCTGAGGCTAAAGCTGCAGCACAGCACCAAGCAGTTGTGAAATGCTCCATTTTCAACAAGTTATCTTCTCTTTGCACATCTCCCCGACTCTCTGTGAGCCATCTGAGGCACAGGAGTTCAGAATCAAATGGCCAAGCATCAGTTTCCATTAGCGGCACATTGAAGAGCCACATCTCCCATGCCCCCTGCATACAGAAAGGCAATCCAACACCATCTAATTTTGGTTTCTCATTTTTCTGCATAACTTACTGAGTTAAACATGTATTTATCTCCCTTTCCAAGTATCTCGCTACAGGCTAAAACTCGTCTTTATTTGTACAGACACAAGATACATCTCACAACTGAAAAACACGTTTGAGGTTCAAACAAATGCATTAGTAACAAGGAAACGGCAATTGGTTGATAAATGGAATATTCTGTGTAACCTCTTTAATTGCTAAACACGTTTTGCTCTGAAGAGGTGGCATTAAAGGGATAAAACTGCAAAAGATGAACTGTACATTATTTTTTCTGCCCTGCAAGTCCAGTAGTGTCTGTCATCTGTATAAAGCAACTCATTCAGGACTTACTCTGGTGCAATCAGCTCATCCCAAGACACACAATACCATCAGACAGAGCAGTAAGACGTTAAATTTCATAATAAAGCCCAGACTAAAACGTGCAACAGATCTGAGACTACAATTTCACAGCAGCAGCTGCTACTGATGCTAACATAAAACTTGATTTCATTTGGTAACAAAAAGGGAAAATATGGGCAAAGAAAGGCCACTGTCAAACAGTCCAAAGGCAACTATTTTTGCAAGATAAGTGATAGTTTTATTTACTGGCCACGGTGAGTTTTTCAGGGAAACAAAGTGCAATCTAATTACTTGCTGCAAAACAAGACCGTGATTTGATTTTAGGAGAGGTTCTTTCTAATTCCCTGTTATTGTTTTGTCACTGTAAACTTAGATGTTGCTACAGGGCCAGTGAGTTTCATTTTCAAATCAATCCTTGATTTACACACATCCTGCCCGGTGTGCATGTGAAATGTGCATGTCCCCAGGCAGGGCTGCTGCACAAACAGACCTAACTGGGAAAATCCTACCCTCACTTCCACACACAGGGATCTGAGGGGTTAAAAATGATGCTTAAAGAAAGCCCTCAGCCACCTGCATGGGGAGAAAGCAGTACTGAAAACTCAGGGGCCCAAAGCAGAGCAGCAAAGAAGGAAATCTCAGATGTAAGCTACATTTCTAGAGCATCTCTAAAGCCTCATATCCACAGGTACATGTTAGAAATTAGAGTCATTTGACATAAGCTATAGAAAGCATCACAAGATTTCTGCAAAGAACAACCTCTTGAAAGTAATGCTGAATTGTTTAGAAATTATTCAGCTTAGGATTCCTCTGAAATTTGAGTCATCAAAAAGGAGCACCTCAATTCTGCCACAAGATGCTCCTACTCGATTGCTCCATAAGTAAGAGATCCCATATCATATAAAAATTATTTCAAACTATTTTACACAGTCGCCCTGCACGTTTTCACTTTGAGAACCTGAAATGCTATGCCATTTGAGGGTCTCCAGGTTGTGTTCTTGGAGACAACGGCAAAGGCAGGAGCAGAGCCTTTGGCAGGTGTGCTCTGTGGGTGTGCAGGGCTGTCCTGCAGCCCCACCAGTGTCCCCAGACAGTGCTGGCATCCCCCAGGGCAGCACAGTCCCCTCCTCTGCCATAGAGGAGGATCAGCATCCCAGTCCCATGGAGGGGACCTGGAGCAGAGCTCCCCTCCAGCTCCTCCTTGGACAACCACATCCAAGATTCATTGGAAATGTCAAATTCAACAGCATGAAGAAATGTCTTTTGAGTCAGAAGATGAGAACTCAGGGGAGTTAAATTAACAACATAGCACAACATTTTACCAAGTAATAGCACTATATTTTTTCTTTTATGGAGCACTGCTCAGGGCAATATTTAATCTCTTGAGTTTAATGAACTTTTAAAACTACTCAATAAATACTCAAGGCCATGACAAGTACAATCATAAGATAAATTTAGTTCTACTGCAGCGGACTATATCACTTTTTGTTATTAAAAAATGTTAATTTTAATATACTAGGGGACTTCATTTCTATAAAATAAGGTGTCAGGGTTTCTAAATTCATATCACATTGGTTAGTTTTCATTAAGGATGTTAAGTACATTGTCACTTTTAATAAAAATACATGGTGAGCCCTTCTTTCTAGGCTAATAATAGAACTTTGGATAAATAGTGCTATCTGTAAAATGTTCCAGCTCTCAGCAAGGCTTCCTTTAGTCACTGTAGAGGTTAAGATTTCATGAAATTACTTGATGAATTGAATTCATGTAGCTAAAGAATTTGTGATGGACCTCAAAGTGAAGACCGAGCTAATTATTGCATATTAATGTGCTATACACATAATATAACATTACATACATAGTATTAATGTATTATGTTACGCATTTAATATGTTAAGATGCAACTAATATCCATGCTAGAACAAACAAAACATCTGTGGGAACACTGAAATAAACTAAATGCAAATATACACAGAATTCACACTCGAGATGTGCTGACAAATCCAACGAGTGAACTGGATCAGCGTTTCTGGAAGATCCTGGCATGTGTATGCTGAACACACCAAGTCAGCTCATGGGTTTGGAGGGACTGAAGAGTGCAGGAGATGGGCAGAATCCTCTCACACTCAAGAGGAATTTGCCACTGTCTTGAGTGGGACCACAGCCCTTTACTGTCACCATTCATGCAAACAGAGCCAGTCTCACAGTAATATCACCCCCAATAACACCTCTAAGTTGTGCTGCTCCTGTCAGCATGCATCCTGAAGAAATGCATTAAAAGAAGGCCAAAATTGCAATGTAAAGTAATCAAAAGGTAGGAGGCACTAAAAGTGAGGTAATGAGTGTAGGCTGTCAGTCATCTCTAATTTCACAGCCCTTTTATTTAGCTCTACAAACAGTATCTGCCTGCAGTCATTCAAGAGCAGCTCACAATTCTGTCTGCACCATCTCCTTGGATCAAGATGGCACAAAACAAAATGAGGAGGGTTTGTTAATGGCACAAGAATATCAAAGAAACAGAAATCAACATACACAGGACACCACACTCACACTGTTCAAGGCAGAAGAGCCAAGGACACCGTGCATGCTGCCTTCATACCTAAATACATCACTCCTCCAGTGCCTTTAAAATTGACTACAGCTTTGTATATATGCTCTCTGAGTTATCTGACATGAAGGACTAAGTAGTCTTCCCATTTATTTTTCATTACCTCCCTGAAAAATGGAGAAAATCAACCGCTACAATTCTTTTTGAAATACATTTTGGAAAATCTGTATATTGATTTAACCTCTTCCATGCCACATTTCTTTCAATTCCCAAAAGTATTGCCTTAGTAAAACATCCCCATTAGCTCAAAGAGCAGCCAGGATGTACTGTGAGAGCCACACAAGGATTCTTCTCGTGGGATCTACCTCCAAAGACACCAAGTAGTGTTCTTCTTAATTTAGCTTTGCATGTATAAGAAGCTATTATAGTTCCTCTTTATATAGATAAAACTTAAAAGGCTCCCTGCAAAAAAAAAAAACAAAGTCATCATAGACTTTTCTTCTAGAGAATCTCTGTATGGGATGTCACTACACACACCCTGCCTCTCCTTCAGAAAGTTCTGTGTGGAGTCTCTCAAGCCATCCAGGTAATTTGTCCTGAAACCAACCATGAAAAGCATTCCAGGTTACAGAGAGCTCATTCCACTGCTTCCTACGTGCTTTTCTCAGTCTGGTTTCTATGGCACACAGGAGGTTGTCAGTCCGGTCCAGCCCCGGGGGTGACAGGAGTGCCCAGTGCTCATCAGTGCCCACCAGGAGCTGCTGCTACTCCCAGCAGTGGTCTCCAAGAAGCCAGAGGGGCCACACGCCCACCCCTGGGCTGTCCTCATCCCCTGCCATTGCCAGGGCTAATGTGGTCTGCAGGTAGCAAAGCAAAGCACTTACACTTCCCATTTTCCCTCTGATAAACCTTCTCTGCACCCTCTCCCACTCCAAGCCATGTTGGTTCTTGTCTGTTCGTAGGAGCTGCTCTGCCAGTAGCACTTCCCCTGCAAACTGCTGAGATACCTGAGTCAGACCTCAGCCTCCCTGCAGCAATTTGGGGATGTTTACCTCTGGTAGATAACACAGCTGCAACTAGCTTTAAAGATATAAAACCACATAGGTTTAAAATGACAGTTTACTGACATGGACCTTGGTGAGTATTCAATCCATGTCCTGAATGACCTGTTAGATCAGGAGAGATCATTTACTTTGCAGTCCATACCTGCCTTGGCAGGAGAAGGGAGGTCAAACTCAGCAATGACAGAACTTCAGCAGGAGAGCTCCACAAGGGCTTTAAAATGCTGTTTTTCTTTCCAACAGCTTCTTCAAAGATGCTGATTAAAGCTGCAGGTGATGGTCAGGGAGTGTGAGGTGCCTTCACCTCCTACACCTCCCAGTCTCTAGGGCTCCCAAACAAGAGCTCTGCCAGAGACCCAAGAGCTTCTGCCCTCTCCAGGAGGGACCAGGGAGGTCCTCACACCCATCAGCCCTGCCCATCCACCACACCATTCTGCAGGGGTAGGTGAATGATGGGGCATTTCAATTGGAGCCTGCACAGCCAAGCCTTGTCCTCCTCAGGGAAAGCAGGCACAAATTAAGACCATTTAATGAATTAAGTACAATCACAGCCATGGCTTAAGCCTTGCCTTTCTTCCGCACTCACACTTCTCAATTTCATTACTACTGTCAAGGAAATCAGGATCAGTTCCTGGGATTTAACAGCTGGACAAAAATCAGGTAATTAATACAGAAAAAACTTGAGGTTTTTTTTCTCTGAAAAAGGAGAGTAAAGAGCTCTTGAAGGTTGGGATCTCATGCCTTGAGCAACAAGTTCTTAGGGAGGGAAAAATTATGAAAAACCAGGACTTCTCTACCTACCCACAAATCCTGGGTCTCAGAATTAATCACAAGATTCACTCAGTCTTCTAACAAACCTCTCTTGTTATTTCTCATGTTTATACAGGGTCTTTCAAGAACAACATCACTGTGTTGTGTATATAATAGTGTTCTTTTTAATTAATTGTTCTCTTACAAGCAACCCTACAGAATGAGTTTGCCTTCAGCTCAGCTACTTCAGACAGTCACTACGCACATTATCACCCACCAGACAAGCATCGTCTTATAAGGGCTCTGCCCCCCTTGCCAGTCAGAGCACTAAGGAATATGAACAAATGAGGGTATAAAAAAGGCTCTGACATATAATTAGTTCATTCTGATGGCTGAAATTGCCTTTTCAGTTTTATGAAGGCATTTTAGGGCTGCAAAAGAGAAACCAAGTGGTTCTATTCCCTCTTCTCTGATTCCATTACTCAGTGGACAGAGCTGTTGATAGGAAAGCTGAAACACTAAATATATTTACTGCATTAGCCTTACTGTACTAGACATTTCATATATGAAAAGGTGTACATTCAAACTTGCCAATTATCTTTGCTGAACATAACCTAAAATAGTTGTGTACATTCAGCGCAGTTTTCCTGAGGATTTTCTTCTCTTTAATTACATTAGAAGGCTGCTGCTTGTAGCTGATGATGCAGCTTTGTCAAAACAGAGCCCATGCCCCCAAAAGCAGAGCACAAAAGGCAAGATGACCTTCCTGCTGTATACACAACAATCAGAGGGAAACAAATCAGACAGGAGACAGAAAGGACCCTGTTACTACTACAGCCATGCAACTAGGTACAAACTCTACACAGAAGTGCATCTGATTCACCTTCAAACTGCTCCAACTAAACATGTACCTGAAGATGTTGCATTTCTGAGCTGAGCTACACAAAGCCCACGGTCTGGGGGCTGCAAGGGTGGTGACTCAGCAGGTTCAGCACTGGGGAAAACACCCCATTGCCATGTTTGCCTTCACACTGCTTCTATTCCATATGCTGAGCTAATTCAGATTTCAGCCGCCAGCCCACACTGCCTGCCTTACACCTGAGCTACCTTGAGGAGTGGTTGTGAACGAAGCAAAAAAAAATAAAAATCAATGTCTTGACCAGTAAAATCCATTTTTCCCAATTTCAGATGGAGGTTTCCAGACTTGTAGGAGTAACAGGACACAACCACTGACATTATAATTCAATAAAGGGAAAAGAAATCATATCTGTCAGTCCATCTTTAGATCACAGGGCCTCTTTCTTGTTCCTCCTAGCTGACCTCTGCAACAAAGCTGTCAGCTTGGAAGAGCTTAATATCTTGAGAAGATAACCCCCTTAAATTTCTTCCCTGGCTCACTGACATTCTGTCAACTAGGAGAAAACCTGGCCCAAATTTGGGATCACTGGGATTTCTCTCAGCTTGCTGAGCAGCATGCCAATGCTGTGTGCATCTGCCGAGGGTAAAGTCCTGAAGAGCCTGATCCTGCAAACTGTCAGGAGTCCAAGAACTTCACTAAAGCCTCTCAATAGCACACTGCTTAGAAACTAGGAGAAATGTGGGGGCAGAGAAGTTTTCAGTCTACTTGGTCTTTTAAATGCATAACTAACAGCATACTAGAAACCACCAATGTCAGCCCACCTGCACCTCTTGTTGCCAAACTTCATTGGCATACTCATAAGAACAGGAATGTCCCCATCCCTTCCCCACTGGAGGGGCCTGAAGTTCTCCTGGACCAAAATGGGAAACTACACCACAGATATGGATCTGATCTTAACCTGGCAGTGCTGAGCATCACCAATTACACACAGGAGGAAGTGAGATGTAAACAAAGCAGCCTGTGATTCTCAAGGGCTTTTCCTTGTACTCTTAAAGGTATTTTCTGTTAAATCACAGCAGTATATTTGTATGTCAGACTACGACCTAAAAAGTAAGTGCTGAAAACAAGCTCTCAGAAGAGTTTTTGTTTGTTCAAACACAAACTGTTTGAATGACAGAGCACAGGGGCAGGAAGAGATCCAGTCACACAGACTCTCCATCCCACCCCTCCCAAGAGGCTGCATTTAACAGTGTAGGTGTCTCAAACCCCCTCTGCTCAAGCTCAGAAGGGCCCAGGAGTCCCCAAGTGGATGTGCACTTAATACTTTAAAATTCCATGTATTTCTGACAAGGTGCATGGAAATACCACACAACTTGTGGATCTAAGGACACCTGAGTAACATGATTACCAGCCTCTGATATTAGGCTTTACACACACAGACAGATGGGTAGATCATTACATCTCTATCAAAGAATATGGCATTATAAACTTGAGCAAAGGAGTGGGATGAAGCCGAGACAACAATGATTAATGTATGAACAGTGTCCACTCAACCATTGAGGCAGTAATAAAGGTATTAATTTGACTGCAAACATTAAAATATGTACAGTAAGATGGATTTTTGAACAGTGCAGTGTGGCATAACCTTAAAATCATTCATTACAATGAATAAATAGCTTAATGAGATTTGAAACTTCCAGCACTCTCTGTGTAAGCGGGTGATGAAGTGAAGCCTGATATCGGCACCACTGAGCATAAATTATGCAAAAGTAATACTTTTAATGTCATCTATTCACTGGCATTGTTGCTTTTGTTAAATATTCAAGTGTACATCTTTCTGGAATAACATCAAATTAGTCTGTACTGGAGTTTACAACAAATTCCCCCACCAGAGCCTGATTTGCATAAAAGTAAACAAAACAAAAAGATGCACATGTAGTGTGATTTCCTTCCCTTGATTTAGTTTTGGAAGGAAAAGAAATACATCTTACTGGGGTAGAACATCTCCTTTCGGTGTGGTGGTGGTGAATTACTCCCAAAAAGTCAGTGCCACACCAAACCTGGCATGGCATGTTAAACAGCAGGACTGTGTACTATGTAACATGCCATGTTACACTGCAGGGGTAGAAGATGAACTGCTGGAGCACTATTTCCCCCCTATTAATTTAAACAACTTATTAACGAATCAAGCCATTTAAATTACGCGCCTAACCATGTAATTAGTTGAATAAAACCACTTAAAGCACATTTTTCTTCCCATTTTGAACTGTGATGTTGGAGCTGTTATATGCTAAAGCAGAAAGAAAAGCAATTACTCTAACAATGATTTTTTTAAGAGGCTGGTACCCAGGTTTGTGCAGCACAGACAGGCCTGTGGGTTTTGTTTAATGATCACTTATTTCTTCGCTGTGTACAGACAGCTCTGAGTTTTGGATTAATTTCAATAAATATAAAAATCTTTATTCTAACTGTTCCAAAGCACTTGTTATTTACATTTGGAAGTGCAGGATTACTCATGCATGGCTGCCTGTCAATTAATCCAATATCACCCTGTGGATTTTCCCATTTGTAATTGGAAAATAGAGCTTTTCTGGTTCTCTGCAGAAACAACAACCATTTAACTACAGGTGGTGCTCACAGTGGCAATGCACACATTTCTCCAATGTTTATATATAAAATAAAAACCCTATTTCCTCCAGAGATAGTAAGAGCATTTTGAAGGGTTATTTTCCTGTCTTTAATATTAATCTGAATATTAATCTCTACTATTAATCTGAACTTTTCTAAGTCACAGGCCACTCTTTCACTGCCCCCAGGTGGGATGGGGAGAAAAATCAGAGTGACAGTGAGCAAACCTGTGGGATGAGATAAAGAGGATTCTCAGTGGGGCATGAGAGTCACTGATCCCTCCTGCCTGCTCCCCACAAGCTGCAGAAGCACAGGGAAAGTGACCCACGAGAGATGGTGGCAGGGGCACTGGCTGACAGTCACACAGCCAGGCTGCATGAAATCAAATGGCAAAGCTGATGGATTACTGGGAACACTGGCTCCCAGAACTCCTACATATTCAGTGCAAAAGAGAAAAAAGAAAGATTAACTCAGTGTATATTCCCTACACTGTCCCAGAGAACTTGGGTTTTTACCAAGTTCAAAATCCTGTGGGTTTTATCATATGGCACCTATTCACCAGCTTCAAAGTGGCCTGGGAAAAGTTTCCAGTGTGCCTCTCCAGTCTCACAAATCTCTTGGATTTGTAAGGTATTTATAGCTAATTATTTACATCCTTTCTTAAGCAATTTCCTAGAAAAGATTCACACAAATGTTTTAATACCTGGATATTTCTGCAGGGCCTTTCAGTTTTCCTGGATGCCAGTACACCAGTCACAGTGCTACAATGGTCCTGGGAGGCACAACCAACCACATTGGAGGGGTTTGTGCTCAGTAGGAAAACACAACAGCTCTGTCTGACTCCACTGGAGAGCAGTTCTTGACCAGCAGCAGGTGGGGGATTCACTCTGAAGGCGCACACAGCAGTGTATGCTGCATGCTCCGATAGGCCAAATACAATTTAATGTACTAATTCATAAGAAGAAAAAAAACTACAAATAAAAATATGACTCAGCACAAGAAATTTCATTCCAAAAGTAATTCTGGGGCAGATAAAACCAGAGCTGAACTCTGCTGCAGAGGTGTTTACCTCCATTCAAAGGCAGAACTCACAGTGGAAGAGTAATCTCAACTAGCACAACAGCATCAGCATCACCAATTACTCATCAGAGGCAGGAACAAAGGCTGCTGACCCAGCCAACCCCTTTCTTTCTACCTTGATGCTCACTGTCCCTATCTCTGCCACAGCCAGCAGGACACAGAGGTGGCACAGCAGCTGCCACAACAGGGACACGGGCTCATGTTGACACAACACAACCCAACCTGATTGCATGCCCCAGCAGCTCTCACTTCTCAAAACTCAGTAGAAATTAATGCCTCAACAATGAGGGCAATTAAAAGGTCTGCACTATAAAGTAAGAATAGCTGCTGTCACACCAGCACCAATAAGGCTGTAAACAAAGCTGAAACACAGATATTTAAAGAAAGGCATCCAACTTCCATGCTCTGATCCTGGCACTGTTAATATGGTTAATGAAACAGTTACTGGTTTAATACAGTATTAACTCCAGCACAGCTTGGGGTACAGTAAGTTACATGCAGCAACTCAATCTTGTCCTCTAATTAAATGACTTAACATGAAATAACAAAGAAAGCCTTCATTATATTTGTGGTAAAACATCATTGTTAAAAGGTTCTAAACAATCAATGCAATCAGCAGTTCTGGAGCTTATTGAGGTCTTGTTTTTGCCACTTAATACAAGTTGCCTCAGTCTCCAATCATGCTTGAAACATGAGCAAAAAAAATGATGATCATTAAAAAATACACCCATGAGTACAGGACCAACTGTACTGTCAGAGGCAGCAATTTTCTGAGAGCAAAGTCAGGTATAGGGGTGGTGTTAGAAATAATTCAGGAATGCCATGATGATGCCTGAACAGAAACAGCACAAAAAGCCTTCCCTTGAACTAACTTAGATCAAAATTAATCAGTTCCTTTTTCAGACCTCAGAAGTCAAACAAGGGAGCAAAACAGCAAGCAGTTTTGTTGGAAGGGGGGACTGGTGTACCCAGGCAGAGCTCCTGGTGACCATCAGAATGAGCTTCTTTGTCAAACACTTTGGCCAATACAAATTCCAGCAATGGTGACAATTCCCTTGTGTCCTAACCATGTGTAAGTCAAATTCCCATTCCAAATCAGTGTTGCCTGTGCTATTATAACTATTCCAGCAGGTATAACAAATGCAGGTACCTGCATTTAAATACAGAGCACACTGATCTCCACAAAGGCAATATATTTTGCCTTTCTTGAAAAACTCCCCAAAGTCCTGAGTGCTCACAGTGGACATCTCTTGGTATTGACATATTTTCTCTGTAGCTGCCCAAGTGCCCCCAATAAAGCTCCCACCATAACACGACAGAAATCAAAGAAGGATGACAAAGTGCCTTTGCCAGGTCCAACAGCTGGCTTTAACTAATTTTCAGTTATTGAACAAGCCAGCACAGGTGTGGAACATTTGAGGGGAACTTGGTGGCAGGAAGATAAATAGAAATCCCAGCTTCCTGCAGCTCACAATCATGCGGAACAGAGCCCGTGCCGGCTGCCACCGCCGCCGCCACAACACACACCGCAGGGTGTCATCAGAATGCAGGTGGAGTACGCCCTGCCTTCCCATAATCACTTTATTAAGCAGTTCTCAAGATATCTAAGGCGCTGCTACAACAGCCCACGGCCTGGATACTGTCTTTGACCACATGTCGTAGCATTAAATCAAAGGAAATTGTATGTCAGATGCGAGTTATGATTTGGGGAAGGCATCGTATTGAAACTGCGCCAGTTTCGCTGAGCTTGGGCAGGTCACTGGCTTGGTCTGTCACATCTGACCCGCAGCCTTGATGCCACCACAGCTCAGCTCCTTATTTTTCAGTGGAGCCAACAGCATTACAGCAGAAGGAGGAAACTCTGGTGGTCACAAGTGAGAAATTCTCAGAGCCAGAGATCACTCTGGGAAGCTTCATGAAATAGGTGGATTAAAATTCACACACATTTTTGCAAGCAGTTCTTCAAGGTATGTAAAAAATCTGATCTTGAGCCTTCTCATTCCAAAAGGTCATTACCTCTGAATATTTAAATTGCAGTCTAACTCAGATAAATCACCAGTCACCAACACAGAACAGAGTCCAGCAATTTCAGGGTCTAATCCAGCAAACAGTCCACAGAACTGTCTGGGACTTAACTCCATTTTCACTTATGAAAGCAAAAGGGTCTCTCTGAAACTGGGCTAAGCAGCCAAATGCAGATTTCCGTGCTAAAAATGGCTACAATTAAAGGGGCAATCTTTTCCCAGAAGCCAACTCTAAGCTTACACTCATTAATTTGGCTAAGTTCAAAACCAAAGCAGGATTTCTCACTCACTGGTACCAACACGTGCTTCAAAAGGTTCAACGAGGAGAAGTTCTGCATGAGGACACACCAAGTGGCCTGGGCTTGGTGGCCCATCCAGCCCCAGGCTCTCCTAAATCCTCCCCACAGCACTATCACAAAGGTACTCCCTGCTTTATTCACACAGTCTTATTCTGCAAACACACAAATAATTAGGCTTGCAAGTTCTTATGCTTAAACTTAAAATGGCTTTTTTTCAGTCTGTCTTAAAATTCCCCTTGGGACTAACTCCAGGATCTCAGGGAATGCTGGAGACACCAGTAAACAGGACTTTGTCCTAATAATTTATAAGAAAACCAGAAAATTTTAAGAAATAAAACTGATAAGAATGGCAGAGTCTTGAAATAATAAAGTGATTGTCAGGTGACAATGATTATTCTGTTCCAGAAAAATTCCTTTACAGTTGAAACACCATGACACCTCTCTGCCCACAAAGGACATTCCACACCTGCTTTTCTGTTCACTTAATTCATCTGCTTTTTAATTTTTCTACTGAAACAGACAATTAATTAAGTGCTAATAATCACAACGAAGAACTGGCAAAGACCAAAAGTCTACCTCAACATTCCTTCAGAGAAAAAGATCTCTTCAGGTGACAAGTTGCATGAAAATTTGAGAGACTACTTCATATAAATGAAGAATCATGTTGCCAGTACAGGATGAGAGGGAAGCCCTGGGAGAGGATTTAGCTGGTGGTAAAACCACAGCATTGCTGTGATAAGACAACACACTGAACCCAATTGTTTCCATTTTTTGCATTGCAGAACAAATGAAATGCCACACAAACAAAAATTCCCTCTGGTCAGGGAAGGGGTTTCTTTGAAAGGTTTTGCCTCTGCCTCAATGTTCCAGTGTCACACAAGGTAGAAGATAGAGATTTTTCGCTTTGATACAAATATTTTCTTCTCATGTCCACCTATAACCCTTGCAGGAAGTTGGTTATATTTGACATTTCTCCTTCTTGCCAGCAAAATCTGGAACATGGTAGTGAAGCTGGTCAGCTGGTTAAAAAGTTACTGGGAAATCAATAAGGGAGAGAGAAAGGGGCACTCGAGCTGTCTCCTTAGAACAGGCTGAAAAGCTCTTCGTGCAACTGCCCACTCAGAATTGCCAGAATACAATGAAAATAAAACTTCAATTATTTATTTTACAAAGGATTTCTAGCCTAGACAATGAACAGGAGCTTAAAAATAATTTCTTCTTATGTCCAGCATTTAATGACCCCATCCCCGAGTGAATTTAACACAAGTTTCCTCTCCATGACCCACACTGACCTAAGATATTCCAGCCTAGGCAGCATGGCAGGAGGAGAGCTGAATCCATTTGTCTTTTATTTTTAACCAAAACTTCCTTTATTTCTACCATTCTTTCTTCTCCATGGGATGCAGACAAATCCCTTTCTCTCTGCTCATTACTTTCTAAGTATAAATAGATATCCCAAAGCCATACCAGCTGGTTTGGTTCTTGGGGCAGGCATGAGGCAGCAGCAAGTTCTCTCCCTGACATTTCCAACACAAAACCCCCGATACAAACCCACTCTGAAGAAGAGCTGTGCCCACTTCATTTGCAAGCACAAATGCTCAAACTGCCCACACAGCCCAGCCACACACACCTGGGCATTTGTCACCAACTCCATTAAATGCTTCAGTGCTTTGCAGTATTTTCCTAGTTGTCAATAGAAGGAGATGTGTGCACACAGAAGCCTCTGCCTTTCAAGCAGCCCTCTTATCTAGTCCCATGAGTCTGGTGGCACTGCTGTGTCTTGTGCCATAACAGCACAGAGCCACCTGAAAGGCCACGCTGCATTTCCACCTTCCAAGGTACATGCTTGGGCTTAGAGGGGAGTCTTACAGGTTTCCCCCAGCCTCTCACAGGGAAACTCCCTCTGGGGACTTCTCATCTTTAAGTTACACCAATAGGCTCATTATATATCAAATTACAAAATACCAAATCCAAAATTTAGTTTAGACTAAAGCAAGATGACACTTTATCCTTCCCCAACACAACACTAACACTGAGTTCACTAATACCAAGTGAAATCTGACTTCAAGTCTCTTGACATTTCCCCCTCTTTTTGTTAAAAGAAAGATCGTCTATGACAAGACTTCTTTGGTTTTGTTCTTCCTTTCTTTTTTCCTTATTCCCCCTGAATTATTATGTCAAATCTCAGCTATGGGCCCCACTGTACACTTCATTCAAATACAACCATTTGCACATTGCACAAAAGCTCCTCTTTCACAAATAGCAAACTACACGGAAGAGGAATTAGGTCTGCACAATGAGATTGTTACAGAAACATTTGTTTTTAAACCACCTGAATTCCCAGATTGCTGCTGTGCTGTAACACCAGGCTCATTCCTTCCCCTCTGCCTACCTCACAATGGGTTGTGTGAGCACCACGGGGACCAAAGGAAATTCTTTGTTATGTCTGCACAAAGTAGTAAATGAAGCATGGAGCTCAAACCTCTCCTGCAGCAGCCACATCCTCAGTGCTTTTCCTTTTGGAGTGGAAGATTTAATGCTATTTTCTTTTCCATATGCTTCATCTTTCAGCTTTTTATTCTAAAGGAAAGGAAAAATCTAAAGGCTTCGTTTCGCACTAACTGCTCCCTTCAGATTCTGAGATGTCTTGATGAAAGCTCAGTTGTGAGGCAGCAAAATCAAACGAGGAGGAATCTTCACCCCGCGAGATGATACTTAAAAGGGGGGGAGAGACCTTGGGAAAAAAATTCTTTATTGAGTAATTAGCCACAATCTTAGATAAGACAACAGATCAAACAGGTTGTCTTAAAAAGAGTTGCTGTGGGAAAGAGCAAGAGGCTTTCAGTGAGGGTTCACAGGCAATCCTAAAAACATTAAAAAGCAGAAACACTGGCAAAGTTTTCCATCAAAAGTAAAACAAACACTGCAGTCGTGTCTGCTCCATTTCAGAAGATCTGAGAAGCCGGAGCAGAGGACACAGCCCAGGGACCCAGAGCAGGTCCCCACACGCTGCTCCTCAGCTTTGGCTTCACAGCACAGCTCTTTGCCCTCCCCTTCTGCTGGCACTTCACACAAAGTTAAAAAAAGCAATACTTCACATCCTAGTTAAGAATTCTACATTTCCCCCATCACCTTGCAGGGGCAATAAGTTCGGAGGAACCTTTGTGTAGCTGTGATCTCCCCTAAGAGCTGAGCCCACCTTTTGAGTCCAATTTCAATAAATGCCCCCTATGAATTACCAGGGTGGTGGGTTCCCACGGACATCTGTGCCTGTCACCTCTAAAACTCTGGAAAAGCAGCAGGATGAGGCATCTGTAAACATGCTGGCCTGAATTAAGTCTTAAATAGCAAAAAAATCACACCCTAAACTTGACATCCTCTTTTCAGCCACATCCCTGCTTGGATCCATCCATACTACATGTGAGTAGCTCTCTGGGCCCAGAATAGTCCCACTTGATTCATGAGCTGACACCTCTCCAGGCTTGCCAGATGCTTTACCTCAGATGACAAGTTTTGGTTTATATATGCAATCGAGACTTAAATCAGAAAACCAACTATAAATATTTTCATGAGAGACTTTTTGTCACATTGTGAGAACCTAATTAAAGGGCTTATTATATGTGAGAGTGACTGCTGTCTAAATAAAGCTGGTGTTGTCTCGCCCTGGGCTTCTCATAAAGCTGCTAGATGGATGCTGGAGCATCCCCCACATTCCCAACCCACATGTGGCTCGCTGTCTTCTCCAAAAGCTGGGCTGGAGAGTCCCTGATGCATCTGTGATGGTTTCCCTTGACAAAGTTTGCTCAGACCACCGGAGCAGTGCACTCTCCACAGCCACTGGTGAACCAAGCACAGGCTCCTCGTGCAGGGGAAGGGCTGGGATGAATTCAACAAAACCACCTCATTGCTGCCTTTCCCACAAAAAAACCTGTCAGGGCTTTTGAGCCACAGTTTTGGCAGATTGTTCTAACCCTTTGCAGTTTTTTTTTGCTGCAGTTTCATTTGTGTTCCTCCCAAACATCTAAAAACATTTCAGACAAAGAAATAAACATACACTCACTGGGATGGCAGGGAGTTTCTTCCCAAAATAAAGGTACTTTCCCAGTCATGAAAACAAAACCTCACAGCTGTCATTTGTTCCTTGCTTCCCCCCCATAACAGATTTTTAAATCCCAACTTCAAAAAGCCTATAAGCAAAACTACTATGTTTAAGTGCACACCTGACCTCCTTTATAAATGTTTTGCCCCTCTTCATACAGGTCACTATTAAGTTTCCCGAGGTGATTTGGAGTTTAAAGCCAGGAGTCTCTGCCTGACCTTTGGGCACCTGTTCAGAGTCACCAGCCGTGACATCCCGGGCTGCCCTTCTCTTGTCCAAAAGCCCTGTGATACTGAGCAAGCAGTGACCCAGGCCATGGATCAATCCAGGGTCTCGAGCATCAAACCAGCAAAAATGAAATTTGAAACATTTTTCCTTCAGATAGATCTCGACACATTTTATATTCTGCAGATTTATTACATGAGTAGTTTCAGCTTGTATTTAAACACTTCTACCTCTTGAAAATTTTCATCAATACTGTTTGTCCTTCACAGCAAATTAATTACCTAAATGTTAAAAATAGGAAATACAATGCAAGTTACGGAACAAGAACACTTCTACTTATATGAATAAATGGAATTAGGGATCCTAGGTCTGCTGCCTTCATCTAAATCCTGAAGTGCTCAGAAATGATGAGCCACACCATGGCCTGACAGAACCAAAGCAGCCTTTAGGTTGTTTGTTAACAACACAGCACATTTTGGGAGATGCAAGACAGGATTGTGCCACTGACCGACTGTGTAAGGTCTGAAAACAGAAATATACCCAGAACATGTAATGAAACAGGTTTTGCACCATGGGAATCTATTTTCACATTTTTTTCAAGGTTTCATCTTCCAGCTTTTACCACGAGAGGCAACATGAGTCATGACCCAGAAGTTGTCACTTGACATGCCTTGTGTTTTTTAATTGAGTATACCAGACCTGAAACTTCGATTTCTCCAAGCTAAAAGGATTCACAGCAAAAAGGATTTGGCTAGTTGGAAGTGCAAATACTTTTGGGAGCATCAGAGTATCTTGTACACACATCACCAGGCACAGAACACATTTCATACCTGGGAACATCAGTGTTTGTTTACAACAGTATTTTACATCATTTCCTATCAATACAAATTCACATAAATATGACTTGCCTAAGGAGTAGACAAAATATCAGTTCAGACCCCACAATGGTAAAGAGCAAAGTTTCTGGAGTTTGATCTCACTTTACAAAGCTGTAAGGGAACACCAACTTTCCCTAGATGAGAGAACTGGGAGAACTCTTTTCAAGGCTATTTGAAGGTAAGAATTACTTTGCATGAAAGCAACAATTAATTAGCACTCAGCAAGGTTCCCTCTACTCTATGCTGTGAAGTAAAAGCAGGTCACTTCTGCAGCCCCTCACACCTGTTACAGGTCACAGATCCTTACCTGAACACAGTATCTTATTTGCTGTTTCAGCACCTCAAGGTTAAAGCCTATTTTCTTTCCAAATATAATAGCAAGTCAATTTTTCTTTGAGTATGACTGCACCAAGGGCTGGAATCAGAGATGCTGCTGTCTGAGAGCTGAACAAACACAACCACTGCTACAAAATCCATGCATTTTTAAAAACTAACCATTTGTGCTAAGTTACATTTGTGCTCCAGACCCCAAGGCTGCTGCAAGCCAGCACAGGGTTCCGTAGGCTGCAGACAGTCTGCTTGTTCCTCCCTGCATCCTTTTTCCTAGGACACCTCTAGCAGAAGGGCCACCACATTCACCCTTCTTTAAGCTCTTGCTTAAATATGATGAATTCTTCCCAGTCTTTACTGACTGAGACAAGGGGCAATCTCCATTTGATTAGTTAAGACGGCTGGCTGGCAGATTTAAATTATTTGTATATCAGTATTGATGCTGCTCCACGTTTAGTGTAAATGCAATTATCATTAGGGCACTCAGAGCTATCAACAGAGTACTTTGAGGAATGTAAATGCCTGAGTAGAAATAAATGCAGGCACACGCACACAGGTGGACTTGGAATAAATTCCTGGGCTCTCTTCCCCGCCCTTCCCCATCAAATTTCTCCTCTAGGTATCTGTGCTCTCATTTTCTCACACTTCTTACAGCAGGAACTACCTGGGAAAAGCAATCAAATCCATGTAAGACAAGCTTAAAATTTCACCCACCACCCTCCCTGGAGCTGTGACAGGTCTCAGGAGGTTAATAGTGTGCTGTGCTGGAGTGGCAGGAAAGGCTCCAGTGCCATGCCCATCCACACCCAAGAACCTTGGCTTTGTGTCTGGAAAGGAGCTCAGTGTGGCTCAGCTCCCCACTCCCTGTGCTGGCACCACACTGAACTGGTCCTGCCAGGCTGATGGGTCAAAAGGCCTGGAAGGGTTTTCACGAGAAACCTGCAGCACAACCTTCAGGAAAAAAGCAGGGAAGAGCAGAGAGAATTTGAACTCTTTTGATGTTGCCCCTCAGGAAAAATGCAGTGACAGGGCTGGCCGAGACATCAAACTACAATGTGCAAAAAATAAAGGGTAGAACACTGGTCTACCAGGCATTTCCTATGTGACTTTGATATTTGGGCTGTGCATTCTAAGAGACACTTGCACAGTCTCCACACCAATAAAGACATGTTTAAACAAACCAACAGCATTTAGACCTTCCTACCAGGAGAGACCAAACAGCATTCAGGGCATTTCTCCCTCTCCCTGGTGACCAAGAGGAGCTCACAGAAACCTCTCCTGGCAGTGCCAGAGGAGATGGATCCCTCAGCCAGGACAAGGGGGGCAAGAGCAGAACCTGCTCCCAGGGGAGCTGGGAGGCCAAGGCACCCAGGATGGACAGGCTGCAGAGCTGAGGGGGTCACTGAAGGAGGTCAGTGGGCCAGCTCTCCCTGGAGCACAAAGGCACTGCCAAGCTGTGCTCTTCAGATGAGATTTCTTCCAAGGATAAAGCAGCAAAGGCTGAAACTGGAACCCACCAGCTGGATTCCCCCTGCTCGATAACTGGGTGAGAACAGAACAAAGCACCAAACCAAACACTGAGTTTCCTCACTCTGCTCTAACATTTTACTCAGGGAAGTGTCAGCAAACTGCAAGCAGAAGATGATTTCTAGCTACAAAGGAAAAAAATTTACCCTGAAAAGCAAGAATTTAATAAAGCTTTTTCCATTGCACTATTAGTTAAGATTTTTGAATACATAAATGAGAATTATTTGACTGACGGCCTCTTTATCAATAGTATAATCAGCTTTTTACTGTTGGAATAAGTCATTTATTTCAACAGCAGAAACATTTATTTTAGCTGTAGAAATATAACCCTATTTATTTCCAATCTGCAAAAGTAACCCTTGGTAGTATAAACTAATTTAAAGAGAAAGGCGATCTCTTATCTGCAGAAAGCAGCAACACCACCAGCAAAGGACAATGGTCTGCATTTTTATTAATGCAAACATTAACCTTCTATTTCCACACTTGGATTTCTAGCCTCAGAACAATATTATCTACAATGAAACTAAATTTATGGTAATCCAATTTTATCATACATTATTTAAGTATCAGGACATTTATCTATTAATCCATCCTTTTACCTCCTTAGAGTTAATATTCCCAGCCTGCTTACAACTTTCAAGGGCAAGTCTGCTTCATCACCAGCTGTCATCATTAAAAGTGATTTCTTGTATTTATAAAGCAAATGTAAAATAGGAAGCTATGTCACAAAACTAGACAGAGAACATACTTTTGCATACAGTCATGTGCTGATTCCTACTCGACTGAACACAATCATATTTTTAGGTTCTATAATTAATAGCTAACAGCTTTAAAAGTCTCACTAAATATTCATTATTAGAGAAAGAATTGAAAAGGTCTAATCCATTTTAAATGTCTCTGACAACTGCCATTAAAGCATCCTTGTGCAGCCTGTCACAGATATTTATATTCAGGCAGCATCGAGATGGATCGTAGGAGTTCACATCCTGTGTTGTTCTTCCTCTGTTAAGCATGAGTGGAAGAAGTGTCAAATGTTATAAAAACACCTTACACTCTTAATTCCTCTACAAAACACTTATCTCTGTATCTGCATGGAGTGACAGCACTGCAACTCAGAGCACTGCAGGAGCTGCAAGGGACCTCTGAAGGCCACCCATCCCACCCCCTGCCATGGGTAGGGACACCTTCCACTAGCCCAGGATGCTCCAAGCCCTGTCCATCCTGGCCTTGGACACTTCCAGGGCTGGGGCAGCCACAGCTTTTCTGGGCCCCCCACTCTGCAAGAAATCTCTCCCTTCGCTGTAGGACATGAAGTGCCTGGGTGCCAAAGGGCTGGAGCACTTACCAGTGTCCTAATGCTGCCCATGGAGCACGTACCAGCGTCCCAATGCTGCCCTCAGGCTGAGTGGGGAACATGGAGCCACCACTTCATTTAGTGCTGCTGGACCAAGAGGGACCCTTCCCTCACCACAGCCTGGAGCTGGCAAAGCTCATTCTCCTAAAGGTCTCACATGCTGCAAATGTCACTCCTGCCCCTTAACAATAAAGCCCACGCTTGCATTTTCATAACAATTAATACTTTTTCCCTAATGCTTAATAAAGTTTAAAAGCCAAGGGTTTAAAAGTTCATTTTACAACTGACTGAGATGCTGTTTGGATCCAATAATAAGCTTTGCTTGACCTTGAAATTGGCCACTTTCAAGTGTGATAGAAAAACCATTCTACATAAGCAATGTATATGATCTTTTTGGTATATATTTTACAAGGATTACAATTTTATTCCTTTTTCCCTGAAATCACTTGGAAGTTTTGCTGCAGAACTCAAGCAATGCATACAGCCACTGTGAATCCAGGAGGCCCAGGGTGCCTGGTATGGGCAGCTCCTAAAAATCAGCGTGTTCTCAGAAAGGCAAAACACAATTTTTCAGACTGAAATGCACAACTGGCAGTAATCCATAATCCTGACACAGTGTCATGGGTGCCAAAGGGCCTCCAGTGAGTGCTGCCTTTGCATTTTTAAAAATGTTTCGTGAGCTCAAGACCTTAGAATTAAATATCTTTACTTTGCAAGCAACCTGCCATCTACTAATACTAGAGCAAAACCAAGCCAAACAGAAAAAAAAGTCAAGCACAGAACAAAGGATCTCTAACCCATAAGTAAAGTCTCTTTATTCCCAAATCCTCCACTTCAAGGGCTTGAGTGTTAAAAGCTAAGAGCTTTCAGCTTCAAGCCCATTACCATTTGCTCTTTCTCAGCTGTACCAAATTGCTTTTGTTGCAAATCAACACTGAAAAACGAGTAAGAAATAGATGAGCCAACCACATGTACAGCTGATTCCTCACAAATGAGCAGGTTTCCTAGTAAGGATATTGGAGAGTTAAGCAATAAGGAGATATTTACAGGCCCTGCAGAAGATGGACCGTGTTATAGTGAATTAGGGCCCCAATCAATTTCCTAATTGCCAGACCTCAGTGTTTACTAACCTGACTCCAGAATTACTTCGTTCCCTGCTCCAAATAAAAACATAAGACAGCCTATTGGTTATGTAAATAAGCTGATGCAGCTCCATTTAGCACAAGGGCATGATATTTTGTTTATTTTCAACGAATACAGAGGCATGGAGCTCCCTCCCCAGAACTATCATCACTGCCCATCACTTGGTAAAGCAAAGGGGAAAGCAAAAGGGCAAGGCTGGAACAGCCTAATCAGGATTCTTCTTCCCCAAAGGCTGTCGTAAAAGCCAAACATGAGTTTTTAAGGAGAGTTTCTGCTGTGATCCTGAATGGAGCAACACAGAGCTGGTCCCAGCCAATATTACATTAACATTTCACAAGGGCTGTGCTCTAGAACAATATCTCCAGGTAAAATCTGTAGATGACTTTTCTTAAATAAGGTTATGGATACCAAAATAAAAAAGACAGTAGCACTGTATCAAGTCGTCTTCTAGGTGGAAAATTCTCGAAGTGGCACACAGACACCTTATACATCTTTTTTCAAGCTTTGTAACCTTAGTATTTCTTTAAAAGAGATAACAATCTCATCACACCAACTAAGCGAGCAGGTGAGGCTGAATCAGATCAATACTCCTCCCAACAGCACCCGAGTGCCTGTGCTCAAGGGAAAGCAATGTCACAGCTTGTACTGGAGCTGCTGTGCCTGTGGCAGGTGCACAGCACCTCAAACTCTGCACAACACCTGGGACACCACCAGGAATGGTGTTCCTACAGCCCTTGGACACTTCAGCACTGAGAGAGGCTGTGGAGGAATTTAGATGGACTCAGAGACACATTGGTGTGCTGGGAGCTGGAAGGGCATCTTTAGAAACACAACTAAAGATCAGGCTGACACTGGAAGGTGGGGACCCAGTACAACTCTGCCACCAGTGGAACAGTGTTACCCCAGCTGAGGTGTCATCTGACCCTCCCTCTCCCAAACAGCTTCTACTCTCCCCCATGAGACTGAAAACATCCAGTTCCCACAGTCACACAAAACTTCAGGAGCTTTTCACATCAGCACAAACGTCCAGCCTCAGAATCCTGGTCATGTCTAGAAACTGTGCACATAAAGGATGCACACAGTCCACCCCTGCAATCTATCTTATTGTCAGCATTAACCACAAACCTCAACCTTGCACAGAGAGGTGGGGGAGCAGATCCCTCCTGTTTTATCCAGTTCAGAAGCTCTGCAAAACATCTCTGCTCAACCTGTGAGCCAGCTTCAGTCCAGCCACCTCAGTGTCACTGAGCAGGGCTGCTCTGAGATGACCCCAAGGTCTCACACCACTTCAACCATTCTGTGACCCCAGGACTCAGAAGGTTTGCAGATCCTTGTAAAGGGAGTGCAGCTGCTCAGGGCTCCCCTAGGACAGGTTGTTTCCCCCCCACTTCTACTTTATTTTTCCAGGCTTTCCAAAGCAAGACACAGCACAAAGAAAACTGGAACACTAAGAATGCTGGAACTCATGGCAATTCCATCGTTGAAAGTGTTCTCTCATGACTCCAAGTCAAAAAACCTTGCTTAGTGATTCCCTAGATTACCCAGAAACACCAAAAAGGACTGAACCCTACCAGAAAGTGATTGTATCATTTAGATACCAACATTTAAACATGAAAACCTAACAACACAGAAATTCACTCCCTCCAGCCTTGGCTCCTTTTCTCCTGCCTTCCATCTGTTAGTACCCACATGACATCTCACAGCTGGATTAAAGCTCCTCTAGTCCAGAGACCACACATCTTTCTGGATGTTTTTCTGTGCTCAGCAATGGCACTCTAAGGTGCTATTTCAACACAATGCTGTAAGAATTATTGTTACTTACTAAACCTGGAGGAATCCGATTAAAATTCTCTAAGTGTCACTGCCATTAAACACTTGTTACCACCCATTCAGGTTAGATGTCTGTCCTGCTCTACCCCAGGATCCCTCTAACATCCCATAATGACTCAGACTGGAACATCACACAGCACGTTCCTTTGGAACAGAAGTGACAAACACTTAAAAACCAGAATAATGAAGAATGAACAAAAAAATCAGGGATAAAACGTAAGGTGAGTGAAAAGCCTTGGTCCCAGAGCAGAATTTCTGAGTAGCTGAGCAGCTGGCATGTGAAGTTTCTGCCCATTATGATTTTTAATGTCCTAGCTAAGATAAAATTAGAGAAATTAAAGGCAGGCAAGATAAATTAGGCCAAATAATCCATTCTGCACCAACACAGGATGCATATAAACTATTTAAGAAAAAAGCATCCCAACAGCCAATGGCAGTACCCTTGACACTGACCTCCAAGTCCAGTTTTGTGGAAACTTAACTTCCCAGTAATGCCACTCACAGACATGTGATGAAGAATTTCAACTGTTCTCTCTATTCAGGCATACATATCAGAGGAACCTCAAATATGAAGACATCTCAAAAATGTCCAAAGTAACTGATAATTCTACCAGCAAGGAAAAAGTCAAAGTGCACTTGAAATTAAATTTACACATGAATTGTCCTAAACCTATTGATGATAAACTGACAGGGTTCCTCAGAAATGTTGCCCTGCCCTGTCCTCCTGCACAGTTCTGCTCCTGGAGATGACACTGAGACACATTGCTGTCCTTAGGGAAAGGACAATTCCACTGCACATAATGTAAACGCCTGCAACTGAGGCTTCCCAACAAACTCCCACAAGTGACAACAACTTGTGGATGTTTATCTTCCACAGTGCCTGCTCATCACTCAGCTTGAATGTTTGATAACCTTCTCTCCAGGCTTTCATCAAACCAGTGGGTTTGACCCCAAACCAGTTCACACATTTAAATTAGCATGCAAATTATACACTTAGATCACTTCGAATGTGCCTTTGAGGGGCGGAAATTGTCTGACAAGCTTTGTGATGACATTTCAGGAACGATGCAGCTCCTTACAACAGGGCACTGGAGATGAGAGGAAGCAGCACTCAGCCACGCAGTCATCCTGCCTGTGTTGATGTCTGGCTAAAACCTCATTCGGGGGGAAAAAAAGGCACATTTTTAATATCCAACTCCTAATCATTATCACCTGCTAGAACAAAAAGTTCCAGGTGAAAATTATATTGTTAAGTCCAACAGCTGGCTTTGAAGCTTTCGGTAGCACCTCTGGCTGCAGAGATAATGGAACACCCTCCTGGAAGACTCAAAGTTTTTAACAATAGAACTTCCAACACCTTTTTTCCAGGAGCCTCTTGACAGTTTCCCCAGTGATCCAGGCCAGGCAGAAGGCCCTAGAAGTTCTGGACAAAAGTCACACAAACTGGTAGGAAAACTGGCCTCGGGAAAGAGCTGACAGACACAAGTGTGCTGTGCAGATCTCTAGCAGGTATCTGAATTTGTGACAATCCCTCCCTGAACCATTTCTGGAGTCAGCAGCACACAGCGTGACATCGGGGCTTTTAAGTCAACAGGGAGCAGAATGCCTGGCTGAAAATAGTAATTTTTGTTTCATTGTGCTCTGTCACCACACCAGGAGCTCAATCCTCTGTGATTAGCACCGAGGGAAACGCTCCCTCCACATCAGCAACGCCGTGCACATGGCTGGGAACAGGCAGAGGACGCAGCTCAGGGCACCGAGGTCTGCACAGGCTCCCCAGAATTACTGAAACCTGTATTATTTCAGATCACTGGATATGCCAGAAGAGATCTGGATGTTTTACCTTAATAACAGAGTAAAATATGATGACTGAGGTAAGACTGTAAGAATGATCCCACTTTTCTTCTTAAAGCATAATCATGCTGCTTAATTTCAGTGAATTTGCATGGACCAAAGCCCAAAGGAAAGGCACAGAGGCTGCAGCCTCTCAATCACTGACACAGCAGCAGCAACAGGGCACAGCCACCAGGTCAGCAGAGGCAGGAACAGTTCACAGGAGATGTGGACTTGAGAAAAAAAGTATAGTTGTTCCACCCACCCTGAAATTGTCCCTTTTTTTAAGCTTATCTAATAAAATCAATACAAATACCTACAAAGTGGACTTATTTCAGTTAAAAGGCAATTATATTTCTTTTAAGTTTACTTGGGGAAAAAAAAAAAAAACCCTGTCAGATTAGATATATGTATTCCTGCAGTTAAATTAAACTTCAGGTAAACTCATGGAATAATTAATCTCAAATGCCAAAAAATATGAAATGTGTCACATTATATGAAAAACTGAGTTCTGCAGGGTCCCAAACTTAGAACTTCTGTTGAACATCTGGCTTAACACACAGTTAAATTTCATGGGTACCCAAATTTCTGAATTCAAAATTTTGAGAGAATTTATTGTTTTGCGTAATTAAAACAAGTATTACTTATAGCCCCCCAGGGTAGACATGGGGATCCACAGACAATGAGCCTTGTAGGAGATGATGGGTTCCAGCTGTCTGCCTTGCCTGGCAATCTCCCTAAGGTGCTGTTTCCTCATGATACCAGTAATCACTTTTCATGGGTTTACATAAAAGGTGCTGTATATCATCAAATCAAAAGAGGGTTATTGCTCTCTTCTTGTTACCCTGAATATGTGGCTTAGTGCTAAGCCCAGCCAAAATAAAATGTGCAGGTTTACATTGAAATTGACCTGCTGCTTTTCATTCAATATATAAAAACAAGCATTGAAGTTGCCCATTAACAAATTGGCTTCAATATTTCATACCAAATCATGTAAATATATTCACATTTTCAGTAGTTGTGCTTGTCCAGTCCTGCTGACATTTCAAGTTATAGTCAGGCTGAACAATACAAATCCATGACTTGTCAACATCCTTCATCTTATTAGTTTCACTCAGCAACAATCTCAGTCATCATGTTTATTAAAATACAAATTGTTCTTGTACCCTGTTGAAAACTGTGGGAGATTTGCCATGGCAAAAATGCCTTGTAAGATCTTTTGAGGTTGGAGTGAAAGCTCAAGCGTTTCCTGTCTTTTTTTGCCTCTGACAGAAATAAGCCTTGCACAGGAACAGTCTGCAGTTAAGATCAGAGTCATGAAAAGAGCAGAAAACAAGAGGTTTTACTGGAGGGTTCTCCCGTGCTCTGCTCTCAGCAGCTGCTCTGGCTGCAGCATCTAAGCCACCACCAGTTCACAACAACTGTGTGACCTTCACAGGATTTGCAACTTGGGACTCTCAGAGCCTCCATAAGCCAAAAATCAACCAGTCTAAGCCACTTCCCCCTTTTTCCATCTGAAAACCTGCATTTTAATGAAGTTGTGTTGACTTAGAGTAGAAAGGAAACTGAGCATCAGGAAGCACCACCACAGAATCATAGACTGGTTTGTGTTGGAAGGGACCTTAAAAGATTTACCCTTGGGCAATGAAAATTGGTCTGGGCAGCAAAACCTAAATTAAAACCACCAATGTCTTGTTGACTGGCAGAGCCCCGCAAAAACAAATTCCCCAGCAAACCTACAATATCCATGGATCAGGCTGTTCTTTCCAGCCACAAGTGGTTTTCAGCTCCTGCTCCATTACTCTGTGGCTTATGGGAAATATTCCTTGCTCCTACCCAGAATTTAATATAATTCAAGACATGTTATGATTGCAGCTTTGCTTATTGAAATGCTTCCTTTCTAATATTTTTGTAAGAACTCAAAGATCCTTTTAAATATGAGACTGTTAAAATAGAAAATCTGCAATCTAATACAGAGACTGCCTGAAGGAGCAGGGAGGACAGAGTTTGGATACAAACCCCAGGAAATTCTGTGGTCTAAATAGACTGTCACTGACAAGATTAACACTAAATGCATGGCCAAACAACGTGAACGAGCTAAGCTTCCAAAGAGCATAATAAAGACAACACAGTTATTTACAAGGAAGATCTATTAGTTTCTACAGTTAATAATTAAAACCACATCTATTACTCTCCAATCAATTTTTAAAGCAATCCTTGTAAAAACACCCTAACAGCATGTACATAGGTCTGTTTTACTACCTGCACACCCTTCTATTAAACCTCAGCCTAGGACAGGCAGCATCATTAATGTCTCTGAGCATTGATAACATTAATGAAGACACTGAAAGCACCAATCATTTGGTCCATGTGAGCTGGTGTTGGAGAAAAGTTCTCAAGCAGTAGTTCCTGTGCACAATTTTATTCAAATTAAGCTACACAGCCCATGGTGAAGATGCCAAAAAGCCAGTTACAACAAACTAGTGGCCCAACACACACGAGGCAGCACTCCTAGCATAGGCAGGGAGAATGGCAAGAGCATCAACTGTGGCCAAGGAAACGTGCTCGGTGTTTTGAGCAGCAAAACCAAAGAAGTGACATGGATTTTATTATTTTATATCTTCTATCCATCTATTTTAGCATAACTAACGATCCAGCTCAAATCAATAAGGAGTTGTGTTGCTGACTGCAGCAAAGCCAAGGTTTTGCTCTTGGTGTCTAAGCACTACAGATTAAAATACACAATTTAATTGTTGTAGGGTTCCCCCCCCCAAAGAATTTACCAAGAACAAGCCTATATTCCTTGGGTTTGACTGAGACAGGACACACAAATTCTGTAGCAAGATGAAAATTCATAAAACAAAACTGTCTTACATTGACAGATTACAATATTTTGTCACATAAATGTCTTGTGTGACAGCCACACAGGCCACATCCATCAGCAGCTCGTGAGAAAGCAGCCCAAGCACAGGAAGCCCCAAGGACCTGCCAAAGGTCCACAGGCAGGAGCTGCAGAGGATAAAAGCTGATGCTGAGAGCATCAGTCCTAAATACCTAAAAACCCTGACTCCAAAAATCCTATCATCTCTCCTTTTACTGCCCTGCTAAAACAAGGGCAACAAGTTTTGCAACCATCAGGCCTGTTACAGAGTCTTTTTTAACATACTTGGAAAGCAGCAGGGGGGAAAAAAAGCAAATAAACAAATAAAACCACTCACCATATTTAGTGTCAGTCTCTACTGTCAGTGCAACTAAAACTCTTCAACATATCGAAAGCTCCACAAATGTTATTAGCAAAGATTTCACACTTTTTTAACAGATATTTACACTTCGAAGCAGTCTTTTAATTACTTTTGTTATTTGCATCTGATGGCTTTGGGGAATGTTGAATTCAGATATGAGACTATCAAGGACCGCTGGATGAAGTCCAATAAAAAACTGAGATCAGACTAGTTAAATTAACCATCTGTCCTAAATAAACAAATCAGAACTACTTTTTAATATTCTTTCAACCCAATCTTAATCAAAACAAGAACTTCATAGAAGGCAGCAATAGTGATAAGGTAGGCTGCAAGGAAGTTTGCATCCATCTGGTTTACAATGCATTTAGTATTCAACTCCAGCTACAAAAGAGTGTCCCAGATATGGCATAAGAAGGCCACACAATAACAACCAGATTTCAGTCTTTGAATTGTCATCAAAATGAATTAATGAATTACATTTACTGTTCTAGTTAAATTATTACCAGGAGAGTGGATTTATAATGTGCTGGTTCCTGTTCTCATTACAATCTGTTCTCACGAGAACTTATAATCAGAGTTTTAATGCCTCGCTCATTCTGTGAGAGATAGCTGTAAAAATATATTAATTTGACCTTTTCAAAATTTTGTTATTTGATTTGGTGCCTATTCTTATTTGCTCCTATCTACAGCTCTTACATTTTCTCATATCTATAAAAATTACTAGGAAATGGAAGTATGTCAGTAAGTCAGAAGACTTTTCCATTTTTTTTTTTCTACCCAGGGTGAGGAGTGCAATCTTCTGACACTCCTTCAATACCACACACAGGCCAAAGTCACTGCCTGAAGCAAACAGTAGACTTGGAGTAATGTTTCATCAGTGGGAAAGGAGCTGTGATATCCTAAAAGTAGAGAGATATGCAAGAAAAAAAATGCAATCAGTCAAAAAGCAGTCACAGCCTCTGAGCCCTCCAACAGAGTCCCAGGGGATGACCCACACCCAACACCCACCTGAGACAAAACCAACCTCTCTGGAGACTCTCCCCTCTCTGTACTACAATGGGAGCCTTCAAGGCTCAGATTACAACATAAAGGTGGGGTTAATCCTCCTAATTGTCTCTGCTTGTGAAAATACACCAAGAAACTGAGCTCCCAGAGACCTGGAATTAACCTGATCCACTTCCCCACCGAGAAGGCCCCAAGAACCTGTGCCTGGTGGGAAGCAACGAGCACACACACCAAGATGACATTACAGTAGTCAAAGGAGTGTTTTATCTCTTGCCAACAGCCCAGAGGGACTACACCCTCTTGTGATCTGTGCCCAGGCTTGGAGTCACCATATCAACCCTCTGCCCACTGGAATATTCCTTGATGACTTCATCTGAATTAATCTTAATTTCATAGCACACAAGGAGGTCAACAGAAAGCAGATTTATCAGACAGCACAAGTTGACCTTTCTTTCACAACCAGTACTGTACAGTCAGACTCACTGTTTATCTCTAGATCTGGCACCCCCCTGCACAGCTCTGGGGTACCCATGACAGGCCCAGGACAGCATCCTCCAGGCAAACTGCTGAGCTGCATTTACAGGTTTTGGGTACTTTACGGGACACCAGATCCCAGAATTTTATTTCTTTTTAAATTGGAGTCATAACACCAAAGAGAGTAGCAAGTCATTTTTTTAAGCATTCCTTACAGTTCTACTTAGCCAATGTACTATTAAAACTACACCTAGCTAGTTAAGTATGGGCTGTCCAGGAAACTGGCCATGCAATTCAACTGCTGCTGAATAGCATATGCTGTAAATTAGCAAGAAATGATTCTTCCATCAGCATCACATCAGGCAGGACCACCAGTACATTCAGCCTGTAGAAGATCAGTACCATCCCCACTGGGAGAGAAAAAGATAACTGCGTAACATCAGGTCACTCATTCCTTGCCTGGTGGAGGTTTCAGATTCTACTCATCCTGCTCAATTCAACCCTCCTGTTCTCTCACAGCATCTGCAGTTATGATTTCCCCTTTTTATCTGCCACATGAGCACAGGCTTGTCCTGTACAGCTGTGACTCCAGATAAGCACACGTAAAAGGTGGCTGGGCAGAAATACACAGATAGATGGACAGATGTTCCCACACTTCTCCAGGTCCTCAGCTCAATTTCAGATGGAGCACAGCACAAACCAGAACTGTGACAGAGCAGCACTTCAGGCAGTCAGTGATGTGGGAATCTCAGCCTCAGTGATTACACCACTGAGGGATTTTTGTTCCGAGCTGCTTGGGTACCTCTGAAATTTCCACCCGTAACACCTCCCTCATCATTACACGACTAAAAGTTGTCTGAGCCAGACCTGACAGCGCTTCCCATCGTATCCATCACAGGGCTGACAACAACCACAGCAACGTTCAGCCCCAAACAAGGACAGCAGGCGAGACAGACACCTCCCTGTCTCTAGTGATTTGTTGCTCAGAGCGTTTTGGAGATGTAAGTCACAGTCATCTTTTACACAACACTGCTCAGCAACCCGGCTCCTCTAGGTAGGAGCTGGAGTAACTACATATACACACCAGCCAAGAGAGCTCAGGAACCTCCATCTCTATGGCAAAGCCACCTCTAGGAAGGTTCTTTCCCATGTCCCAGTCACTGGGACCTACATTTAGCTTTCATTTCAGATGAAATTCATGTGTACTAAGAACACACGGGCATAGTTTGGTGTCTTTTAATGGAAAAACTCTGAGAGTTGGAGCTATACTCTGCAGAGATGTTTCTGTTGCCACGTTGCTGATCCAATGAAGGTAATAGCAGACAGTGCTGTTATAGCAAAGCTGCTGCGACCTTGAAATGTTAATTCCCGGAGACACCAGGGATTGGAGATGTCAGCATGGCAATGTTTTTGGCTTCCACAGGGGATGGAGCATGTTCACAGCTCTGCTCTTACAGCAACCCCTACAGTTTAGTGCATGGAGTGGAACTGATGCCTGTCTCCATAGAGACCTCCTGTCCTGCTTTCAAAAACGGAAAGAAAACGGAAACTATGACAACAGACAAACCTGTGGGATGAGAAGGCATAAACAAGTCAGCAGGAAGCCCACGGCAGTACACTGGGGCCAAGCCTCGCGTTTGCCTTGTTAGCCAATATTAGCATAAACACATAAGTAAAGAGGTGGGGAGCTGAGCCAGCTGCACCACCAGCAGGACCAAACCCACAGCACCACGGGGCTGAGCCAAAGCACAGTGGCTTGGCACAGCCTGCCGGCTGGTATTCCCTCTGAAGAGGAAATACCTCAGTTTTCCTCCCCTAAAAACCACAGTCCCAGTCCTGCAGTGCTATCACTGGCATCTCCCCCATCACACAGAGGCCAAGACACAAATATTCAAGGTAGTGCTAGACTTTGGACAAAACCTTTACCCAAGATCATTTAGGTAGAGGAAATGAAAGTGATGTAATTACTGAAGACAAAAAAATTAAAAATAAACCCTAATCTACTAAACCTTCTTTAAGTCAACTTAAAGAAAACCAGTTGAATGACACTGCTCTTGTAGACAGCTCTAGACAGGAAACAGCCCTGCCGCCTTTGTATGAGCTACTCCTACACATCTCAGTGGACTGAGAAAGCTCTTCCACTTAAAGGCAGACAAATATTCAAGACTTTTTAATAGACAACATCCCTATCTAAAGAGCACCCTTGGTATTTGTAAAGCATTTTGCAAAAGTAATTTGCTTTAAGGATGATAAAGTCAGCTCTTCATTGTTTTATTAGAAAGCATCCAGAAGGTCATTACCTCCAGCACACCGAGGGATCCATCTCCTGGATAGCAAGAGATACCAACGGGCAGCTGTGCAGCAAGTCCTGGAAGAATTAGAGCCTGTAATGAACTTCTGGTCAGTTTCTGCAGACACAGCCTGGATGCACGGCCTCAGACATGGTGCTGCATCAGTTTGAACCTCACTAAGAAGCATTATGAAAACACTTCTGGTTTTATATACTTAGTATTTGTTCAGTGACTCCTGACCGAGACACCTATGCCCCTTTTCCTACAAAAGCAAAGCCACAGGACTATCACCCAGGTATGTTCTCAGGGGAGGGCAGCCACCCAAAATAAAGCACTCTGTATAAAAAAAACTTCTTTACTGGAAGCACAGGGCCTCTCCAAGGGAACAGTTTTTCTGTGCTATCTCTACATAAATATCAGTGCTTGATATTTGCTCTTTAGATGTTTAGCTATTTCACCGACTTTGCTCAATGAATTCATTAGCATTTCAGCAGCTTTCCCATCACACACACTCTCACTCATCCTCACTTAAGGGGATTACCATCCACTCACTCTTCCCAGCCTCATGTTGCAAACCCCAAGTTGCCTGGGTTTGAAGCAGGGCATTGTCCAGAGCTGTGCATGCAGAAACATTTCAGGCTCATGCCATTGTCAGTAATTAAATTTGCTGTTCCCATCTGGGACACAATCTTCCCTGAGTTTGCAACAGAATCTCTTTGTCTGATTGCACTGATAGATTGAGATGATGTTCTCCTCATAATTAGACACTTCAGAGAATAACTGAGATGGCAAGGACTACAGCCAATGAGGTCAAGTTTTTATACAACAAACAATATATTGCATAAATATAGATTTATCAAATAATGACCCAGGATGCCCTTTTGTAGGTACATGCTACAGTGCAAGTACTATTTTACAGATTTAGGGATGGGAGGTTCATCAATTGATAAATCAATACTGCAATTAATCAACTTTCCCATTTTACCAGTAACAAGAACAAGGCTGCATAACCTGCTACAAAGATACAAGTTCTTAATTTTAAAAGCAAGCCATGCACATTTTTATTCCTTTTTTTAAGCCACAGATGTTCAGGTTCGTACAGAACAAAATGCCTGTTCTGTAGAAGATGTACAAAACCTGCTTTCTGAATGCTTCACCCATCATATCTTCACATGCAGAAAGATGGAACAGAGTTAAACCCGCAGATGAACATCCCCACACTTTTTTACCAGCAGCAGGTGTTTGATGGTTGCCCCACAGAGCCATGTATGAATTTATCCATGAAATTCCACAATGAGAGAAGGAAGCTTTATCATCTCTGCCGCTTAGGGATGAATTGTACAAAAACCTCCCAAGGTCACACATATAATTTATAAACCCACGAGAAGGGCAAGCTCAGGGCAACCCCGAGACCCCCCTCAGAGCCTGCCAGGAGGTAATAGTGTGTAGCCAGGGACAATGGCACAATAAAGGAGGAACCCATTATCAGATGTGAGCCACATTCCAGAACACAAACGGTAGATGATCCACAACAGACTCATTTTTCTTGGGTTCAGAGAAGGAGCTACTGAGGCAGACAAAGCACAACAAGAATATTTAGAATTTTGAAAGGGGTGCTCCTGCTCTTGCAAGTACTAATGGAAGTGGCTGGGCATTTGAGACCAAGCAGCTCCACCTTCCTCACCCTTTTGTTTGTTAGTCAAGGTCTGTTTATAAGCACAGTCATCAGGCAAACATGTGAAGGGCTGAAACCTGCACAGCCAGCTGTAAGCACTCCTTAGTGCAAAGAAACCCAACCAAAAGGCTGCTAACAGTTTCAACCCTCTTCCAAAGTCTGTGACAATCAGAAGCTCCCATGGATTGCAACTGGAATTTGACAGATCCCCTTTGACAATGTTGAATATACCAGGGAAAATAATTCCGTTACTCAATTTGGTGGTTAATTTCATTTGTTAACAAGTTTATTTACTGTGGATTCCATAAACATTACTACCCTGCTAAATCATCATCACCAAAGGCAGCCTGCTGTACCTTTAGCAAGGACAGAGACTTATTTTCTCAAAAGATGGAGCATTTCTCAATGAAAAAAAGGAACACACTCAAAAAATAATTTTTAAAAAAATCAAACAGCTGAGGTGGTGTTGAGTTTCTTTCCTCTTTCTACCCTTCCCCCTACTATGCACCAGGCCAAGATTTACTCAGTCTCACTTAAAATAAAAACTGTATTTTGTCACCCCTGACTTTTAAGAGAACCATCCAAATTACATGAGTACAACAGGACTGATTTCCTCCAAAGGTTTTGCTAAAATTCAGCTCAGAACACTCCAAGGGTAAGATTCTACCACTACCAAAAAGAAAGTTGGAGTCTCTCTCAATTTCTAAGGTTCTCATCTCACCCCCTTTTAATACAGTTATCTGCCAAACAGGTGTGTGCCTGAATAATTTGTGATATGAATTCTGACAGGAATTTTGGGACAAGTCAGCAGGGGGAAGATTCTGAACTACTTCTCTAACTCCGGTAGGCAAAGGAACTTTCACTCTCCAGTCCATTTAATGATACTGAAACATATTACAGGCCAACACCAGCACTGTGAATATCTTGAGGGAAATGAGACTTGCACGTGCCATGGAGGAGAGACCAGAATGATGCAGTTGCTTCTGTTAACGAATGGTCCATCTCTTAATAGCCAGGACTTGTCTCATACGATTTATGCCTGTTGATCTGTGATTAACCACCACCACAGCAAGATTTACTGCAGCTCATACTATAATTGGAAGTAAATTGACTGCTTATAATAAAAAAACCACTAAAAACTCTGCAGTAACGAGTATGGTATAGACTGCATTTCCTCAGAGCTTTTGTGAACAACACGCTTTTGTCTCATCAATCACAGAACTACATTTTCATGTCGATCAATCACCACATTAATGGGTTGCTCCATTTTCCACTGTAAACATGCATTTACTTTGTAGAGATGCTTACAGAAGGTGGGAACGAGCACTTGCCTCTCAGAGAGTACTGCTTGAAGAACTGAGAAACTCGATATTTATCTAATGAGAGGTACAAAAAAATCCAAGGTAAATTTTCCCTTTAGTGGGGAGATGGCACAGCCATGGCTGGCTCCCCCTGCCACATCCTTCAGACACAAGAGACTTCAGTCAGGAGCCTCATTTACACACCCCTAGTATTTGACAAGCTGGTGCACATCAGAAACACCCTCAGTCCACCCAAGACAGATGCAAAGAACGAGGACAGAAAATTCTCCTAATTCTCTTCACAGCCCCCTTATCTGCAGATTGGAGGTTCATGCCTTATGGCCTCTCAATAATTCTCCCCACTCTTCTACATTCAAAATACTCATAAGTCAAAGAAGTATAAAACAGGCTTGTGTGAGCAAATGGTGGAAAGCCTGCTCTCCTCAAGGAGCCAAGAAGACTGTTTATAATTAGCAGTAAATACATATACACAGTGTAACTGACAACTCTCTATCTAGGGGAAATCAAAGCGTAATGCCAACAACATCTAGAATAAATAAATACCCTCTGCAAAGTTCATACAGAAAAACCTTATATAAACATACATGTTGTTTTACCATTATTTAAATTCTTTGCAGCTCAGCTCTCTTTTATATAAGAGAAACAGTGCATACTAAGAGGGGTGAACTCCATCAAGATGACTAATGCACAAATGCAGCAAATTCCCAAATAAAATCAGAAGAGCAGATAGGAAATCAACAACAATAGCTCGTGTGAGTGTGAAGGCAGCCCTAGGGCAGCTTAGTTAACATCTCAGCAAGTTACACAGGGTTTACATGACTATTTACTTTCCAATTCAATAAAGCTTCAACAGCTACAGTTCAGCAGCAGCTCCTCCTCCACAAACCACCCACAGCTCAGCCCCAAGACAAAGACCCTTCCCCAGAAATTTTTGCACTCTTCAGAGGGGTGGAAGAAGCAGCAGCACCTTCACACTGACAGTCTCACCTCGTTGGTATCAATGCTTTTGTGGTTGACATTACTACGAGCAAAAAACACCCCATCACTGCCCACCATCTTCACCAAAACACAGCACAGACCCTTGTCCATCCCAAATCTTTGCTGACAGAGCTGGAACATTCCACAGAGCTAACAAAACAACCCAGCTCAAGCTGAGTTTTAGGAGCCACACACCTGGGAAGGAAAACAAAGCCACAAACAAGACACCCAAGCCCTTGCAGAGAAAAAATGGACATCTAATTATAAAACACCCATGAGGCAGCACTCAGAGCATCTCATCATTAGGGAATATCAAGGAACTGGACAAAAAAACCCCAAAATTCTGATCACCTTCCAGTTTTTCCTCACCTGCTTCAGAGTCACAGTCCCACACAGCCTGCAGACCGGACACAGCTCTCCACAGCTCTGCTCCCACCCCCCCAGCCCCCTTACAAACAGCTCCCACAGCTGCAGTGCATCACCCTAATGCACCACAGGTGTCCCCAATGTGGGAGGGGATGGTGTCCCAGGTGCAGCTCAGCCTTGGAGCAGAGGATCCTGCCCTTTGCCTGCTCAGGTTTTGGGCTTGTTACATCAGCCCTTCACAGCTGGGAGGGCAAGATAATAAAGCTCCTCTGGAGAGCTCTCTGCTCTGCTGAGTGGAGGATGCTGGGAAGGGGCTGGAAACTTAAGGAATTTCAGGATTAAGTAAAAATTAACTTGAGGAGGGAGAGATGTCTCCCAAAATTTTGGAGTTGCACAATTCAATTCTACCCCTGTAGTTTATTGAGCTACCTGTTACATGCCAGGTCAGAAGCACTTCAAATGGTTAGAGAAAATGTGTATTTTACCCTTTTATTAATGCGCTCTTCTGTTCTTATAGGATGGAAATATGAAATATGGCTTAATTTGGAGTAATAGAGAGTTCTTTCACGTGGGAAGCATCAATATCTTGTTCTAATGGGCTTTTAATTAAGCAGACATTGCACAGCACTTGGTATGATGAAGTAAATGCTGCTAATGTTTCCCCTACTATTGCCCCATCCTACAGAGCATAATGCAATCACAGAATCAGCTGAGAAAATAACTTTATTGGCTTTTCAAATTTAGGAACAATAACAGACCCCAAAGCTCTTATAAGCCAGTAGATGGCAATCTTCAGATATAATAAAAATGTGACATTAGAAAATGCAAAATTTCAAATTAAAACTGGATGAGGAAAAAAAATACTCAATTCAAGGGCTGAGGTTCCTCAGAAGTTATTCAGAATCACTCAAGTTTCATTTTATAAAAGAGAAAAGGAGGACACAGAATGCCTTTTGTTGGTTTAGTTTTAACTTTTCATGCTAAAAAAATTACATTTAAAAAAAAAACCTTTTAAAAAAGAGCAGTATGGAGACCTCCATTAGCATGAAAACTGAATCTTATTCTGCACAAGTGAAACATTTGAGTTTTTCTCTAAAATTCATGTTTCTGGTTCCCTTGAGAGTCCCTCTCATGGCTACTTTTACTTGGGCAGATGTGGCCTGGAGCCCTCAGCTGGGTACCCACCTATTAGGGAAGACGTGGGGGGAACAGCACTGGTGGAATAAGGTAAGTCTGAATATTTCTTTGATATTAGGAAATAAAACTGTGGACTCAAATTTTGGTTTAAAATTCAACTGCATCTCCAGCTCATAATGTGGGCAGTTCATCACCAGGTGATCACTCTCACAAGACTGCATTGATCTCTCTTTAATTCTTGCTCTTCAGAAAAGCTGCACTTGAAATTCTGCTTATTGCTGGTCCTTGGTTTTTTTAGGCCCTGAGGACATCCCAAAATGTGATCATACTCCAAACAGCACAAGAAAGCCAATAAACAGTTCCAATATCCAGGCTGATCCCAGCTCCATGTGCAGCCCTGGGAGCTCACATGCCACTCAATTGTGTCCACTGATAAAAGAACCCATCACAATACATGCAACAAGAATATTTTTCCTATTTGACATCATGTATTAAATAAAAAATAATTATCAGATGTAAGTAAAAAAATTAAATATTGTTTACATTGCTGGATCTAAATATTTGCATGAGATTTATTCACACACACAAAAGAATTTCTAGTCAAGCTTGACTTGGTTATTTTTCATTTTCATATTTCCTCTTCTACTTGAAGCAGCCCATTTTATTCAGACATGGGATTTCCCTTTGTTTGAGGAAAATGATTTCTTTTATATTCATATGGCTCAAAATCAAGGCTAATCAATGCTAATGCAGCTCTCATGGTCACCCTTATTGACCACTGGCTCTGGTGGTCTCTGAAAACTCTGCAAAGGTTTTGACCTCTCTGAGATGCCCAGTTGCTGTCCCTGCACCACCAGGAGAACATCCCACACCTGGTCAGCTCCGGGCAACTCCTGCTCTGCCAAAGGGAATATCCCCACAGGAAAATGAGTTCCCACGGCAGGATCGTACTGTGAGGTGGAATTACCTCCCAAACTGTAAGAGAAGTTGCAAATTCACCACATATGCTCTTTAAAAAAAATATAAAAAGCATCCAGGCATAGTTCCGACACAAGAACCCTCCAACCTGCTACCAGAAGTCTCCAAAGCAAACTCTTGGCCTCCACAGAAGAGAAGTGGGACAGTTTATCAGCTTTCAAGAGAATGATGGAAAAGGAAGCTAAAAGAAAACTCATAACAGCTGGAGCAATTTTCTTGGAATTAAAATTAAAAAGCCTGACAGTGTCATAAAAATAAAAGATCTCAGAAAAAAAATGATGCAAAGGATGTTATTAAAGTAAGGTTTATGAAGTTTGAGAATAATTACAGATAATGTGTATTTATTACCCCTGTAGGATCAATCTGTGGCACAGATTTCCATATCTGAAGCCAAACGTACAGATACTTATCATGTCTGTAGTTATCTTTGCTCTCAACTCCCACTCATCTCCCTGGTGACACATTTACTGTTTCCATTTGTGATCTATCAATACTCTTCATTTTATTTATTTCAGTTTTCTTTTTACAAGGGAAAAAAAGAAAAGGCTTATTTTAATCTTTGATAACAAGCCCTCAATTTCTGAAAGGACCTAAATCCAAGGAGTAAAAACCCATGTCCAGATTGTCAGACCAAACCACCTACATAATGGCTGATCCATTTTAAGATCAGTTACTAAAGCTCTAGAGTTAAAGCAACACCTCTAAAGACTCAATGTATTCGACAGTCACGAGCAAAGAGCACATTTTCTCCTCTTCTGAGGACACCTATCCCAACACATAACAGGGCAAATTAAGATCTCTGAAGCTGAAATACACTCTGTCTCTCTGGGCTCAGCATTCACACGTGGAAGGTTACAGGTGCATTTCAATATATCAAAGCCACAGGATCAGCTGCAGACAAAAAATAACCTCAGCCCTGCTCCCCCTGGCACCAGCAGAGCCCGGGCTTGCTGTGCCAGGAGCTGCAGTGACAGAGCCCGCCAGGAGAGTCCCCTGCAGGTGACCAAAGGCTCCCAGAGACACGCAGGGAGCACCTGCAGGCACCAGTGCCTGGATGCTGCATTTCCCCAGCCCTCCTGCCCCCAGAGCTCAGCTGGGAGGTTCCCTGGGCATGACAAGCACCGAGTCCTAGACAGGCCTAATTGATTTATCAAGAGTCCTTCACTCTTGCAATCTAGACACCTTCACTTCAGTTCTCAAAGGAGGATGCAAGAGGCCTATTTTTAATCCTGAGACTACACTTAACCTTATTTACTAATATGGAAGGCATCACTATTCAAAGGACAACATCCAAACGTGCAGGGGAAAGAAAATCACTGTGTACATATTTCTGAAAAGAAGTCTCCCTTCATATCAAATACACAACTTCATGGTTAACACCTTGCTTTAAAAATAGCTTAGTTTCTTTCAGGGGCTATCTGCATCCTTCTTCCTGGTACAGGAAGAAGTTCCTAGGTACCAAATCAAACAGGACACCAGAACACATCAGCTACCCTCTTAGCTGAAGCCAAAATTCACTTTTCTTTCCTGCATTCTCCTCTTGTCTTGGATGACCAAGTCATGCATTTCCACTTAAAAAGCATGACAGAGGTAGGGAGGGGGGAAAAAGATGTTTGTTTTTTTATTTAAAGTTATATATAACAGCAATGCTATACAGTGGTTTTGCTTTGCAAGCACGAATTATACTTTTTTAAAAAAAGGAAAAGAAAAAAAGGATCAAGTAGCCAGGCAGACAAAACCTCTGTGTTTTCATTTGCTAAGAATAGCACTTTGATTTCCCATGACAAAAGTTAACACCAACTCCCCCAATGTGTTAAGAAATTTTGCTACTGAACAATTTCTTTTTATCATTGTATCATTTAAAAGTTAACTTGATCAAAACACCCCATTTAAACACGTCCAGGCTGTCTTGAAGTCTTGTACCAATTATCCTGCAGCACCACACCTCTTCAACGTTTCCAAGAGGGACATCACCACCTTAAATACCTTCACTCCTGCTGAAAATACTCTTACCTCCACATCCTACCACTGCACCCAGGATAATTAGAACTGAATAATTAAAGAAAGAGAAGTCCATTCCAGTTTGAAACTTTGAAAATTTAAATCAGCTAAGAATGTGACCCCCAGTGCTGCCCTAACCCCGGGAAATCCCGCCCGGTGTCACTTCCATCAGCACCCAGCTCTCCTTGGAAATACAAGCAGCAATGACACCTACTCCATTTTCCTGGAAAGAAAAAGTCAGTGTTCTTGTACACCATCAAATAAGCAAAACTTCAGCCTTTTCTGCTTCAAAATACAGAGCTGCTCTGCTCAATGATGACACGTTTGATTCTGCTTCTTTAAATCAGCAGGCATGTCAATGGTGGGCAAATCTTTCATGGAAAACAGGAGAAAAGCAATGAAGGGGAAAGAGGAAAAAAACGGTCTTTTTTCTACTTCTGAAAAAACTTTTAGAAGAATTATTCTTGAGGAATTAATGGAAAGAAACTATTTTTTATACACAGTATTAAGTGATTAAAAGCTTGTTCATCACTTTGCTTAGTTTAATTTTAGAAAGGCCTACTTGCAGATTCTTTGAAATGCATAATTAATTGATAGCAGCGTGGTTACATCAGTACAGAGCTGAGTGATAGATGTGAAGTGGTTTTTCCACAAAAAAACACACAAGCAGTGCAGGGCACGATGACACTGTCCCGTTCCCTCCGCCTCCGATGAAGCTGATTGATCTGCACATCTCATTGCACAATCACCCATAAATATCCCTGCCATTAAAATTCTGACTGGTTTGCAACTCCTTTCGACTCGTGCAAGATTCTTTTTTTGTCAATTGGATCTGACAGAAAAATTAAAATAATCCTCTTTTACCTCTGCATTATCCTTTAAGTACTTAAGTTTTAATTATATCTCAAGTCTACCTGAAGACATTTCAGGCAACTTCCAGCAACGTGCATAAGCAGTTGAATACAGTGTAAAAGTGCATGTAATTTTCAAGTCCCCAGTTGTTAATGAAATCCCAAACATTCAGATTTTAATTGAACTAGATAAAGATTAAGAAGCTTAGCAGCAGCTGGCATTGCGAATTAGTTCTCAGCAGATTTTTATGTTGTACTCTAAATCATTGCTTTTGTAATCTTCCTAAATTGTCCTTTATCTTGCTAATGCAGATATGATTCTCAGAAAGCATTAGGCTTCCACTGTTCCCATTGCCTGTAAAATCTCGAACTGTAAAATCTTAATAGTCTTTTTTTTAATAAGTATTATGATCTATATGTATAATGTGCATTCAATAAAATCTTACTGTAATTAGAAGAAAAGTTTTTAGGTTTTTTTACGTGACCTGTTTTCCAGATTAGATTTATTAACCAGCATAAACTGCTGGAGCTGCTTTAAGACCTCTTTAGAGCCGTCTGGCATCTGATGAAGGAACAGTGTCAGACCCAACGCTTGGGGCTCGGCTCTCTGGGACGTTCAGGAGGATATTTCCTTCTCCTTCTGCTTCAGGGAGCTCGGCACAAACTCTTGTGCTGCCTAAAAGCCTGACACTGCGTTAGCAGCGCTGAGCAGGGCACATTTTGCTGGCAAGGATCTCCAAGGCTCAGAGAAAGGACCAACCCCAGTGTCCATCAGCTGCTCCCCCTCTCCATGGCCTCTCCTCCCAGTCCCAGTCCAGGGTGGGAAGGGCCCTTCACACACAGGGTGATTCTGCAGAAAAACTCTGGAGAAAGGTCTGTGTTTGAAACAACCACCACAAAGGCTCTCCCAGGGCCTCTTCACACATTGGAACAGCTCTGATGAGTTACAAATGCAATTATTACTTGTGTAGTAAAAGGGCTCGTATTTATGCATCTCAGTTGAGGAGAGGCTGGTTTTATCACACTGATATAAATAAAATTGGAGTTCCTGTCTTTATGGGAGGGGAAAAAAAAAGAGAAAAGATAAATACTAGTACTACTATCATTAAAAAGCAAGTAACACTTCAGGCCATTTTTCTCCCTCATAAAAAATTCCAGCTATTTCTCCAGCTAAATGTATCGGCCTTTCAAGTCTGTTGGTAAATGACCAACTAATGCAGTTACATATGCACTGAAGAAGAAAATTATAAAGAGATAATACAGCCAACTGGCATTAAAGTTTTGAACAGAATGGAATTTTAACAGTTCAGCTAAGGTCTTTTATTATTAAGAATCTTGGCTGCTCCAATTTTCTTCCTAATAAAGGAAACATTTGGCAGAATAACAAACACAAATGTCAGAAGAGGGGAAATATCTTAACCTGCCCTTGATTATTTATTTATTTATTCCCTGGGAGCCTGGTGCTGTCCAGGCTGAACTGACAGCATTTCAGGGCACTCTCTTACCCCAGGCTCTTCCAGCTCAAACCCAGCAGTCAGGATGCTCCAGTGCAGACACACAGCATTGCAGTGATGAGTAAAGCATCATCAGTCTATACCTGTCTTCAAAGAATTATGTTTGGTTCAGCAGGCTTGGAGATCTTGGAATGAAGGATGCTCTAAGCAGTGCTAAGCAATTTTCTCTCCCTCAAACCAAAATGAAGCTGCTGGTTCCTCCTGTCTCTTTAGGCCCCTTATTACTTGCCATTTCCCCTTAGCAATCTTCTCATTCCAAACACTGACATTCTGGCAGCCCAGCTATTTTCAGAAACTATTATCTGAGTTTGAAATTGTGAGTTTTCTGCTGGGTCTTTTTTCCAAGCAAGCATTTTGCTGTCTAAACTTCAGCAAAACTTCCAAGTAGATTCCTCGAAACAACTCTACTTAACTTTTTTTGTTCCTTCCCTAAAACAAGGAGTTAACTTTACACATTGACTTCTCATTCAAGCCATTTTCTGAAGCTCTAAAAGTGACTTCAGTACTTCAGCCTCAATTTACTGAGCTTTTTACAAAATCTTGACAATTTTTTTCCTGACATTAAGTAACACATTCTTTGGATGTTCCAAGTTCACAGAGGGTTTTTTGATGCATGCTGCTGATTCCAAGGTGCCCTACACTGAGCACTTGTTGAAAAGCCTGTTAAGAATTTTGTACTTCAAATTATTCCCGTAGGAGCAAAGGAACTTGGCTCCCAACTTGCTTCCAAGGCTTCATAAGAACTTCAACCCAGGTCTTTTTTAAACAAAAAATAAATTATGGATTTTTGGGGAACATCCCCAGTTTCAGCTCTGAGAGCCGATCATCCCTCCTGTGGCCTTATCCTCAAATTCCTTCAAAATTTCCCATCACACTTTCAAACCAAGAGCAGCAAACCCAGAAATATTTCATTTAGAACAAAAATGAAACATTTCATTTTCCTAAACATACAGAGAGGCATGCACGAGATTAATCATTCAACAAAATGTTTTTCTTATTGCATGAAAATACGCAGGGAGGGAATGCAAACAAATTATAATTATTTGGACTTGTGTTAAACAGACTAGTGAGCCTTATAATTAGCTACATAATCACTTTAAGACAAATACACTAAATAAAATAATGGATCCTCAGCACTGCTCCACAAGAAAATGCTAACAATTTAGGCTCTATTAATTAGCTCGTTGCTTTATCAAAGTTTGGAATTCTGAACCTCGGAGAGTTGCCATCTCTGTTGGCAACATTCTTGGCTGGGCAGAGATGAGGGAGCAGAGAACTTCCACTGAGTTCTAGCAGAGCTTTAAGGGCTACTCGTGGGGCTGGTGGTTCCACAGGACCGGGGATCAAGAGAATTCCTGTATTTCAGTCCTTGCCTCCCAACACACACCCACCAGCCCTCATTGATTTCGCTGTTGGCTAATGACCAATCCAGATGCTCACTGACTTGGAAATGACTGACCAGCACTGAACAGCCTTGTGGCCATGTTCAATGAAAGGAGCTAGCTAAGCTATTTTTCTCATATATAACCACAGATGCAACTACTTCTATTACTCAAATCATGAGGCAAAGAATGCTTCATCAACTGACTGCCGGAGTTATTGGAATCAGCCACTCAAGTGCCACTTGAAAGCATTAAAAATTCTTCAGAAAAATTCACATTTAGGTGTGTTAATGTGTTGTCTTACACAGAAAAAAGAAAAGGAAAATGCAAAAAAAGATTAAGGAGCTGACACCATGGCATAGACAAGGAAGGGCTGCAGCAGCTGTAAAGGGAAGGCAGAAGTGGGGCAGGTCTGTGCCAGCCCCAGCAGTTCAGGCAGTGGCTCGGGCAGCAGGACCAGGCTGAAGCAGAGAAGCTGCCACATTAATCACCAACATGTAAAGGTAGTCCAGGATCAAAACTCACCACGTGCCAGGGTCACTTCAAAGAACAGAAAAAAGGTTCAGTGATGATATCACGTTAAAAGTCCATAAGCCCATCAGAGGAATTTACTAATGAAAATGATTTTATCCAAAGAGCTCCACTAAGCCCAAGGAGAAATCACAGGTTTCAGTGAGTCTCCACAGAGAAGCCGAAAATTACACTTTAAAACACCACAGAAAGTTGAAGGATTTATAAGCAATATGGGGGTCCTTAACGTGGGGTCTCATATGCACAGGGGCCATGTGATAGTGGGGGCTTGAAGAACTGGGCTCAGGATCATTCAGAAAAGAACTTCTCAAAGAAGAGCAGGTTATTACAGGCTTTGATTGAACAGAGTTCTTAGAAGTGTTTGTGCCTTTTTCAAAGCATCACAGAATAGCCAGGGTTGGAAGGGATGTCAAAAGATGAGCTGGTCCAACCTCAAAATTTTTATTTCTTCTTTTATATCACTCAGTAAATTGGTCTATGACTGAAATTAAAAGCACAAGCTCTGACTTGCATGCAGAGGTACAGTTTTTGTTGGTAGAATGATTTCAGGAATGCAGATAACAAACATAGCATTTATTTTCTTAAGTGCAGGAATTAAGAATTTGTTGACTACCAGCATGACTTTATTAAAATAACTTTTGTCAAAAGACCTTCAGAGAAGGTGCATCACCAGCAGGGTGTTATTGTCCAAATTACTCAACTGGACACAAACACTCCACCCCACCATCCACACTACAAAAACCAGGTCCTCTCTGGATGCACACAAAGGCTTGGGTTTTTTTTTACATCTTAAATAAGAAAGAAAAGTCTTTTCTACTCCTGTTTCACTCTCCCTTCTATTATATGAAAACAATTTACCTGCTTTCAGACTCTGGCTAGGATTACTTTGTTTTCCCTTCATCTGCATGCAATGAGTAATCTCGGTCACGGCTACTGAGATAAAAGCCAAGAGGATTCATTTGTTGTTCCAGGCAGAAACGAGATGTTGGTGACACCTGTACTGTCAGGAAGGCAACTGCACACTGCAAGTGCAATGTGCTTCATTCCCAGAGCCACACACAGCAGCCTCCCAGTCCCACTCTGCTCATTTTCCTAAGAGTAGCACCAGTTTTCTGGACAAATATATAATGTCATAAGAACAGATCTATACTGACAGCCAAGGCCAACTGTATAATGCTCGTCTAAGTGGCAATGAGATTCATTAATTAGGTTGCTGCTTTGGAGTGTTGTTCCCCTGCAGCTATATTCTGCTCAAGGGTATTTTCAATAGTATTGAATAGATGAAGCAATTACTAAGCAAAATCCACTAACTGATGGCCAGTGTCACATTCCTCAGGCCATACTTTCAAAAGGGGGGTGTCTATATACATATTTACTCAAATGAGGGATTGAATTTAAGGGAAAAAAGAAAAGCAAAATCCCCAGTGAGACAGCTCAGGTGTTCCTTGCTTTTAGAGGCATGATCTTAAAAACAAAGCAGCAAAGCTCCCCGTTCTGCAGACACAATTAAGATGTAGAAGGGCTCCAGGACACCCACCCAGCTGATTGCACATGCAAATCAGGTTCTTTGCTACCTAAAGGCACATATTTCTTCTCACAACTAATGGCAGGCAAAGAGAGCTTTATCTCCAATTATTTGCCCTCTTTACTGGCAGCAGTAGAAGCAACTTGTAAAAATGGTAAAAGCTGGATTCCAGCTAAGTGCTTCCTGTTCAGGTATCTGACTTCCATGCTACTTACTGGTTTATTCCAGTAATACCATTTTTATAAGATGACATAGCCCTGAGCATTTAAATGAAATAAACACAGCACAAATATTTTGCCTTCGCTGTAAACATGTAGAAAGATTTTCTTGTGAATTGTCGGGTTGGCTTTTCTTCCCTTTCTGCTGCTTCAGTTACTATGATGACTGTGCCTCATTAAAGTTGGGAGCAAAGTAAAGGAGTTTTCAAGCAGAAGAATTTTTTTCAAAGTTTAGGATATCTGTAATTCTAACTGATCTTCCACCTGGCAATAAATCTTCAAAGAATGTCAAAAAGTATCTTAGAAACTTGAGATGCCTGACTGTATACAGAGAAGGAACAGATGCACCTCTGTAATTTGCCCATAAATAAGTAAAAATGAACTCATCAGCATTTCAGGGACAGTTGCATGCAAGCAGGCAAACACATCCTTTTTTGCCTTTTCCTGTGTTTTTGAGGGATTTTTACAGTTTTTAAATATCTTCTGAACCAGGCCTTACAGGGTGCTGGCAAAAAGCTTCAAACACTGATGTGTTTGTTTTTAGAAGCTTACTATGCACAAGTGCCATCTTGTAACTCTCAGCCTGAAATAAAACCTCCAGGCACTGCCTTTGGCCTCCAGATTCAGGGGGACCCGTATATGGCAGTAAACGAAACATGCACAAAATACATCATTTCTCCCAGAAATAGTGAGAGCTCCGTCTGTAAGAGTTTCCTTTAAGGTCACAGCAAGTCAAGTGCTGAAGAGGAGTTATCATCATAAATTAAACTGTTCCTGAAACCCAGTAGACACTTAAGTGAACTCTTTGAGTTATCCCCACTCCTTTTCATCTCCACTTTTAGGTATGCCTGGAGTGTACACCCTTCTCTAAGAATTCATCTAGCTGAGCAAAGATGGGAAAGAAGAGAAAATCCATACATTTGAAAGACATTTGACTAAAGTTTTTAATGGAGACATGTTTCAAAACCCATATCCAAAAATCAGGTGTGGCCGGTCCAAAACCACTCAGAGCATCCAACTTTGAAACTTCGTCTTTGTTCTTTATTTGGGACACAGACCACTCCCTCTTCTTCCAGCTGATTTCACCTATTTATCTAAAATGTAAACACGAGCACTGATGCAGAAGTGGACAAAAAGACATGAATTTAAAAAAAATCCTTCCAAGCAACCTGTGACACACCATTTGTGGCCTGCCAATTCAACCTAAGTGAGCTGCAGAAGCACAGGTGAGGAACTTCCCCAGGAAGGAACCCTTCAGGCTGGTGGCACTCCCCAGCCAGACAGGAGTGTCTGAGTGTGGGTGATCAGATGGGCCAGCACGCTGATGCTTTGTTCTTCTCGGGAGCCTGGGCTGGTTTCTGTAATGAGCCTGAACATCCACGTTTGAATAACACATCTATGAAGTAATCTTTTCATTCTCTTATCTGGAAGGAGCAGAATGAAAAGGAACAAAGAAATCAGCTGGTTTCTCACTAAAGAGTTTCAGTGGCAATTATTAGTGGAGAATGGAGTAAGATGTGCATCAGAGGCTGACAGCACATGAGCTCCAGTGCTGTACGGTTTTATTTCCCTGTTATCTTGTGTCATGATACTGGCAGACTTCTCTCTGTTTTCCTTGGCATTTTCTAGTCCTCCTTCAGGATGGCACAATGAGACACCAAAAACCTCCAGAACTACAGGGCCAGCTGTGCTGACCTCAGCAATGTCACGCAGCCAGCTCAGGTTGTCTGTCCTGGTCTAAAGGGCACTTGGGTGTGACCTCTGCCTCCCATGTGGGTCCAGAGGGGTGTAAGCTTCCATTTGTCTTTTATTACTTCCTCCCTTTCACAGATGCTCAAGCTGGAAGAACCTTCTTTCTCAATTAGACAAGTCTAGAAATTTCCTTTCTTCTGCCTCACCGCCCTTTCTAAAAAACCCCATGTCCTTAAAGACAACAACAAAAACCCCCAACTGAACCCAAAAAATAACACACCAATATTTTTTTGACAATTTCCACATCACCCTGCTCTAAAACAACATCTGAGCAGGAGATTGAACAGCCACCCAAAGCCACCTCCTATTTATTAAATATTCAAGATAAAAGCTGGGAGACCCCACACATGGCCAGGATCCCACTGTGCCATTTGCTTTATAAACTCAGGTCAGGAACAGGTTCGTCTCCACCTCAAAGATTATTTGCAGTCTAAGAAAAGATACAGAGGGAGACAAGGGCCCAACTGAGGCAGTATTAATCAATAAATAACATAAACAAAACTCATTTAGTTTGTGGTTTGTTTTCATTTGAAGACTCTTATTTCTGTCCCATCCCTAAAGAACAAATAGCAATCCATCACGTGTACACCTGGAAGGAAGGAGGATGGCTGATACCTGAAAGACATTCTTCACTTTGCCACCAGCGAGGTTATGCAGAAGTGCCCCTGCTACAACAGAGAATATATCTCAAATGTGAATTTGAGGGAATAGTTAGGAGCAGATTTCCCCTCCTTCTATAAGCTTTGATCAAGGAGACTCAAGAAATATGTTCTACCGTGCTTTGATTTCACTTGAGGGCTTTTTGTTATTTAAATAGTGAATAAAGACGACAGGCAAATGGTCTAATTAGCGCAAATATCTCGTTTCCTGAAACTTCTGGCAATTTTTAAACACCCATTGCTCAGTGTTATTATGAGACTCTCCATTACCAACGCTGAGCTGCCGTGGATGTGTCGCCTGACACCGAGGCTGTTTTCTCTTCCATTTATAGAAGGGAACGAGGCATTCCCACCTGCACCATCCCTGACCTCCCCAAGGGCAGCAGGACCCCTGGGTGCTCTCACCTGCCACGCACATTCCAGAGCCTCAATGAATTACATTTGGCTAAAGCACATCTGCTGGGAGTCACTCAATCCCCACGTGCAAAGACCAAGGGTCAAAGTGTATTTCATTTCACTTGGTAGCTCCCTCCAAAGCCAAGGCCCCCAGCTGTTGGGAAATCCATCAGGACTCTTGCTCAAATTGGAGTGCTTTGGTTCTCTGGAAAACTCTCGATATTCCCCTCTCCCGTAAGGAAACAACAATCCTCAACAGAGGCCACACAGAACCTCTGTGGATCAGCAGCACTTCATGGCAGGAAGTTTCTTACATTTGGCTGAACACATGTCGAAGTGAATCATGGCAAACTTTATTAAGGTATAAAAGCCGTGACTGCTGGACTTGCCATCAGCCCGAAGCGTGAGGTGACAGAGTCCTCGCAGCATCAAGTGCTTGTGATAATTGAAGTCTGAAAGTATTTCACAGAGAGCTGGAATACCAATTTATATTTAAGGAATATATTGAATTACCATAGCTCTCACAAAAAGGGGACTAGAATTATTTTGTTGTTGAACTTTCAGCTTAGCATTTGATGAAAGGCCATCTAGTTTTAACCTAGATAAGTTGGAATGATTATTCACCTAATGTCTTCTCTGGAAGACCACAGGCCTGGTGCTAATCAGGGAATTTAATTAGATGGACAAGCCTTGACAGCAATCCATTTCCAATGCATTTAGTATTGAAATAGGTCTGGGTGTTCCAAGATTTGCAGAAGAAATCCACTACTCAAGTTAACGTGGAAAAATATCTGAAAGTTTTGACTAACCAAGATGTAGGCCCTTGTTTTTCTGCCTTCATTTGTGACATACATCACATTACAAATGATTCCACTGATAGACAAACGCCCTGCTCCAAATGCATATGCTATAAAATTCAAGCAGAATTGATTTTGCCCTCTGCATTGGTAGATCTCACTAATTCCCTGGATATCAGCTGAGGACAACAGCCCATCCAGGACTTCCAAGCAGGACACCAACTGTTTCACCTTCCTCCAGCACAGTCAAAACCCCAGGACTGTGGGGAGCACAGTACAGACTCTTCAGTGTGTAAGAGACAAAGAGAAACACACACAAAATGCACAGAATGGAAAATAAAGCCTGTAGAAAATCAGTGCTTTCTAAAATTGTAGAAGTACCCAGCCTGCAGGCAGCTGAGGGAACACTTGAGATAGAGTAGCATAATCAATAACAGTGCTGCACCTTTAAAACCAGCAAGTACAACGTGATCAATTCATATCGCCGTGAAGTAGCGTAATAAAAATCTGCAACTACAATAAGCTAATTTAATGATACTTTTATCAAGCGCTCCCATTTCCAACTGCTGTTGTTCATGGCAGAATGAAGCCTGTGTAAAAATATGTCATGAGTCAATATGGCATTCTACTGAAGAGAAAAGACCCACATCATTAAAATCTTAAGTAAGCTTTCATTAAATAAAATACATGAAATTAGCTCGTTCAAAAGAATTTAATTAGTCAACGCATGCAGGTTAAACTCGCAATGTGCCATTGTGGTCTTTTAAGCCATTCATTTTCTTAAAGCTTTGCCATAAGAAGGGTATTTTTATTGTTATTATTCTTATAATATGGTTAGAAACCAGGGTTCCTTTCTGAAAAGGACAAAGTATCCCTTGCAAACAGCAAGACACATTTTCATTGCTGCTCTGTATAGAGCACTGCCTTGTTAAGGCAATCTCAATCATTTTACGCATCTTCATTAAGTCAGAGATACGGTTCAGCTTTTCACAGAGAAAAACCTCAACAGCTGCAGAGAAAAGGAGGGACAACAGATTCTTAAACAGAAAAGAGAAATTACCAGTTATCTAGCTTGAAATGAAACCTCTGGGAAGCCCCATCTGCAGTCTCAGTCATTACAAATCACAATAATTACGTGAGCTCTCAGCCCATATATAAAATTTCAATACCTACGAAGAGCTGCAATACTGCAACGTCCACAACACAGAAACATTGCCAGCTCATTTTGTGAAGCTTCAGGCTACTTGTAACACCAAGAGAAGATGAATCAATAAAATGTTATCAGTAAAACAGTTTGATTCCTGCACAGTTAAGCGCGCGGCCACTTCTATATTTCAATCCCCTCAGGTCAATATAATTTTACACAGTTACCCGATTCTCAGCAGTGAAATGATACTGGTAGATGTTTCAGATATTCTAAAGCACTTATTTCTATATGGAGAAAATTTTAAAAAAACAAAATAGAGAGGAAAAAAGCCCCACTTGTTTCGTATCTGGTTCAAAGTTGCTCCTGCAGATCAGCCTTAAACACAATTCTTTACCCCAGATCCAGTAAATCCCTCTCTACAGTTCACTCAGCCAAATCCTGGGTGTCTCTTCACCCAGTGCTCAAATAGGACTTAAGAAAGAAAAACAAGTCAAATCTGGATTTGACCTTTCTTTTTAAGTAAATCTGAGACATGAAATCAGGTGTAATTTCTGCGTACTCAGGAAAATCAGCCTGTTTAAGCAAACTGAACTATTCACCAAGAAATTCTGTTGGGTTACTCATCAGAAGGGCTGAAGAAACTGTAAATGCTGCTGACAAAGACTAACTACACAGTTAATGCAACATTTTGCCTCGTATTCAGATAATTCTTCATGCATACTCTTAATTTCCAGCTTCCCACCTGGGTATGCAATACAATAATGCCTCAGGTTAATCACATACCTCCAGAGAGCTGCATTTTTTGCATAAATAGCAGCAACAAGTATGCTTGCAAACCCAAGGAAGAAATAATCATCTCTAATAAACCACAGTGCTCCAGAGCCAGGGAATATTCCCAAGGAAGCTCTTTTTACATACAAGTCCACCTTCCTTGACTTAGCTTGGCAACACCTGAATGAATCAGGATAAACTTATTATTGGACCAGTCACGGGCATTGGGAGGTCAAAGGCAGCTGATTGCAGCAAGACAGGGGTGCAGTCCCAAAAAGCCAAAAATACCTCCATTTTATTTAATTGCACTTCCAATTGCATCTCATTCATTTGCTCCTTTAACTCCTGCACAAGCAACAAAGAAATACCAGAGCATTCAAAGGCAAAGAGTACTTTTTAGTTTGTGGGGTTTTTTAAATTGTAATACAAGACTGTTTACTCCCATATTCAGTTCTCAGAAAAAGTAATGAACATTTTAATAACTAGAAAGTCCACAGAGCACCATCTACTCTCCTGCCATAGCTCTTTTAAAAGGTTTAGTTTTCTTCAATACTTGGACAATGGAAACATCTGAGGGGCAAAGTCCCTTGGTTCATATAGTGCAATTCCCTTGCCACTTAAGACTTGTTAGGAAATTACATGAATTTCCCAATTTCTGGCACTAAATTTTTTACTAGTTTAAAAATTAGCAGAACAGACCCAATTGCTAAGAAATAAAGCCCATAAATTTATGGAAAGACAAAGCTGCACTAACCCATTAATTTTTATATTTTGTTATATCACCAATACTGTTCTCATTACTTTCTCCTGAACATGTTTCATAATTGCAAATTCTCAGACAGTAAAACTTTAGTGATCTCCATCCTCTGCTTTCCTCCTAAATAATGAAGCAACCACCATGGATACACACAGGAGGAAGGAAGCCTGTCTATTTTACTAGAAGACTGAGCTCATGAAAATCCAACTGCATCAATCCTTCTTTTATTATTCTTTCAAACTTCCCAAATCAAATAACTTTCTTGAGCTTGGCTAGAGCCTTCTGAATAGAAATTCCACTGGGGAAAGAGGTTTTAGATTAACAGCACAATACATTCAGAAATCAATAGATAAACCCTCTGTGTGGCAGCACTACCTGAGTCCATGAAGCTGAACTAGGGCTCAGAAAATTGAACAAACCACTCAGAAACAAATTTCCTAATCTGGCCACTTTTGTTTTGCCATTGGAACCAGCAACATGAACTTCTCTGTCTCACACCCAGGGGATTCATGCCTGATGTTCTGGTTCAATAATATCTTTTAATTGTAAAGGTTTTATTTGGTGGTGCTTTCTTTTTATCTTTAAACTACAGACATAAAGATGAAAGGCTGTAATGCAACTCCAAGATAACAACAAGTGTGGGATGCCTATCCTGATAAAATGCAACCCCTCAAAGAGAGAAAACAATGTGATTAGACAGGCAGGTGAGGGAAAAGGGATGGAGTGCAACTTCTAAACTTACTGTGAAAATTCCTTAAGCCTGGGCTCAAATTCACTCCAACACCTGACTTGGACAGGATCAGCTGAGATTGTTCTCTGTGCAGGAAGCAGGATGGCTTTTACTTTTTGATCTGTTTGACCTTTTCTCCCCTCATTAACAGTTGTTTTCACCATTTGCCAAAGTCCCTTTTGGAGGGATCACGAGGCCTGGAGGGGAAGGTGTAAATCGGAGCAGCAGCAGCAGCATTTGGCCAAAGCAAGCCAAGCCAATTTCGCTGCGAGCTGCAGTCATGAAGCCCAACTACAGAGCACAGCAGAGCTGCCTATGCCTTTTAAATACACAAAGCTAGTGGTTGTCAGTGAACAGCAAACATGCTTTTGCCTCTACCCATGTGCCTGTTATAGCAGTCCCAGGCATCCCACTTCTCTGCTCTGTAGGATGTGAACAAGGCACAGCTCCCCACAAAGTGCATCCCCTTGGGTCACTTCCAGCCCTGCTAGACAAGAAATGTACCCATACTGAGAAACAAAGGGAAATGGAAGTCCCAAAATGTTGGTAAGGTTCAACAGCTCTAATGGCAGAAGCCCCCAGGACATCTCAGGCAGGACACCTCACTGGTGCTCCCGTTGAGTTACATTCATCAGATCTTACATTCATTATTTATTACGCTGCAATTCTATAATGCAAATCTAAAGAAATGTTGCCATGACGAACACACACAGTGGAGTTTTCATACCAACCTGATCCCCGTGATGCCCCTTCCCTCCATTAACAGAACCCAACTTTATTATATCTCAACAAGACAATCAAAATATTTTCAGCACTGCTGCCGTCAGCCTCACAAAGGGGCCCAATGCCAAATCCAAAAATCCTTTGCAGCAAAGCAGAAGAGCTTTACACACAGCCAGAGCCCTCAGATGCCACAGGCTAGGATACCATGCTATAAGGCTGTAAAACTATGGCCTGTGGCTCCAGTCCAGCCTGCAGAGTAATTTAATCTAACTCACAAAGAAATGAGGAAAATGGCCTCTGCTGTGCTGAATCAGCAGTGCTGGAAGCCGTGCCACCCTCTATCAGCTCGTAAGAGAGTGCTTTGTCCACGGTGCCAACTCTGTGTAGAGCAACTATTGGGCAAAAGAAAGGACCAGCAGGAATATTATGTGCCAGATTTTCAGTAGATGTAAGTCAGGATAGTTCCGATGACTTAAGGAGTTGCACTGATTTACATCATTTCAGCATTATACGGATTTACATCCACTGGAAGTTTCACTTCTCTTTTTTGTCTTTTAATTAAAAGAATGGTCTAGACTTGGCAGCAGAATGAACCTCCAACAGACTAAGATTTGGGAAGGATCCTGGAAAAGTTCTGTTAGGCTCAGGCAATGGCAATGAGCCATTTTTAGTTGAGAAAGATACAGTGGCTAAATTAAAATTCAGAAGATGTATATAAATTCTCATCTATACATGAACAACATACACAAGAATATATTTTCACTCCTTACACTGGAGCTCCTTAAATATAACAATGGCAAAAGAACAGCAATAAATGAAAACTTTGTTCATTCAATCTGATTTATATATCGTGAAAACCTATCAGCACAGATGTTATCCCTATTTATGAGTCACAGCTAATGCCAAAACAAATGCCATGTATCACTTAATTTTATTTTTTTTTCTCCTAACTGTAAGTGCCAAAAAAATGACTGCCATTGAGACAAAGAAAAAAACACACAAGTGGGGAAAAAAACCCAGGGAGGTACTGCTCATGAGGAAGCCAAGTGGGCAAATTTTGGTTGCTCTGATTCCAAATAAACTTAGAATTAGCATGTCATGTCTTGGGACCTCTGAGCAGTTTCTTTTGCTTTGCTGCCAACCTCTCAAAGAAAGATCCTAATAAAATGAAAAAATCCTGCTTCATACCCCCCCCAGAGATGTGCACCTCTCTCATTTGTTTGCCATAGGTGACCATGATGGGGAGGGAAGAGAAGGAAAGGGAGAAGGTGGTGCCTGAGATCCTTAAAGGGGTAGCAGATTTACACCTTAAGAGGGACAGGGAGCAGAACCCACGGGAATGGCCACGGGAAAAACCACCCACAGCTGCTCTTCACTCTTCCTGTGGCACAGTGACCCACTGCCCAGCCAGCTGAGCCTTCAGAAACCCTTCAAAAGAGCCTCATAAATAAGCAGGACACTGTTACCAGTGCAATTCAGCTCATGTGTTACACAAGAACTCCAGAATAAACTGTTTCAAAAGCCAACTAAGGCAAGAAACACTTGAGCCAAAGTGTTGCTATACCGAAGAAATGCAGCCTCATTCCATGATATCTTTTTCACTCTTTACCTTTGAACAGGTCAGTGTTAAATCTCCTCCTTCCAGTGAGTCCAATTTAAACGCATTCTTCAAAGGCTTCTGCAATTTTAGGAGTATTTAATTTTATACCTCTTAAGCTATTTATTACCTGGGGAAGTTCTTAATTGACATTCGCCAGATAGTAACATTTGTGAACATGTGTTACTGATTTTGATGTATTGCCCTGAGGCTTTTTCTTTATTTTTTCTGGTTGGGTTTGTTTGTTTGTTTGATTGTTTCCTTTTTCAGGACAACTCTCCTAAGAACAGGAGGTTTCTCAGGGTGTGGATTCCCTACCAATATCTGGTGGAGGTGCAGACAGAGGTATTGCAATGAGACTTCACAAGGGACCCCGATGCAGATGAAAGGTCACAAAATCCCTCAGACTGTTAATAAACTGTTGTAGAAATACTGTCTGTGCTTTAAGGCTCCATAATACTTCTGGCATTGTCCACACCCAATCTGAGCCATGGCCCAGCAGTTTTGTTGGGTACCCAGGGCTCCAGGCACTCAACATTCCACATCTCTCCTTCCCACCCACCATTATTTTAATTTTTTATTTCCTTTTTTTTCCAGAACAGCCCTACTCCACAGATGTTAAACTCTCCCTCTTACAGCATTGCCAAAGGACACAACTGCTGCATTAACAGAGCTTTGCTTTGTCATCATGTCTTCCCAGGCAATGAAACTTGCTGTATTATTGTATAGGTAAAACTGGCTGTGCCACTATTGCTCAGTTCTGCTGCTGTTTAACACGATACAGCCAACATTATGTCTCCATTCACAGCAGAAAGGGAAAATAAAACTTTGTTTTATTGAAAATACTCAGAAAATTCATTCCAGTGAAATGCATCCCCTGCACTGAGCTCTGCCAAAACACCACAGTTCATTCAGCACTCACAGCAATTCCCACAGTGGCATGCAATGGGTGTTTAGTGATCAGGGTGAGATTAAACCCCTCTCAACACAAACATTTCTCACTGCTCACTGCCCCACATAACCCATCTACATGACTTTCACACAATCACAGGCTTGTTTGGGTTGGAAAAGCCCTGCAAGATCATCGAGCCCAACCATTGCCCCAGCACTGCCAAACCATGTCCCCAAGTGCCATATCCACATATCTTTTAAACCCCTCCAGGGATGGTGGCCCCACCACTGCCCTGGGCAGCCTGTGCCAATGTTTTGCAACCCTTTTGGTGAAGAAATTTTCCTACTATCCAACCTAAACCTCTCCCACTTTCTTCTAGGCAAGAGGTAAACCATTCTAACTGGAGTAACTTGCTTGTTAGCAGATACAGCAAACAGCCTTTTAACTTTGAGTTTCTCTTATGTCTGAGACTCCAGGCAAATAAAAAAGGGAAAAAAAATAAAGAGGAAAAATCTTTCAGTAAACTTTACACAGAGATAATCAATCTGCTATTCAGTTATTTGAACAGGCATCTAGAGTTTAGTGTTCCAGAGATCATTGAACTCTTCCTGATGAGGGTCTCTTCTTGTAGTTTGAACAGAGTACGGGGAAATCTTTGGGTGCAATCCAAACGTTTTTGATAGCGGCAAGCCTTGAATATTTCATCACTCCAAATCTTGCCTTGACCTATGGTTTCTCCTTCATCCTATCAACATATTTTTCTTCATCCTCAACCTGTCCCTTCTCTCCACAGGCAAAGGAAAAATCCAAACAACTTGAAAAATCTTTTTTTTTATAATGCCATTTACCCACATTTCCTTATCCTCTGCAAAAGGGGTTAAAAGGAGGCACTGAATCAAGTAAAAAATGTTCAGAAGCCCATGAAAAGATAAATAAATGAAAGTATAATTTCCCAAATAATTTGGGCACACAATAAAAATATTTAAAGCTTCTGGAGATGAGCAAAACAGTTGCCTTTCATGTGTAATTGTGTAAACCTTCTGTTTTCAAGGGAGCTAAGCAACCAGCCAGCAACAATTAGGCTCCTAAAAGACAAGCAGCAAGACCTGAAACCACAACCTTTTCTGTCTCCCCAGGGAACCACTTTGACCAGGAGCAAAATACTGGGAATCCTCCAGGCCTCCTCTTTGTCCCCCCTATGCTGAGATGCTCCTGAAGGAGATGTTATCAGCAGAGGGAGTCTCTTCCCCCAGCCCAGGGAGATGCAGGCATCTGGCGTTCCTCAGTTACCAAAACCACACAGGCATGAGAGGCAAAATCAAAGAGATATTAAACAGTAAAACATTTAAGTGTGGGCCAGGCCTCCTGGAAAGCTCTATGAATAATGCAGATATGATATAAACAGTGCAACACCCAGCTGGTGTGAGAAGGGCAAGCACCTTGCTGTCCACACTGTACAAGATGAGAGGACTCCCAAGGACGGGAAATGGGATGAGGCAAAAGATCAAAATCCTCAGCCACCAGTACAGTGGGAAGAGACTAAACCAGAGAGTCCATACTCCACACACAGGTACAACACTCCCATTTACTACTTTGGCTTTAATTTAATCCTGTTCTTTCACTCCTGTTGGGATTAGTAATAGCTCTGTCAATAAAAATGTCCTCTATTGAGCAGAACTCCAGCATCTTGAGGGAGGACAACCTGAAAATCTTGTGTTGTAGCCTGGACAGACTTCTGGGCATTTAAACAATCCAGCAGAACAGAGAATTCCAGCAGTCCTTCCCCTCCAAGAGCAACAGCATTGCACTTAAATTGCATGAACCTATCCCAGGCTTTTAACCTGGATTGCGTCTACATGGCAAAATTCAAAGATCCCAATGTTTGTATTTCTCATAAAAGTCAGAAAAAGTATGGACAAATGAAGACATTTGGAATTGTGTTCCTGCAGATCCCAGATACACAACATGAAAGGCTCAGCTTACAAGCCACCATTTGAATATGGGTTATTGAAATAACTTTATCCAGAGCATGTTTTGATGGCTCATGGTCAGAGCAGAAGGCTCCATCACATGGGCTCTGCCACAGCCTGTTTTGAACTGGGTTTGTTCAATGTGTTTATTAACAGAACAGAACAAGGAAAGCAACATATGCTTGTTACATCTGCAAAACATAAACAGGCAGGATGCAACTGCAATGCTCTTGGAGGTCAAGAGTAGAATTCAAAGCAATCCTAACAAGTCAGATAAGGCCAATAAAAAAATAAAAAAGGAAAGATGCAATTCAATGGAAGAGGAGCAAGGTTACACGATTCAGCAGGATTAATCAACTACACACATAGAAAATGACTGGGTAGGTAGCAGTTCATCAAAAAACGATGTGGGAGGTTATACTGGATCACAAGCTGAACATGAGTCAACAGTATCATACTGTTAAGAAAAAAAGCAATCATCACATTAGATAAATCAACCAGAGTATTGCCTGCAAAACAGGCAGAGTAAGACTTGGTGTCTGTTCAGCACTGCGAGCCTTGGCTGGCATCATCACAGCAACTGGAGTATCGAGTTAGTAACAAAGGTAAGGGCTCAGAGGAGGGAGCCAAGCACGACACATGAAAGAACAAATGAGGGGTTCAACCTACAGAAACCAAAAAAAAATATTTTCAAGAGTGCTGAGGAGGGAGAGAGAAAAAAAATAAAAATTCAGTAACTGTTCTCTGTGTCTATGACAAATAGCAACCGGTTTAAATTGCAGCAAGAGAGCTTCAGCTTAAGCACGGAGCAAGGGAAGGGAAGTGATATCCTATACTGGCTTTGGTCCCTATGAATGGATCTTCAGGACCACACCAGAGACAAAGCTATTGCAATGGAGCTGCTCCTGCCCTGAGGAGGGAGAGGGATTAGACACCCCCTTGAGCTTCTCCAGCCCTGCTTTCTGAGTCTGTGAAGCACCAACACAACAGGTCAGGCAATAGCACAAACAGCTCTCAGTGACATCAGCAAGACTCACTGCAAGGAACTGTATGGCCAGCAGCTCCTACAGGGCAGGGATCAAACACTCAGGGTCAATTTAGGCAGTTATCTACTCATCACCACTGACTGCATCAGGAACAAACAGGTTATCAATTTCATGCTTTAAATTAGTCCTGATTTGCACTTTATCAACTACAGCCATTTCTTTATTTTCCAACATCTTCCCAAGCTTGTTTCTTGATGTTTTTCCTTCATATACCAATAATTCCAATCTGCTTTTCCTGCTACGTGGTGAAGTAACAGACGTTGGTTTCACTGACCTGCCTTTTATGATCCTCTAGACACAAACTGACAGCACAAGGTGATCCACAGCTTTGTATGGAACCATTTTTGCATTCATGACTATTTATCTTTCTATAATTGCTATATTCATAATTATTTTAAAGACAATTTCATTTAATAAGGATTGGAATTACTACTAGACATACTCAGTGCAACAAAATTTCAGACTAAGAGTCATTTTTGTGACTAACCTATGAACTGCTAGAAAATTGTGATTTATAACAGGCACAGTAATAGCCTTTAATGACTGCAGTGCTTCTGGGTATCAATGAAACAGACTGGCTCATTTCAAAGCAGAAAGGGCATCTATTTTATTTTTTTCTCCTTCATGGGTGGCCCATACATATTTTCAGGGTCCTTGGAGGAGCCTCCAACATCCCCACAGTGCGTTCCACACAGTGGCTGCTATTTCCATGCTAATGTTAATAGGCTGGAGCTTATGTGACCCCTCCGAGCAGCAGCTCCTGCACAGCACAACGAGCAGGGAGCTGAGTTACTGCCACTGGCTGTCTATTACAAAACTCTGGCAAGTGGCAAGGAACAGTGGCAGGAAAGCAGCGAGGGCAAAGCAAAAAACAATTAAAATGTTGTATTGGAAGGGAGCAGAAAGCAGGAGTCTGCAGAGGCTGGCAGAGAGAGATGCTGGAGCCTGGGGTCATGAGGCATGGGGCAGCAAGGCAGGCTGAAAGGCGCTGCTTCCAACAACAGCGCAGCCCATATGCCAGAACATTTGCCACTTCTCTCTCCCTCTGTGCGACTGCAATCCAAAATTAATATATAAATTAGGGGTAATGAATATAAGCAAGAAAAATAGTAAGCCTGTGGCAAAAAGAAATCTTGTTCAACCCAATTGTTTTTCATGTTGCAGAAAACTCGCTTGAGAAATGTTCTCCTGAAAGAAGCAAAGTAGCCAGTTCTAATGACAAATATCTTGGGAAAATGGGGACTCTGTATGTTGTCCTTTATTCTACTAAAAATAAAGAGGAAACCAAGAGCTTTTTCAATTTAAATGTAACATTTCCTTATGCCAGGAGACAAACTATGCCTAGGTTAAGTCTGGACATTAATGGAAGCAAACAGCAGAATACTGGTCCCTGGTGTTTCAATTATTCTCTCTTTAGAGGTTATGCTGCCAAGAAATTAAAGAAACACGATTTCCCAGTAAGGATCATGTTTTGCAGGCTGCTGCAATGTTTTTATTTAAAGCTGTATGATTTGTGCTTGCGGGAAAGCTCACCTCATCCCTCTGCCTTCTATTCACCTGCAAAGTGTTGCACAGGCTCAGAGCACAGTGGGGGCTGGATGGCTCCTCTGTAGAGCTGCTCAGCACAGGGGCAGTCAGAGCAGGCTCCAGTACCATGCCCAGCTGGATTCCAAGTCTCTCCAAGGATGGAGACTCCATGGCACCTCCAACCAACCTCTTCCAGTGTCTGACAACCCCCATACTCAAAGTTTCTTCCCTCATTTAAGTGCAGCGTCCTGCATTTCAGTTTGTGCCCATTTTCTTTTGCCCTTTCACCACTGAGAGGAGCCTGGCTCTATCATTTCAACACACTCTCCCATGATGATAAAGTCTCCCCCTGAGACTTCTCTTTCCCAGGCTAAACAATCCCAGTGTTCTCAGCCTCTCTTTTCAGAAATACTAATAAATAAATATTAAAACAAAATATAAGAAGCAATATATCAGAGCATACTGAGCAGTAAGAAAACCCTCTGACAGCAAGGCTGGTCAAGGACATTTCTGGGCTTTACCTCGAAAAGCAACACTGGGGAGTCATTGAGGAACCAAAAGGAAAATTGAATGTGAAGCCAAATCCTCTTCAGAACCTCTGGCTAGTGCACAAAAGGTTTACACACCCAAGAACAGATGCAGATGAAGCCCATGGAGCCAGCAGAGATTCCTAGTGCAGGGCTCCTCATCAGGATCCTGGAGAAATCTCTCTCTAATCACTGTCACAGGTTCCATTCAAACCTTCTGTCAAACCATTCAGAACTGGAGGTCCCAGAGGCAAATACTGGTCTTTGTTTTTCAAACACCACTTTCTGGGCTTAGTTCTTACTATTTCCATTTGCCTAACAATGAAAAAGTCAGTTTGATACAGCAATGGCACCAATTCTGAATATACCACTAACCTCAAATCAAACAGAAACTCCCTTCTTTCCCTGTGTTACTCAAAGTCACTGCCTGAAAAAATATTAAGCAGCAGATTTCTAATGAAATCCTATCCTCTGTAGTTTTAATCTCTTTTTGCCCTTCAAATAAGACTTTTAAGTATTATCTATATTGCTAAAATATTTTATGAGCTGTGCACGTGGCCCATGCTGCTGTCAAACCAAGTACTTCCCCAGCTTGAGTTTGCAATGAAATAAGCCACCTCTAAAAAAACATTACACTCATTTCCAGGGTAGAAATTAAGGCAGAAGGAGGCCTGCCCATAAATATCAATGAAATTAGGCAATGAGAACTGGCATTAGGTCAATGAAAATTATGCAAGAAAATATTTCACTGCTAGAATAAATAAGTTTCAATTGCCACATGCAAAAACCATAATTTCCAGAATGCTTTCAGCATCTGCTCTGTGAGATCAGAGATCATGAGCTCTGTCAGTGACAATCAGTTCCTGTACAAAGAACTGACTTTAAAATTAACATTTCCTAACCTTAAAAGACCCAACATTATCAGTTTGGAGTTCAAAACAACAGGTATTTCAAAATAAATAACAAATTGATAGTGTTCCAGACATGCCTTATTTTCTAAAAGCCTAAGCATAAATAAAGAAATGAATAAATTATTCAACAGAAACTGTTGTTTCATTTTCTTCCTTAATACATATTTAGAGTGCCTAATTTGAAGCACTGCAGTTCTTTAACAGACAGATCCCTGCAAAAAGAGGGAAGCTTCAAGCCTGTTGTTAGAGAAGCAGATTTATTCAGATAAAAACCAGTTAACTCCCCAGAATGCAGAAAAAAGTAATTTTACTTGGGTTTGAGGAATTTGGTTCAAAGCTCTGAACTAGAAAGCAATATATACAGTTACTAAACAGTGTAAGGGGATTAACTCTACAGAGTGTTATTGACTACTCCAGTCTCATTAACTGCAATTTTATTTAGATAAAAACGTCATCTTAAGCATCATTTTTGTGTCAGAAGTTGGATCTGAAGAACCACATTAAAAATAAATAGGCATCAGCAGTTCCCCGATCTGCAGCAGCTCTTTCTGGGGTCCCTCCTGGAACTCATGATTGAAATTATGGTTTTGATTTGCAACTTGCCCATCTGAGAAACTGCTTTTAAAAGAAGTTGTCCTGCAGAATGAGAGAAGCTTCTGAGAGGCAGCTTCACTGGAGCATGTACAAGCTTAGCACAGAGAGCTGATGTCTGCCTGCCCCTTTCTCCTCCAAGAAAGGAATGAAGAAAGGTTAGGGAAAGAGTTCTGCATTCCCCATGGACTTTCTCCTACTTTCAGATTTTATTAGGGAACTGTGAAGCTAATTATGTGTACGATAACTTCAGTAACTGCTTTTCATGCAGAATCACAGAGCAGAAAATATTAAAAACATGAATGGAAAAGCCTCTCTGTTTTTTAAACTCGGAGCATCTTGGAGAAGACAGTGGCTATTTCAGCAGGCTCCAGCGGAGCTGCTTCAGGAACCAGCAACCCGCAAGAGGTGCTCAAAAAACCCACTACACACCACAACAAATCCCAACATTTCTCCTGGTCTTCCCTTTCCAAAAACACACCTAAACACACCAAAGGGCACTCAGCAGACCCAGGGATGACTGTGGGCAGAGGAAGCCACAGGCATCCTCCCACACACCCTTCAGGGGCAGACCTTGACCTACAGAACTCTGGGGGAACCAAGTTCCTACCAAAATTAACAGCAGATGAGTTCCTGTGTTATTTTCTGGACTAAACCCAGGAAAAGTGGGAAGCCTACACTATTCCATGAAGATAGTGGATGCTGGGGTACCTTGATCTATCTGTTTCATGCTTTATAAACAGTATTCACAACCTTATTAAGTTTTAACATTGGATGTGATGAGGGCTCAATAGGAGGAAGGTTTTGAAACCTCATTGGGAGAACAAAAGCCTTTGACCATGAAGAACATTCTCCCTCTAAAGAGCTTAAAAGAGACAGTCTCCCTACTGAACTCTTCTGAAAATAAGAGTATTTCAGTAAAGCTTTTATGCATTTATTCATTACTAACAAAAAATAATGCTAGTAAAAATTCTAATATGGAAGCAATTACATTTTTATACATTTGCATGAGCTTGGCTACCTTTGGTTTCATACACTTGCATAAAGCAGAACATGCTGGCAGAGTTTATTCATCTTGCCAGATGAAAATAAACTGTGCTTCCACACACTTACCCAAACGTGGCTGCCTACACAGTGAAGTTATCCTGCTACATCACTACTTCTGTTGCTTAGGGGGGGCAACAGAAATGTGAACCACTGCAGATGAAGAGGTGCACAGAAAAACAGAAGAGGGGCTGTACATCTCAACTGCTTGTGCTGTCTCCTGATGGTGGGGAAAGCTGTGAGCTGTTTTGTTTAGGTGTACTTGAGAAGTGATGTGCTGGAATGGCTCTCCACTGGAGAAATAATCCATTCAATACCTTGATGTCATTCCACCCACTCCCAGTTGCCACGGCCTCCAAGCATGCCAATAAAACCTGAGCTTCTCATTTTGGAAAATGTATTTTTTATTAACTACTATCTCTAAAAAACCCTACAAAAATGAAAAAGGGCATAACCCCTCTACCAAGAGTATCAGTCCCCCTTAGATCACATTGCACACCACTCTGAGTCTCTCTTTCCCCAAGAGGCCACTATTGATCCTGACTGCCCTACAGCTGAGAGCACACTCAGGGATCAGATCCTGAGTCCCTGCTGAAGTGCCTTCGGTGCAGCACTGCATGTCACTGCTCCCACCCCTCAGGACCCATGTCCTCACCATGTTAAGTTAACATGAATAATTAAAAAAGAGAAAAAGATACCCGTGCTGCAATCATCCTCTGCCTTACTGCAGGCTTTGAGATTTTCCCCTTAGGCTAAAGAAGAAGATAGTTAACAAACCTATTTTAAACACTACCATGCATGAGTGATCAAGACTAAGTTAATTATCCTGCAAACAAAAACAAAGACCAAAAAAACATAACAGATTACACCCCGGTAACTTTCATCAGGAGATGCAGGGACGGCATTTCTAAGGCAGGAGGCACTGGCTTCACAAAACACCCCAGCTAATACCCCACCATCAGGCCACAGTGCTGGCACTCATGTGCAATGTGTGGTATTTGTGGCACTGCTGGGGAAAACTATTTTAAGTCTAATTAACATGAAATTTTTAGAATGCAGATGCTTTTCATTTATACATAAAACAAAATGCCGTGACATTTTTCCCATCCATTTATCATAAACAAGTTAATTACTGTGTAACAAATAGCTCCTGCTAGAATCTGTATGTTTTGAGCATGTTGGAGAGCTGACTCAGGCAAATAAGATGAACCACAAAGTAGTAGCTAATAGCTTATGGCATACTTATAATAAAACAATGACTCTGTAAAAGCTCTTGTTGTCAAATTAAAGCTAAGCTATTTCCATTGGAATAAGCCAATTATAAGCAGTCATTATCTATTTAACTTGATTCAAACCTAGAATACTATAAACACTTCCATTTTGATACATTCATAACACTGCATACATTTGGGAGCTGGATATTACAAAGCTTAAAAGGGAAATGTTGGGTTTATTGCCATGCAGCTTATCCTGATCCATGTAATACCCAAACTTCCCTGGGTGGAGGAAGTTCACGGCAACGCTGGGCTTGGCACACTCCCTGATTTCTGAGGAACAAACCTTTAGGCACTATAAACTCTCCCACATCTCCTTCCTCAGGACAAAGTGAGAATTATGCACCATAAAGCCCTTAAGTTTGCTCACTGGAATCCCCCGAGAGCCATCTGAACTGCATACACGCTTTTCGCCCCCCCAAATTCCATGAAAGCACTGACAGGTGAATTCCTGCCTACTTTTATTTTTTCAGGCAAACAGTCCCATTTGGCCTGAAGATGAATTACTGAATGCTGATGAATAAGATGGTGGTAGCTGGCAGCCAAGCTTTGCGTGGTAAGATGGTGTGAAACAGTACATATGTCAATCTATCAAACACGATAATGTAAGCAATCTGAACCCATTTTTGGTCTGAACTATTGTACAATACTTCACCCAGATGGAAGAAAGAGATAAACATTTTATGCTTCAGACATATCAAGTGTTAGGAAGTAAAATTAAACCTAAACTGGAAAACTACCAATTTTACATGCTAGAGTATATATAAAAAACAACACGAGCATGAAGAAGAATCTTCTCGCCCATTATTGTATAAATTAATTAGATATATTTGCTTCCTATGATAAACAACAGCATGTATTTGACTGTAGATTAAAAGGTGTAAAGATGATAGTTTACTTATTAGCAAACACAGCATTTGCACTTTTTTCTTCCTCCTTTGGTTGACAAAATTGCTTACAAATCATGGTACTTGTGACAATGTTATCAGGACATGAATCTTTCAAGTGGCACACGGATACAGAATGTCCCCATGAATCTTACAAGTGGGGCCTGCATACAGAATGTCCCCAGGGTGAGCTGAGCCCTAAATCAGGCAGGTTTGCCATGACTAACATAAAGCTACAGCTAGTCCCTAAAGGATAATATTAAATAGAAATATATTTCCATTCAAATCAACTTGACAGCCTATGTAAATATAATTTCATATTTAAAAATTATCATTTACAACTGAAATGAAATGACAGCCACTGTGCTGTCTTGGAAGTCACTGCCAGCTAATGCCTCTAAAGAGACCTTCTGCTCCATCCCAGTTGGCCACCTCCATAAACACAGAGAACAATTTATCAAGTACTAAACTGCAAAAATACTCTTCTGAGCAAATATATTTATGACATGGCTTTCGACAGTACTTGGAGAACATTTTTTATCAAATAATTTCCAAAGCTAAAAAAGCATGAAATCTACTCCGTTTCCAGGCTGACCCGTAAAGCCAGAGTAAATCTTTGGGAAAAATTGCTATTATGTGTGTAAATGATTGGGATTTGGTCTCTTCAATGTTGCTGTATTCCTGGGCTTGTCTGTGTCCGTTCCTTATCTGTTTACCTTTCAAACTAAAAGCAAACTCCCCAACATCTACTAACTGATGTCAGGCCAGGCAACAGAATTCCTGAACTGCAACACTAGCTGGGCTCAGAAACAAGGCTGATTGCCAGCTCATGTAGAGCAAAAATGTCCAGTCCTGAATTCTGAAGCCAGAGAGAACACTGACAACTCTCCCTCTCTTCTGAGAAAAATCAAAGTAAGAGCAGGTGTTTGCTCTGGAGAAAGACAGAAATCCCAGCTTTCTGGCAGAGAGATCCATGTGAGTAAATATATTCAGGAGAAAGCAGCAAAGTGTTTATAAACACTTGAGCAGAGCATTGTCCTGATGTGCTCCCCAACTTCCTGGGGGTGCTGAAGGGGTGGATTTTGATCTTCAAAAATTCTTTTGGAGTAAAACAGTATCCTGTGTCATGCAAATATAAAGTTTAATTATTTTTAACTTGAAAGGGAGACAGATCAATATGCAGGATAATCTATTGTTATTTGGATTATGAAGACGTCTTAGAGTTTACAATCACAAAACTGGTTATAATCCCGCAATTACTATAAAGCTAATTGGTAGCTTCTTTTTTGCCTATGTTTTCATGTTGTCAGTGGGGCAGTAATGAAAATGAATGCCACATTTGTGAACAGAATGTCTGTAGGCTTGTTTACCACATTTCCAACAACAACGTCTGCTTTATCATGCATTTCAAAGCAGGGATAATTTAGGGATCTTTGAATTTCATACATAAAAATACTTTCTAAAATATCAAATGGAGAGCTCCTTCAGACGGGGTGGGAGTGGGAGACTTAAGAGCGATGACCTTACATACTACAGCAAACAAGGCACCTGAAGCAGACAGCACGCGGACCTCCAGTGATTCATCTGTATTCAAAACTGCGCTCAGGTAAACCACTTAGTGTTTCATCCTCCTACAAACATAATTCTGCAGACAATTTCACCATCAAAACCAGCTTCTTTAAGCCTCCTTTCACCTCCTGAACATACAGTTATTGCAGAAGCTATTAAGCTTTTTATTCCGCTTACCTTTGAGTAACTTCTGCCCTTCCATGATGTTCTGGGAGACGAATGCTGTGTAGTCTTGTTCTGAGAAGCCAGGCTTGCATGTGGGTCTAACTGTAAGATCCCCATTGTGTGCCTGCAAAAACAAGGAAAATGCACACCATGACTTTTGTCATTTGGGAGAACATTTTGCACCCAGTGATGAAGTATTTTAGGTGTGGGTAAACCTGCACAGTAAAGCTGTGTGCACATAGAAGCTGCTGGTGTCAGAGTGCCTATCTGTTGGAGTGGGTCCATACTGTAGCTGCAAAAATAAAATGGGCCAGCAGATAGTTGCCTGACTACAAGAGAGCATTGTTTGTAGGAAGGCAGGGATACTGGGCACTGTCAGAAGAGGGGAGGAAACAAAGAGCAGCAATTCATCAAGGCGAGCTGTGCTCGCACTGGAGACACGAAAAGGCCTGATGTTGCAACATCCAAAGCACTGAGGTTTGCTATTGAGAAACTGGGCAAAGCGCAGGACAGAAAGGGGAGAAGCACCCAGCTCACAGCAGCCTCAGGAGCCTCAGTGACCAGGTAGAGACAGCCTTCCTTCCCCTTCACCCTGCAGCAGCCTCCAAGGCTCTACCTGCTGCTGCCTCTGGGACCCTCCAGGCTCTGCATTTGCCCCAACAGTGGGAGGGGATGGAGGGGATGCCCATCCAAAATATAACAATGCACAGTCTCCTGCACAAGATGCCAGAATCCAGGGGGAAGCATCCAGCTAAACACTCAGCTGCAACTTTGGATTGCACAGAGGGGATCCAGCCTCTGCCACAGGGACAAGGTAGTCCGGGCTCCTTGGGATTCCCCGGCAAGGAAGGTCCCAGACCCCAACTCCAACCAACTCGCTGACAGTACACAAGCCTGTGATTTATGCCTAACGAGTGCCAGGTGATTTATGCACAAACAAGTGCTGGTGGCAGGGGATTTCTAACGCGCCCGGGCTGTCTGCAGAGCCAGCCAGAGCATCGCTCAGCGATGCCGGCTGCACCGCCGACGCCTCCGGTCCCAGGCGCTCAGGCTGAAGCCGGGGGACCGGCAGAGGCACTTCCCCGGGAAAGTGCAACTCCAGGCTTGCACCTGCCTCCCCGGGGTGCATCACCGCTCCCCCGAGCCCCCCGAAACGCTCCCGGACACAGACGATGCTGCATTAGAGACAGAGGCAGAAGGGAAGCGGAGCGAAGGGTCCTTTCGGAGGAGCTTAGTAAGCAGAACGCCAGCCAACGTACTCGGCTGAAAATCACGCTCGGGAGACGGATGCCAGCTACTGCATGGGGAGCGCAGGGAAGCGGCGGCTCTGTGGGCTCTGCCCGTCCCTGGCAAGATGTTGCCATTAGGAAACATTTCAAAGGGTCTCAATGAAGATAACAGGCTTTGAATCTGAAATCACCCCGTTATTATAGCGGTGCTCGCTAGACGGGAGCGCATCGGGGCTATTCCTGCGCACCCACACCAGCCTCCCCAGGGCTCGGGACATCCTCTCAGATTCAACTTGGCACCGGGGGATTGAGGCAGAAAAATAAGCGCTCTTGTTCCCGCAGCCAGTCCAGCCCGAAGCCCCGCAGCCGCCCCGCTCGCTCCGTAACGCTACAGCCAAGCGTTCCTCCGCTTGTTGATGTTCTCCGAAACCCCCTTCATTTCAGAAGGGGTGGGAATAAAACCCCCCAAAATCCCAAACTTTTCCGACCACCACCCCCAGCCCAGCACGGTCCGGGCCCACTCGGCGCATTTAAAGGGGGGCTTTTAAAAATCAAAGTTGAGGGCTGCGGGGTTGCGGGGCTGCGGGCGGGGAGCGCAGCGCTGCGCGGCCGCGGGGGCTCCGCACCGGGACGCGCCGTGCCCGACAAGTTTCTCCCCGGCGAGGCGCAGCACCGACGGGCAAGTTGTGCCGGCACCGCGGAGGCACGGCTTTAAAAAATTCACAATTAAACCCCGCAGCGATGATATTTTAAAAGAAGAAGGCGAAACGGCGGAGCGGCAGCCGCGGCACCCACCACCCTTCTCTCGCCGAGCGTCGCGAAGTTGCGGCGCGGCTGCACCTCGGGCGGTGCGCGGAGCATCCCTCCCCGTCCTCCGCTCTGCTCTCCCCCGCGGGGTGATGCTCGCCCGCGGGGCGCCCCACTTACCGCCGCCGAGCCCCGGGCGGGCAGGAGGAGCAGCAGCAGCACCAGCGACAGCAGCAGGACCCTCCTCGCTCCGGTCCTCATGGCCCCGCCGGGCGGGGGCGGTGGGCTGGCAGAGCCGGGGCCGGGGGTCGCCGCTGCCGCCCCGCTCCGCTCCCGATCCCAATCCCGCTCCCGCCGCTCGCGCTCCGGGATGCAGGTGAAGCGCGCGCCGCCGGCACGCCCCGCCCCGCCGCGCGCGGGCACGCGCCGCCTTAAAGGGACAGGCACCGCCTTAAAGGGACAGGCACCGCCTTAAAGGGACAGGCGCCGCCTTAAAGGGACAGGCACCGCCCCGCCGAGGGGAAGGGATGAGGAGAAAAGTGGGTTCGGCATCGCCGGGTCCCTCAGACAGGTGCGGCGCAGAGGACAAAGTTAAATGACCAAAAGACAAATAAGTGGCGCATCCGTGGGAAGAGAAGCCAGCCCTGAGAGGGTGTGGGCAAAGCGTAACAGTGGCCAAGGCTGGAAGGGAGCTTTGGGATCAGCAAGTGCAGCCACGATCCCCACGTGCCCCAAAATGCTCAAACACATCGCCCAGTGACTCCTAAACACCTCCAGCCACGGGACCTCCACCACTTCCCATTCCAGTGCCTGGCCACCCTGGAAACATTTTTCTGACGTCTAATCTGAATTTCCCCTGCCCCAGTTGAAGGCCATTTCATCATCTTAAGGCCGTTTCCTCATGTACTCCCTACATGTGTCCATGAAGGAACAAGTAGCACATTCCCTGAGGGCAAAAGTAGCATAACCAGGGGAATCTAAATTATACCGGGAAAGGTGTGCCCAGTGGGGAAAAAACTACATGTCTGGGTGAAAAGCAAATGTATTCTGTGGGGAAAAGTGAGTGTGCCCACAGGAAAGTCAAATAATCCAGGGGTTGGTGAGTGTATGCCATGAGGAGAGCAGAGCCCAGGCTTTGAGGGAGGGTGGCGTGAGGGGGGAGTAGCAACGCCTCAGGAAAAATTACCTATCAGGGAGGAAAAAATAATCTATCCAGAGACAAAAATCTATGATACCTGGAGAGAGGGAAGAATGAGAGCAGAGGAAATCACAGCCCCACCAAGGCAGCACCCCTGTGCCTTACCTGCAAAGGGCTTTGCTGGTGTCACCCCGTTGTAAGGGCAGAAGGTGCTGCCATGGCAGCCAGGACTGGCTCTGAGGGGCTGTGGGGTGAGGGCAGGGTGGGCTCTGGGCAGGCAGGGATGGGGGGCAGGTCCAGGAGCCCCATTTCAGGCTCTGAGGAGCTGTGGGGTGAGGGCAGGGTGGGCTCTGGGCAGGCAGGGATGGGGGGCAGGTCCAGGAGCCCCATTTCAGGCTCTGAGGAGCTGTGGGGTGAGGGCAGGGTGGGCTCAGGGCAGGCAGGGGTGGGGGCAGGTCCAGGAGCCCCCATTTCAGGCTCTGCACTTCCACTGGGGAGGATGCAGCAGGTGCCTCCCCAGCAGAGAATAATTTAAGTGAACAGCAGGCTCAGGATCAAGTAGAGAAATAGGTAGTGCCAGAAAGAGCTCCTCAGACGTGTCCGTGAGCCAGCCTGAGCCTGGCTCTGCTTTCCTTAGAGGAAAATAGGCTTGTCAGGCCTAATCCACTTCCACATCAGTAGCAGAGAAAGCTAACTCCACTAAACTAGCAGTTTTCTGGTGCAAAAATAAAGGCAGATCAACGCAGGGCCAGAAAGGGAAACTTCAGTCAGTTTCACAACAAACAGAACAGAAACCATCAATTTCAAGTACGACTGTGGCTCTTTTCCCACAGCATCACCCTGGCACCCCAAACCCATGTCCTTTGCCTCTGCCAGTGCAGCTCAATGCCACAAACAGGAGTTGCTGGGCATGTATATTTTGTGCATATAAATCCGATGACGATTTGCATAAATAGATGCACACTATCTGATGTACGTGCAAAATCAGACACTGCAGCTGAAAAATCTGGTCATTAAACTATTCTGTGAGATTCAGACATTTCCAGAGGAATGAGACACATAAATCCACTGACTGCATCTTTGGCTATTGAGTAGATTTAATAGCATTGTGTTAACACCTAGAGACGTTGGCCGAGAACTGAGGCCTCATTGTATTAAGCTCTGTAGACACGAATAATGAAAAGATTGTTCCAACCCCACCAATTTACAGTCTTAGTGGATTATGGGGTTTATTTTGTTTTTAAACAAGCATTTCTGAGTTTGTTATATAACAAAAAATAAATCCCATCATTGTGTTGAATTTAACGTAGACCCTTTTTCAAGAAGCACTTTCACAGAGGCAGAAATAATCAAGTGACACTATCATGGCAAAAATAAATCCTTATGTATATATATACAAAATCTATCTTTTTCTTTTATCTCTATTCTCAGTTTCAAAGTTTGGAGTAGATTGTTCCAGGTTGAAGGGCAGTTCCTGTTTAAATAAAACTACAGGTACTCTGGAGACCCCTGGGGATATTTTGGATTTGGGCAACTCCAGCGTGGATGTTTCTTTGTGAATGCCTATGGCCAGTTATTTTGACTCTTGCTGGACTACAGCTGTTGCTATGCATGTGCTCATTCTGTTTGATAACTTTGCTAATATGACAAGTTCTACAAGTATTGTCAAAATAAGTCTGACACCACAACAGATTGTGAAGAAAAGGCAGAGCAGTAGTGGAAAAAAAAAATAGAATTCTTCAACATGTTTACAGTTGATTTCTAATCTGATGGCAAATTGATTTTTTTCCCAAACTAGTTTGCCATCCCTCTTTTCTAAGCTGTGGTAACAAGCTGTACTCAGGAAATGAGGCTGCAAATGGAATGAGTACGTGCTCCAGTGATGTTTCTAATGACCCTGGGCTGTGTGAGACACTGGGTACCTTCCCAAACTGAGGTGTTTCCACAAGGATCAGAGGAGGATACAGATCCAGTGTTCAGACAGTGGAAAAAAGTGGTTTACCTGTGTAGTTTCTTTCACTCTACCATTTTCCTTCAACTCTTTACATTCCTATTAGTTTTGGAAAGAAATACAGTTTTTCTAACTGATTAGCAACTATTTCCACTACGTCCTAGTTTATAAGCACTTAATATGAAGTGCTTATAAAATATCTTCCTTCAGATCTTTAAGGAAAATTAAAATATGCCATTTACATTTTTGTACCTCCTGAATTTTTCACAAACGATTGCATTTAAGATTACGGGTCTGAGCTGGGTCTGAACATATGTTATTTGGGAGGGTTCACTTCAGAGTCTCACTTCCCTTGGAATCTGCTGGGAGACTGGTTAGGAACTGGTGTTCTGGCACAAAAAGGAAAGAGGAAGCTCTGGTCTCTAACATACTAATGCTACAAGATGTGGGCTTGGCTGGATGAAGACATTTAAGAGTGTGCACATGCACAGTAAATCAACTTGCTAAACACCTCAAGAACAAAACTGCTGATCCTAAGAGTCAGCTTGCTGTACTGTACAACACTCAGGAGAATCAAAGGCTCATGATGAGACATCTACAGAGCTGACTGTGTCAGGATAATGAGGAGTGCAGAGCACATCAGGGATTTTTCCCTCCTTGGTGCACACATGTAATTCCTATTGACAGCAGTGGGAGTTACACATTCATATCAAGGGGACAATAGAACCCTTGGTGCTGGAGATGAGGATCAGATGTGAGCTGTGTGACCACGGAGAGAGAACGAGGGAGAGCGAGGTGTGATCACTGAGGGACGGTACAACATACAGCAACATTGCCAAGCAGCCATCAAGTATGTGAAAGCATGGGAGGAACAAATTAAATGGACAGGAGGTGAGAAAACAGTGTCTCAAGAGACTTTTGCCTTCCTAGCTCGGGGCTGATATCTGAATTCCTTATTTGGGAACTATTCCCACTGGCTTAACCCATTTAAGTCTCTGATAAGTAAATGTTTTCCTGTATTCGAGTAAATAGTTACAGCCTAGATGCCAAGGATAAAATGTGGGTTTCTTAAAAAAGCATGATAAACAAGAAGAAATTAAATTAATACAGTGTGCAGACCACACTTCAGGTTTCTTCTGTATGATCTGAGGATTGCTGCTTCTCAAATAAGAGACAGTAATCTGGTCAGTGATTTAGAGTCACTGTTAGTAATTTTGGTTTGTGTCAGAGGTAGTAACAAAGGACAGAACAGAGAAATAATGATAATTCTACTTTGATAGACAGTGACAACTTATGTGTTTGTGTCAGCAGTTCAAAAATTAGATGAATGAGAAATGCCTTCAGATTTAATCCATATTTGGGATCTTTTAAGGATGCGTAGGGAAGATGGGACAAGATGAAACTGAGCAGTAAAGTGAAAAGTAAGCCAAAGCTATGGAGAAATTTACGATCAACAAAAGATGTAAATGTTTACCAGATCTCAACAGAAACAGAAGAAACAAAGGATGCTCCTGACTAGGAAAGCCACAACTACAGAAGGAAAATAACAGTAAAAGCCAGAGTTTGGTACACTTATGTAATTTTTTTAAGCAACAGCAACTGGAAGTACATGAATGGTTGGGTACAACTCAACATTCTGGATTTCTTATGATCTGGCTCCAGTACAAAACCTAAAGACAAAATGATGAATCACAGAGGAGAAAGTGACTTGAAGAAAGAATCCACAGGAAAAAGCAGCACTAAACAGGAATGGAACATGCACCAGTCCCAGCTGATTCCGCACCACCCTGCACGTGTTCCCTGTGTGCTGGGATGGTGGGAATGGCACAACCACCTTCCTGGTCAAACAGCTCTTTTGAAGTCCCATTTTCGGCCATGCCAGACGTGCTGCAATGCCAAGGAATTTGAACTCTCTCTCTTTGACACTATCTACTCATCCGTACAGTGTGGATCTGAGTGATTCTTCTGAGCTGGTCATGTGAATGGCAATGAGGAAAATACAGCTTCAGAGGCCCTGTCCAAACCCTTCCTGCTCACTTAATTACACTGACCAAGGGAGCCAACTTTGGTGTAGCCTGACCTCCAATTATGAGACACTCTGTGCTCTCCTCATGAACTATGCAGGCATTAATGGCAGCATGCCAGCAATGGCTATATTAAAATCAATTTGAAAATCCCACTTCTGGGTCTTTTTCACCTTAGGTGAAGTAACACACCTTATACTAATGTAACACTTCGCAAAATACTGTAAAACAAAATTGACCTCTGCAAAACAATGAACGGTTCTAATTTTTTTCCACTTATTGTATTCTTGCAAAAACAAAGGAAAAAGGGAAAAGAGACTGTGAGGATTAATAGGTCTGTACCTTTCCACTGGACAGCAGTTTAAAGCAGGGGCATTTAAAAAAAATAAGGAGAAAAGCAGAATTAGGTTTGTTCTCAGAGTCACCAAGGAGAATAAACTGCAAGAGATCCCTAACCCAGCAGGCAGGCAGCTCCCAGGCTGCTCCATGAGGCACTGCTTGATATTCATGGAAACAATGAAAGCCCACCAGATTGACTAAAAAAAGAGATGAAAAACCAGTCTGTGGTTTTACAAGCAGGAGGAAGGCCACAGATTCCCACTTTCCCCAAAGCCTCCACAAAGTTACTGATTTTAAGACACTCCTCATATGAGCGTGTCTCTCAGCATCATTGTGCCATCACCTCAGAAACAGAGTTAGCTGAAGTACTCCCCACCTGAAGGGGTTGCATTCAACTTGGGCTTTACCCTGGAACAGAAATTTGAGAAGATCCTTATCCAGGTGATATAAACCAAGTGATTGCCTGCCCACCTCTCCATGGACCTCCTCAGCAGCTCAGGAGGAGATGCCTTTTCCAAAAGGTCCTGTGCCTGTGATCTCCCATATCACTGGGAGTGCTCACCCTCACAGGGACCACTGGAAGGGAGCAGGATCTGACTTGTGAATCCTTGCACCAGAAAACTCCAAATTACTCTCAACATAATTAATAATATTTTATAGGACTGCAGAAGGAAAATGAGAATCTTTCAGACTTGCAGCTTGTGCTGTTATTATTGTTTACAGCAGCAAATCTCATCACCATTGCCTTTCTTTCCTCTTTTTGTGGACATGGCTCTGTATACGTTGAAAGGTTCATGATAATATAACTTATTCCAGTCTAGATCTCAAAATAAATTATACTGCTACAAGCAGCAATATTAATAAATGAACATTCCTTTATCTAGAAAAAATGTGAGGTTCAGATCAGCCTTTCATATGTTACTGACAGTACATGCTCTTCTTTATCAGAAAATAAAAAAAGAAGTATGTTTTCTGCTGTACAGATTGGTAAAGCATAAATAGAAGGGATATTCTGAGCTCTCCCTGCCTTTTGTGGCACCCAGCTTGTTTGTATTCCTCCCAAATACCTTTTCCTCCTGAATATATCCCACAGTTTTAGCACCACAGCAGATACTCTAAATTTTGTGTGTGTGCCTGCTAAATGCTGAGACAGAACTCCTCAGAGAAAGCCCCAGTTACCTATTTAATATGAAGTAATTTTCTGGAGCTGTCAGCATTTTTGGTCAAAAACCACCTGGAAGACAAAGCGCTTTACAAGAGACAGCTTTGACAGCCTATGGATTTCAAGAGTGCAACTGAAAAGATAAGAAAAGAAAACTTGGAGAGAGGGGAGAGATGTGCTCTTGTAAGAGATTACTTTGTGACAAAATATCACACACTCAAAGTAAGGCAGTATATTTCCAATTGGAAAATAGCGAGAAATTTACAAGGTTTGCCTTCTTACAATTTCCATCAAGTTAAAGATGTATATGAAATTTATTTGAATATCTGAATCACTGATTTAGTTACAAAGGAGGATAATAATACGATGTTCTACTAAAAATATTACATGGCTGAGTGAAATAAAGCCTAGAAATAAAAGGGAACTATTTAGGAACACTGTATGCATGGTCAGCTGAATAATATGGACTGACTGCAGGCCAAGAATAATAAACCCCAAATCCTCCACACATGCATACACAGAAAGGAAGAGAAATGACAAGGGTTACATTCTGGTAACTACCATTGGTTACCACCTGACACTGCTCAAGTGACACATGCTGGTTTTTGGTATTGGTGTGGTTCTTGCATGAGCCCTGAGAGCTCTGTACACACAGCACCTGCTGCTTTTGCCAGTGTCTCCAAATATCTGAACCCCAAAGATTAATTTTCCAAGTTCATGCATTCATCTAACGGGATTATCTGCAGTTATCCCATTAACTCTGACCAGCAGCCCCTGTGCTCTCACATCATCTAATCCATTCCCAAATGCACATGGGCTTTCAAGTCACGCTGTAACTGTGTGCAGGACACTAAAAATACTGGCATGTCCAAGACTGGGTAGCCCCCAGCCAAAAAGTGGGTTTGATCTCTTTGAGAGAGAAATAATATGGGAGGTATTTCAGCACCATCTTCCTGTATGAGCTACAGGCAGACTTGTGGTTTAATAGAGCTTATTGTAAGTGACATTACTTCAGTGATTGTGATTGTACTAATCCATCAATAGGAAATGGCAGAATCATGTAGCAGGGTTTATTGCAGCCTGGGATGCAGCACAGGATTTAAGTGGGACATTTTTATTAGATATTAACAACAGATACAAATGATGTCTGGTGCAAGTTACGGGCTGGATGGGGCAACCTGGACTTCACCTATCCAGATATTTCAACAGAATGGTCATTTACACAGCTGATCCTGGAGTGCTTTATGAGAGCTAAATCTAATAACCTTTCTGAGAAAACCTCAGCAGGATGCAGACACTGTAATAATCCATATGCAAGCTCCCCCATTGTATTGTATGCTGTCAGACAACTCAATTATTTTCTTCCAGATCTAACATAAGCTTCTGTTTAGTAAACATGATGAGAGTCAAACTTTTACATATATATATATAAAGTGCTTAATTTGCATGCAAAATTGCCGTAAGTATGTATGCAAATAGGAAAACTCATGCACAGATGACTAATTAAGTGCATTTATGTGAGAAATTACCCAATGCACGCATGGAATCTCAGTAATTGTACACACAACTCAGAAGTGCGAGTGAGTTTGCAATTTGGACACAGAATTGATTGAAAAAATTGTTCCTCAGGACTGTGTTGGAATAACTGATGGGAGCACATAGCCAGAACTAGGACAGCTGAGGGGGCTTCAGAAGAAACTGCAAAAGCTTGGGAGGAACTTTGCAGTAAGAACAGAACTCACCATCTCGACCATTCTTGTTTTCCCATTCACTTCTTGCCATCCTGTGCTAAACTGTGGCTTGGAAAGAGTCATTTCTGTAGGCACTGCAGAAAGGAAACAAGAGATGGAGTCATTAAAATTAAACCTGAAGTTTGTAGCCTGCTGCTGTCTGTCCAGGATGTGTTTTGGAAACAGAGCAAATTTTACTATAAATGTCTTGATCAAGCATCCTTTTGTCTCATCCAAGCAGGCTTTGTAGTATGACAGCACAATATCCCTTTGGAAGGTTCAGTGAGTTTTCGTGAGAAAAAGGGGTGTCTGTCTCTTTTAATTTTCCAAGCATTGATGTTATTACAGGTTCCTTTATTCCTAAAAACTGATTAGTTCTCTTTATATCCCCAAAGTTAGAAAGTTCACGTTAACATTGATAAAATTCAATACAGCAAACAAGATCTTTCAATAACATATGATAAACATCCCTGGCATCAATGTCCTGCAGAGAAAAATACCTGTCCAGAGTGTTGCTATATGCTCTGGCTCCTAAAAACAGGGAACATTCTCAGCCTGCTTGGTGATATTTTCCTATTTTTTATTCATGGTGGTGGTATTAACAGCAGGCAGGTATTAACAGGGAGGACCTTTTTATTTACCCACGACACATAACTTGAGATCAAATGTTTCAGTCAGCCACTAACACAGCCCAGAAGATACTCGTCTGCCTTTGTGAGCACAAACCTGAGGAAGATGCACAAGGGGAGCAGGAGAAAAGAGGCTGGAAAGGGACGTGCTGAGCCCACCTGGCTGAGAGCTGAAGGGACGCTGTGCTGGAGGGACAGACTCCCAGATACCTTGGGAGGCTCTGAACGCGAAAACTCAGAGAGGAGGGAAAAGGGATGGAGGGTTTGAGGCTGGTTTGACTCGGAACAAAGTTCCTGGCATTCGATTGCAGAAGGGAGCATTTGAAGTAGACTTCTGCCACTAAGTGGTGCTCTCTACAGTACAGCATCTTCAGGATAGCACAGCGCGCACGGAGGAGCAAACCCGAGCACTCCAGGCTGAGCAGAGGGATGCAGACACTTCACAAGTGTCCATTATGCTGACTTAATCCTTCTGGGCCATCGGATAAATCGGGAGGAGGAACAGGCCAATCCGAAAGATTAAAGAAATCCAAGGATTGAGCCCTGGCATTCAGTATCTGAAGCAGAGGATTACCGAAAACAATTCTAAATTTTAAAAGCTTTGTTTGGTTTCTTTCTGTTCCTTTTTAATTATTAGTATTGTTTCCTCCAAGTGTGTGGCTATCAGAACCTGAAGTACTTACCAAATAAAACTGAAAAAAACCCACTTAATACTTGCAATTATTCCAGAACTTATTTTTAAAACAGATGCCCTTTTTTATATCAATTGAAAAAAATAAATGATAGAATGTGTTCTTTCTGGAGTACATATCTATATAGAGATCTAATCCCTCCCACCCTCCAGAAAAGATGCAATTTAAAAATAGAGTGGAAATTTGGAAGGAGAATGCAGGCTTGCAACTTCTGCTCCCCTCAGTCCCAGGAGAGGTGTAAATACAGCAGGCAGAGGAGCTGTTTTGACATTTTGACACCCACGTTGCTGCCCTCAAAGTTGAATTTGTTACCCAGTGTGCAACAAGCCAATAATTACATGCTCAAGAGAAATATTGCCACGTTAGCAATGTATACATAGACATACATCAACATCCTGATTTAATACATCCTTAAGACTTGTGAGTTTTGGATGGCCTTGACTAAGAGCTACTGCCTGTTCCACTGTTTAGGTCTCCTTTGTTGCTGATTAGGCTCAAAAGTGTGCAAAGATCTTACATCAAGGAACATCCTGACCTGAGATAATCTTGGCATATTCTACCTTTTGCAGCAATGAGAGCCCTTGCCCCAGGCAACTCTTCTCACAAGTTGTCCAAGTTGAGAGGGCAATGGTGGGGCCTGGGGAAGGACCAGAGCAAAGCTGTGCCATCCCAGGAATGAAGAGCCTGGGCTCAGCAGCCACAAAGCTTTTCTCCTGTTTTATAACAGCAGGAGGAATTTGTTTAACCACATGAAGCAGCTTACTCCATTCCTCTGTCTAGAAAATGAGGAAAGAATGGAGAGACAGGGTGGATCAAGGAACACTCACTCATGTCCCAGGATCCCCCATGGTTTGTCAGTGCATTTCTCGGCTCATGATGAAGCAAATTCCGTGCTCTGTATTTAGACACCCCTATGGATGGTGTGTCTGCAGCCAGGCCCAGACACAGTCTGGGTGCCAGTGCTTTTTAGCAGATCTAAGGACACTGAAACATTGCCTCCCACTCAAACCCAATGAATATCTGCCTGTGTGAGTTGCTCTGCTGAGCAAAATCCTTTAAAAAAAGACGTGGAACTTCTGGGGAGAGGATTAGTGCCTTTTGTGAACTGTATTTGTGTGCAGGATGCTGTTTTATTCACAACATTCCCAGAGAAGTGCTTTAAATCAAGAATCAAAAGCCGAAAGGGTATCAAAGCTGTACAGGAACTGATTACTACTATAAATTTTGCTGAAACAAGCTGATGCTTTGCTGATTCTTTGGTCTTTTTCTGGTAAAAATATGTCAGTGTTAACTCCCAGCATTGACTTCTCCATATTTTTCATTTTTGTTCCATGAGATTATTTTTAGCTGCTGTGCATTAGCTCTGCTTCTGAAAAATATTGATAGGTAAAGGTTGCAGGTTCTTCCTGCAGAAAACCCAAATGACTTATTGACAGAAATGCAATGATACATGGATATCCATAAAATTAATGTTATGTGTCCCCCACTGCCCTGGTTTTGAATGAAGGCAGGAGACAGATGCTACAGACAGATGTGAATTTCTCAGGAGAGTAAGAAATAGCATGGGTAAATCAGCTTTATGTCAGAAAATAGGATAGAAATAACAGCTGAAAAAATAAGTAAACTCTTAAGAGAGGAAGGACCCATTTTCAGTTTTGAAGAAAAATGGCCAAAGTACCTGAAGTAACTTTGTCTGAGTTATTTACATTATAGACTAATTTCTGAGCCCCAAACAATAGCTGGATGCAAACACAGAGTAAGGATGTAGAACATGTACATCTTATATGTATATTAATCTGGAAACTCCAGAAAAATACTGATTACAATCTGAAATAAAATATAAAATGTCATTTATGCCAAGGATCATAAACAACCTGATATCCTCTCATCCTCAGAGTTTGTGATGAGTGGAGACAATAGCATTCCCTCAGAGAAACTATAAAGAAGCTGAAGAGGAGGATCAATATTGTAAGAGGAAGTCCTGGATGCACATCCCGCTGAATTCCCAGCAATCTGAAAGGGAAATGTTTGTGTTGAACTCACTGCCTAGGGCTTTAAATTGCTGTATACTATCATGCATTACGGCCTGTATTAATTATCTAATTGAGACATTTATATGGTCATCAGGCAAGTGGGGACCTGGAGAGAAATCCCTAATTAAGACTTTGGAGTTTGATAAGAGGCTGTTACTGCGCGGTGATAAAACATTATTTTTGTCTTATCTTATGAAAGTGTCAGGGCAGATTATGTTAAATGCTACCTACATGCATAATCAGCTGACATATCTCTGGCAAGGCCCGCAGATAACAGTCTGCAAGTGCACATTTATTATTTTACAGTTCAGAGTGTAAAAAGCAGAACAAAACTTGTCGATCCAGAGCTCTGGCAAATCCACCTCGGCTGTGCCTGGTGTGTTTTTCCTTGGGACTTGGGGACGGAGTGTTTGGTCTGTGATGACAGTCTGAGCAGCTGGAAGCCAGTGCGTGGCCACAGCACCTGGAATTCTGTTGGCTCTGCAGTGCTCAACTCTCCAGGCATTCCCTTTCTGCTCCCTGACAAGCCTTTTGTGCCACAAACGTTGGTTTGTGGATTAAAGACCTCGGCAATTCAATTAGAGCCAAGGCATCCCTGTGTGGTTGCTCAGGTTAACCCTCAGTGGCCCCACAAGGAGGGCGGAGCGGGGCGGGGAACTGGCCCTTCAGCCTTCCTTGCTCCACAGCTTATTCAGAGCACGTTCCTTGGCTTTGGGAGTTTGTTGTGAATGCTGAATATGGAGTGCAAAAATACAAGCTCTGAAGATTTTTTTTCTTCCTGACAAGATTTCTGGGGAAATTCAGAGCTGCTCTATTTTTTGCATGCAGCCTCCCCATCCTTCTCAGCTGCAGGGTTGACTTGAACTACACCTTCACTAACCATCTCTTTCCTCATTAGATGCTTTGACATTTCAAGGAGGATGGATAGCTCTACTACCAAAGCAAAGGAAGTAAATTGGGAGAAAAAAGCAGACATGACCATTGTTTTCAATATTTTTTCTCTTGGCATGACCTAACAATGTTGGTATCAATAGCAAAACCTCTGCTTTATCTTCCATTATTGGAATTTAGCTATTATTGGGGAAGAAAATGTTTACAATGCTTATATTTGTATATATTCATCTAAATAAATATCTAAAACATATATGTGTATACATATTGTTTACAATTCTTGTATTTGTATATATTCCTCTAAATAAATATATAAAACATATATGTGTGTATGTATTGTATACAAGCATATATACATTTATATACACACACACTGAGTTTGACACTGTAATTATAACTGGGGATTATTCAAAGCCCACATCGTAAAAGTTCCATGACCTTCTACCTGGGGAATATATTTTTTCATTTTCTGTTATTTACAAGTGTGCATAATACAAGCTGACAAGTGCTACAGCTGCAGAAAGAGGCGAGAAACAAGGACCAAAGGTCCTTGCTAAGTAGCAGGATGAAAGATGGTTTCATGTAATTTAGCAGAAGGATTCAATTTCCCAGATTTCCAAACAAGAAACGTGGGTATTAATGGGGGTCTGCAAACAGCAAACTCAATAACAGCCCTAGTCAATTAAAAGTACATAAAGTATTAATGTATTGCACCCCAGTTTGTGTTTAAGACACAAAAAAATGTTTAAAGCACAGGGAAAAAGCCCCTCCTGTGCTCAAACCCCATATTTGTAGGTGTCATCCATTACCAACCAGCACTCCACTAACACATAAAATATTCCCACATATTTCCCAAAACACTGATTAGGCTTAAGCAAGAGATTTAGCAGACCTGAGTTTCACTCCCCCTGTCTCCCAGCAGCCCAGGGCAATCCCAGCTCTGTCCCCCCAGCTCAGTGTCTCCTTCTCCCCATGCGAGCAGGGGCTGCCGGGCTCCAGGGGGGCATAAAGGCAGATGCACCAGACCCTGAAGGACTGGATGCTGCCAGAGTGAGTGAGGATTGCTGGGCACTGGAGCCACTGATGTGCACCAGGCACACAGCTCTGGGCCCCGAGAGCCTGGAAAGCATGGCAGGTTAACTGGAGGTATGACAGAACAAAAATGTTCTAAAGCCACACACACCTGGTTGAGGTGCAAGTCATGAGCTCACCCAGGGTGATGGCCCAAGCATGGAAAAGACCTGACACATCCATTTTCAAGATTTGAAGGAAAAGAAGAAAAACAGCATCTTGTGAAAACTTTATAACCCCTCTGCAGGTTGTTTAACCCCATCACTACTTGTCTAAATAGGTGATGGAAGGAGCAAGAGCCAACAAAGCCTCTGGGTTTGATTAATGGAGTGTCCCAATGTGAAACAGTCATGGTGAAAAGCTGGCGAGAAATGTAAACTTTTAATAACATTTTCAAATTATTTAATCATACAATCAGGCCTGACCTTGTTCAATATGAAACTTCATTACAGCCTGGAATGTTAATATGGAGCTCCAAATGCATCATAAATTACTGGTTTCTTCAGTGATGCATGGGCCTGTCCAGCTGTGGCCAACTGCAATTTTAATATTTTCTTAAGAAATGAAGAAATGAAGGATTAGCAAATAATGGCATGATCCTTAAATTACTATTCCAGGGATCTCAGTTTATTAATTGGGCAAAAAGGATAAAGGCATTACTCACTTCCCATAGATAAATGATGTAGCCAGGGTTTTTTCTTGTTGTGCAGTGGAGTTTTTTTGGTTTTGGTTTTGGTTTTGTTGTGGGTTTGTGGTTTTTTTTGTGGAAATAAACCCTAAATGCTTATTTTTGAATAGCTCCTTGAATAGATCCATTAATAACCAATTCAACTGACCTACCTTTCTGCAACATGACAGGTCTGACAGTCAATGAAGGAATTACTACGTGTAACTGGCAATTTTACCATCAGAAACATTATTTTGTATACAACTAGTACCTTGTAGCAACTTAAAAATGGTATTCACTGTTTGAAAAGGGCAAAATAAAAGCACTTGCAATACTGCCTGACAGAGATCCTTATTTGGAGCTTATTATTTAACAACAGAAGAAGAAAAATGAGGGGACTATTGAAATGGCTTGAGAAATTAGGGAAACTGAGAGGCCACTGCACTTGTAGCTCAAAAATACATTTTGTAAACGATCTGCAGTAACTGCCCATTTTTTGGAATTTAGAACAGAGTATTTCCAGCAGCTTGGGGGTCTTCAGGAATAGTCCTGTCCAATCACCCAGTACAGATGTCCAGGTTAATGGTCCCATTGATTTCAATATGAGTGGTCTGAATTATAATTTTCTTTCCTTAACCATCTATCACAGCACCATAGAAAGCAGCTGGGCTTTTCTGGGGGCCAGACACTGGCCCAGGGAACACTGCCCTTCATGTGTCAGCATGTCTGTCTGCACTGAGGTCTGGAGCTCCTCGGTGTGCCAGAGATGAACTGTTTGCTGTCAGCCCTGACTAACAACAGCACAGCCCTGGAAATAAAGCTAATCAAACATTCTGCAGCAATTAAAAAATAAAATCGCATTTTGTCGTTTAATTTTCCTATAATGAAAAGCATGAAAATGTGGAGATTCAAGCAGCTCGAATGCTCAATTAATAAATATTTCAGAATAAGTTCAATTATCATTATGACCAGCACCATGAACCTTTCCAAGCTCTCTTTTCTTCCCCTTAAATCTCTGTTTGTAATTTCTTTTTCTTTTTATCTGTATCAGATTTATTCTAAAAGCATTTAATGTAAATAAAATACACAGAAAACAGTTGGGCTTTTTTCTAGGATAGTCATCCAAAGCTCTGCTTGCCAAGAGGCAGCAATACTGAGCAATATTGTGCAGAAGTCTATAATTTGCTTTGTAATAACCTCAGTTTGCTTTATTTTGTTTTATTTCTTCTGGCCATGAGACATGTCAGGAGTTTTCATGGGCAACCCATTGCCCAGAACTAATTGGTTGGTAATCACAGTAAGGGAAGACTTTCATTGTTTTCAGCCATAATATTAAACAACTATTTAGCACAAGGAGAGAATAATGGCAAATAATTATTAACTGAAGCAAACATCCCGAGCACATGGAACATGGTAAAACAAACAATTAGCCCAATTGTGCCAGTGCTGCGAAGGTTTTCTGCTGCCTGTGATGAGCTCACATTTGAGAGCTCAGTTCTGCGTTGGGCAATGGTTCAAAACCCAGAGACACATCAGGCTCAGGCTCCCAGGGAAGTGCCAGACTGTGGCTGACTGACAGCACTTCCCACTGCAATCTGGGTTTGCCTTCAAGAGCTTCTCTTCAGCTCTGGTTCAAAGCAAACTTCATTTAACCAAGGGATTCTAGCAAGGTCACTGTGCAAGATCCTCTGCCTGCAGACACCAGCCATCCTCAGTTTGTTGTACAACCACACATAGGACATTTTAAGAACAAAAATGCCAAATACCTTCTGCAGCAACAACCTCATGACACAGAATTGCCAAAGTGTTGAATTTGTAACTCCCCAGCCATGCCCTGATCTGTTTGTAAAGACACCACTGCACAATGTGACTATGCACTTGCATTTATCTCAGTGCAAAAATGTAACTGGAAGGACTAATAGAAGGGAAAATGCAGCTGGACAGTGCTCTGTGGCAATTACAGAGCTGAGAATTAAAGCTACAGAGAGAAAAAAATGTGTTTTGGTGATGAAAGTCATCTCTAGAGTTACAATTAAGATGAAATTTATTGCCTTTGCTTAACATCTGTTTTATATTTATTCATTCTGATAAAAAATTATATCCTGGATCCAAAGCTTCATCTTCCAAAGCTGCAGAATAAATGCTAATTAAATATTTGATATAAAGTCTTTTAAAAACCCACAAAAATTACTCAGTTTACTTAAAATAGGACCCAGCAAAATACAAAGCGTGGTATCAGATCCCATAATGAAGTCTTTCAGTTCCCTTGAACGCTCTGCATTTAATGTGAAATATAAAGGACTAACTTTTATATTTGTTTCCCTCTGGTATAAACAGACTGAGTAATGAGCTGCTGTGTGATAGGAACTGAATGTCACTCAGAAGGCAACACGTTCCCAGCTCACTGGTGGCTTTGCCCCTCTTAATCTTCACCTCATATCTGAGATGTTCTTTCCCTTTTTCATGGCTGCTCATTATGTATCTGTTACTCATTCACTTTGCCAGGCTTGAATAAGCATGGGCTTCTAGATATGACATAATCTACCCAAAACTCCCCGAGAAGTGAATATTATTTGCTGAAAAGCCTCATGCTCCTGAACAGCTTGTCAGTCTGCTCGCTCCTTAGAGGTCTGTTTCCCCATTAGTGCACATTTCCCCAGCTGAAGATTTAAGGGGGTTTTTTCCCACTGTCACAATAAAAAAGAGGAAAAGCAAGCAGGTGGTGTCATTTCTAAAGTCCAAGTGTTTTTTTAATGATCATTCTCTATTTCTTCAAGTGCAGAAATTTCAATTCCGATTAAGATGAAAAAATGACAAGCCATTACAGACAGACCTCCATTCTCCAAATGTTCCCCTCTGAATACACAATATGTTTTCCTATATAATGCATGCACCATATTTCAATATTAATTATATGCAGGTCTCTTTTGGGTCACATGCTAATTATATCTATTTAGAATTTATCATGCTACTTCCAATATAATGTGCTGTCATTGTGTCCTGTTGTTTTTCCTTGCCTGAGGCAGTAGGAAGCTACAATAAACCTGAAAATACTGGCAAGAAATGTTCATTTTCAAACATATGAGGGGAAAGCTGCACTGAGGGCCCTGCCCAGTGCTCCTTGAAATCAGCAGGAATCATTATGTTAACCTCAAGGGAAAATGATTTGAACCTGTTAAATGCCTACAGTTCCCCATGAGGGGCTGGGTGCCTCTCACAGTGCAGGGAGATGGTTATGCCATAAGTGCCTGTAAATAATCCAGGGAGCTTTCAGCATCACACCAGAGAGGATGAGCACAGGGGGCTTGGAGCTGGGCTGGTTCTGAGGGGTTAGGCTGGTACTGAATGGCCACAAGACAAAGAAGAATCTGTTCCAAATCCTCTCAAGTGTGTTTGATGGGTTCATCTATAGCATTGTGTCATCACTGGATCTGTGCATCAGAAACTGGAGTGGGGTTTTTGTTACCCAAACACTGTATGTTTTGGATTCAAATGTGTCATATGTTTAAAATTCTGCTGTATTACAAACACCAAAGATGACAGCAATTTGCCAGACTTATTGACTATGTTTGCAATTTCCTTTTGTCATGACTGGTCTAAGTCTGTCTGCATTTACCAATCCAAGGCACCTTCTCTGCATGAGGAATCCTTAAATTTTCCAGCACAAGTCACAACTAAAGTCAAATGGTGCTTCTTTTAAGCCACCAACTTATGAACACAGAGCCACATTTTCAGCAGAGAGCCTCAGCACATGTGTACAATTATTCATGCTGAAGGTTTGCATCTGCTTTCAAGAAATAGGTGCCTGTGGGATTAAACGGGGATAATGCACAGAAAAAATGCAGGCACAAAAGATCAGCATCTTGGACTGAATTATGCCTCTCATGTTTCCTGAATTGTTAGTGCCACTTTACTAGTCAGCAATGACACGAATCAGACAGTTAGTGACTCTAGTCCAATATGCAGGAGATCACCTCAGCCAAATTTCCGTGCATCCTTTTAACCCAATTACTGCCACTGTCAGTCCTTTTACCTTCTGTGCCTTTTTGGCTCATGGACATATCAGGACTGTTCTAAACACACCACTCCTAGAAATAAGATCCACAAGATACAAATATGGAATGACAATTACATGTCTATCTCACTGGGATAACCTTTTTTTTTTTTTAATCTATGATGGGATGTTTTCAGAATAAGAAGAAAAACGTTAACATCCAGCCCACTAACTGTATTTTTTTTTCTGATAGGTTTCAGCAGAGAGCAAACCGATATTCAGGCACTGAAAATGAATTATCTGGAGCCAAATGTAATTTCATTTTGGTGGGCCAACAATCAATAGAAGAAATGCAGAGTCATTTCAGTAATTGCCACAGCTTCATGACAAATGCTTACTAGAAACTCCAGCTGGGTGATCTCAGCCTCCCGTGTTACAAAGGTGCTCAGGACTGTGTCTCTTCACTGCATGTTAGCTCACATGTCCAGGGGCACGTGCAAATTCAGCAAGCACGTGTGCAATTTGATTTTAATACCCAAGGTCATAAGTCAGATCGTCTCACCTTGTGTAAAAAACATAGTGCAAAAAGAAGCTTGAGTCTGAGATTTTCCCTTTAGTTACCTACAGAAAAGGTAGGGAGGCCCATTAGGTTGGTAAAACCACACATGAGGACCTGAAGATGCTCCTCTCAAGATCTAAAGACACAAATGCACTTTCTCCTGTGGAGCTTTTTGCCTCCATTCGCGCCAGGAGTGTGGGATCCCTGCTGCAGCTAGCTGTGCCTCCTGAAGTGCTGCAGCAGCTGTAAATCCTGCCCTGGGAAGTGCTGAGCAAAGGCGAGCTCCCCTCAGGGCTCTGCTCCTGCTCCCACACCTTCTGCTCCCTTCCCTGGCCCACAGGGCTCTGCTCAGCACAAAACACCTGAGATGGATGGGCATTCCCACCTGGAAATGCAGGAGGGGATGTGGTTATCACAATAATGATGTGCGATCAGGCTGCAAAATACCTCAGTCTGGGACTGAGCTCCCAAAGGCTGGATGGTCCAGGCTGGGTCCTGGGGGAACAGCTCAGGGTGGACACAGAAATGCACATTTCTGATGAGGTGAGGAAGAATTCAGACTCAGAAATGCTGTGGGAGAGGTGGAATGGCTGCAAGCTGCTTCCCAGCTTCAAAACCTCAAAGCTGCACCCCTGATACGAACGATGTGGGGAACTCAGTATGAACTGATCATCAATTCCAACCGAGGGTCATTTTGCACCCCTTTGGAACACTGAACACTGCCCTGCTTGGGCAGCACGTGGCATTTGAAGGGACTTTGGAAGCTCATGGAGACCTGATATTAGGCAGGTTTTAAAATGCCTTTCAGGAAATAACAGTGTGATCAGCATTTGTGAGGAGGATTTCAGAAGAAAAAAGTAAAAGGCACATTTTTCAAATCCATGTAACTTATTAATCCACTTTCTCCTCATTTTCCACAGGAGATGAAATCCTGTTTTACTTGCATACTTTGGGATTTCTTCCCAGTGGCCATTTTTCTCAGACTTCTCAGTTATGCAGATCAGACAGCAGGGAAACTGAGAACATCTTCATTTCCCTTTTTGTTCTCAAACAAGGAATATTCTTTATAGTATCTGGGGGAACCTCCAAAGCATAAGAGAGGCTTTAGATTGTAATATTTCCTCTGAAGGAAAACTATTCTTTTATATAAAGAAAAAGAAAACAAAACAACACAACATTTGAAGAGTGTTCAATCAAAACAAACTTAGCCTTGAGTGTTGTGAGAATAGAAATTTCTTCTGCCAGAAATCTCTTCTACAGGTAATGCCATCTTGAAATATCCTTTTTCAAATGTAACAGACAGTAAAGAGTAAGGTTCCTACTTGTAGTATAATTAGCACATCTTGGAAGAAGAAAGGGAATAAAATATTCTACACATGTTTTTGCAGGGTAAGAAGTGGAAAGGAGAAAATAATTCTGGTTCAAAAAGCCCCAGCCCAGCCATAATTGTACATTAAAGAAACATTGGCATGTAGCTGCCTGTACAGGATCAACGTGAGACCCCCAGAAAGATACCGAGTTCATTAATCTGAAATGAGAGTGAGAATGCCTAAAAAGGAGCACATACCTTGGGGTACTGAGTGCCTGAAATTGTTTTCAAACCTCCTGCTGTGAACATACAAGTCCAGAGTCAGAGACAATTCCTAACCCCTAAAAGCAGGAGCAGTGTCAGCTTGGTTCAAAGGGACAAGGGGTAAATGCAGCTCAGCTTTGTTCCATGCTCACAGCTGCCTCAGTTTGTAGTGGTTATTGGAGTTAGCAGGGACTAAATCCAAAATACTCCTGCTAAAACCTTCCCTTAGTCCAATCTGACAGCACTGCACCTTCAGTGACCCAGTCTGCCTTCTGCATCCAGGCCATGCCACGCTCAGCAGCAAGAGGGGTCCTTTGGAATGTCCCCAGTTCGTGTCCTTGCCCAGCCACAAACTCACTCTACGTTCTAGAAGAGCATTGTGGTGTCACCTGGGCCACTTTGTCACACTTGCCTGATCCTCCTGCTCTTCATGCTGATGGATCTTCAACACTCCAGGCCATGGGAAGGAAGGCTGGCACTCTGGCTGGACTGGACCCACATTGGAAGGGTTTGCTCCCCTTTTGGGGCAATCCCTAAGAACCTGAGGGCAGTTTATGCCTCTCCTGTTTGAACTCTTAAGAGACAGAATGTTTGTCCTGCCAACTAAGGACCAAGTCCAGCATAAAGTCTCAGGTTTCCTCTGCCCACGAGCAGTACAGGACTGGACAGGTCAGTCAGGGGCTCCTACTCTAATTCCACACTGACTTATTCTGAATACATGCTCAAAATAGATAACAAAATGCACCAAGTGCCCAGGAAGACTTGCCTGCACCTTTGTGGCCACAAGAACTGTGTATAAGCTGGAACACAGCTCTGCTCTACAAAACTATAGCCCTGTGTTGTTTTCTTAACTCATCTTAACTGAGACTCCTCATTCTACATTGTGAGCACACACATTTGTTCTCCATAATTAAACAGCATGATTAAAATGTGTATGGCAAATATAATAATCTGACTGTTCTTTCCTGAAATGGTTGTTCTGGGTAGCAAGGGATTTTAAGTTAAAATAAATTAAAAAAAAATCCAGTCTAGTGGTATCTGGCCACATGTAGCCATGTTAACTTTTAAAAAGAACAAATAATGACTGATTAACACTTATGTTTCCAAGTTTTTTGTGATCTTCCATTTCTCTTCTCCGAAGCTACTGAGGTTGAATTGCTTCCCTACAAGCCTGTGCATGGCAAAGAATAAGCAAACATTTTCAGAATAGATTTCTCACCTCCAGGATCCACACTTGATTTTGATATAAAATGTTATTAACTTTAGCTCCTGGTACAAAAGGTCTTGATCAATAATTGTTTCTACCTGTCTATCTTATTTCTGTGTATCTTCTAAGACACTTTTGGGCTGCTGCCAATACATTTTGGTTTGTAAGCACATAACAGTGTATCATACACCTCAAATATGTGTGGGTTTATCTTATCTTTTCATTAGGTAGAAGATGGGTTTTTTTATCTACATAGATTAGATTAGTTTAAGGTCACCCTGAGAAAGAGAGAGAAGAGGAAAAGAGGAAGAGAAGAGAAGAGAAGAGAAGAGAAGAGAAGAGAAGAGAAGAGAAGAGAAGAGAAGAGAAGAGAAGAGAAGAGAAGAGAAGAGAAGAGAAGAGAAGAGAAGAGAAGAGAAGAGAAGAGAAGAGAAGAGAAAAGAGAAGAGAAGAGAAGAGAAGAGAAGAGAAGAGGATAAAGTAAGGAAGAAGGAAAAGGGTAATGCCAACTATTAGAAAATGGAACCCATATATTCTGACCTAAGTCATCCTATCATCACAACTGACCACCTCTTCAAATCATTCTTACTAATTTTTAAAGTCTAGTATGCACACTTAGCAGGAACTGTGATAAAAACACAACTTTCTGCAACACTTTTGTGAATATATTTTAAAACAACTCTCTTTGGTGGGGGAGAAAGAGCTGACAGTGTCCACAGGTAAAGAAAACAGAAGCCCCTCTGCCACCTGCATCACTTTAAACTTTCATCTTGAAAGGACTGAGCAGGAACTCCAAAACAGAATAAATCACACACAGCAGATCAAACATTATGAAACTCATAAACTCTATTTCCCGGTCCATGGTGCGAGGTTTTAGCTAATTTCTGGGTGAATTATATTCTCCCAGTGATCTGCATTTGGAGCATTAGTAAAACATTAAAAATTCTTGAGGGTAAAATAAAAATCAAAGGAGTTTTTGAATGTTTGGAAAATAGCACAGGAAAAGAGGAAGTGATAAAGAAGAAAGAACAGCGAGCCTGGAGGTAGCAGGGGAGGTAACTCGTCTCTATTCTGTTGAGAGGGGAACACTCTCAGCTTCATTCTCCTCATTTAACATTCGAGGCAACTTTCTGAGACAAAACATAACATGAGTCTTTGAACTCTTCATTGTTGCAAGTCGGGCTCTGCCTCACCAGAAAGGGCAGAGAGCTCCCTCCTAAAAATGTTGCTACCAAGACACGACTCTCATCAGCGGGCTAACTGGGTGGGAGGGTGGAGGGAGCAGGCTCATATTGAATCCTGCTCACAGCCAGAGCTGGCACTGCTGCTGTGAACCACAGATCACACCAAAGAGCTGGAAGGGATATGACTTCTGTTAGATTCTCCCTTCCTCAGGATCTGCATGGTTTTACAAGAGCTGTGCTAAAGATGGAATTTTGGAGGCAGAGCGAGTGGGAGGCTGTGAATAGTTTATTCGAAAAAAAGTTAATTAGAAGTGAAATTATTCATCATTTTGAGTCAAACTTGGCAAATAGCTTGGGCTGATTGAAAAAAAGTGGGGCAGAGGTGACCATTCACAAAAGTGGCAATTCAGAGAAGTCTGGGTACCTGCCATGTCTCGGTGACAGTGACATCCATCTCATGCAGGGCTGTGTGGGGTCGAGTCTTCCTTCTGCCTGGTTCAGAGCAGGATTTGGGGACATCCATCTGCCATGTTCCAGGTGAAGGCCTGACATCAGCAGAAACAAAGATTCATGTCTCTTATGGAAGGAAAGAAATTAGTGATAGTCTGTATTTAAATATTTGACTGGTTTTCCTGAATCAAACGAAAGATTCCAGTTTTTGGTGTGTGGTTTTTTAGTTTTCAAGCAAAACAATCTCCCTCCCTCCTCTCCCTTAAACTTACACCTTATAAGCATTTACCTTCCTTTCCAGGATGAGTCTCCTCATTTCAACAGATGGATTTCTCAGTGTGGTCTTAAGGGGGATTCATCTCACCCAACTTCAGATCCCTGTAATGGACAAAATATCTTTGAATTTAATCCTCCTGAGGTCACTTATTCATCTAAGCTTTTCCACATCTCTGCTGTCTTAAAAAATGAGTCTCATGTAAGTGCTTTAATTTCCCCACCAGACCATCAAGGCTGATGAGCAGGGGGTGAATTTCCATGGTAGTTGTCTGTGTTTGGTGATGTGAATCCCAGCCTTGATGGAATCCTTTTTCCCCACCTAAAATTGGTAGTAAAAGCAAATATAAGACCCTTTCATACTCCTGTATCTGTGCTCTGATACCAGGATACTTTAGAAAACAGATAAACTAGTTATTCTAGCCCTCCTTTTCATTTCATAAATGCAAATTAAAAATACTTATCTGCTGTATAAAGACTTGGCATGTTTAAATAACTATTATCCTTTAAATATATTCCAGTGATGTAGGACTCATTATTCTAACAGATAGAATAGGCATTAAATCCACAGGGGAGTCATTATAAGATGGCTATTTCTCTCTGTTTGACCGAAGCAGCAGTTGTAATGTATTTATTCAGGATTTAGCAAATGGAATTCAATTAGAACTGAAATGGTGTTAAATTGAGTAATTCCTATTGTATTTGTCTGACAGCAGGAGTGGCATGACCTGGAAAGTTAAAAGGAGCAACATTCAGCCAGGATCTCTGTGTGCTGGAGCACTTGTTGACAGAATGTCACTAAACTGGGATATATCCTGCTTAACTTCTTAATCACCTGCTTAACACCTGCAGCAAAAAATCAGGACCAAGCAACATCTAGAGATGTTGTGTGATAAAGTCTCACCTTAGTGGGAATAATCTCCTTTATTCATGGTGGCTGAAATAGAGCTTAATACTCATTGTATTACTCTGGTTTTTGAATCAAGTGTTCTGATACAATTCCATTCTATGCAATCAGAAAGAATTAAGTCTTACACGGCATCTTGTTTCTCTGAAAGTTTTTATACAGGGATGATGTGATCTTGAGGAATGCAGCAAAATATTGTCTTCTCTTTTTAAGGCAGTATGAAGGCACGAGAACTTAACACCTTCTGGACAAGTGTGTGAAAATGTAGAAAGCTCCAAGGACACACATGATGAGGAAGGTCAAACACTGAGTACACTGTACATAAAGCACTACATATGATGGGTGTGAGTGAGTGTCAGAAAACAAGGCAGGAATATGTGACTTCCCTATTTTTGTAAAACCTCTTGAGCATGAACAGATGGGGCTGGGGCAGCATTTCCTGTGCTTATCCATGGGGAATGCAGCCTGATGCCATGGAACACCAGGCGCTGCTGCTCATCGGCAAAGGTGCATCCGCTGCTGCATTCGCTTGGCTGTCCCTCATGTTGAGCATCTTTCACACACACACACAAATCAGCCTGGAAATGACATCTGGCACATGTTGAATGTAGAGGAAAACAGAAAAAAATTCCAGGAGAAGGGCCTAGTAAATTGAAGAGCCTTGTTAAGGAAATTGCCCTGCTAACGGTGCACTCAGGTGTTTTAGCTGCTGCCTTAGATCTTCCACAGGAAGACACTGCATTAAAGCAGGGACCAGAATAAAGGTCTCTGCACAATGTGGATATAAATAATTTTTTTTTAATAGTGGCAAACAAACCAGTTCTCTTGGTTTGGTCCTGAAACACAGAACGTGACCTGAGCTGATGCAAAGAATTATACTTTCTTTTCCTATTATTTCTACGCTTCAGATCTTTCTAGCCTTAAGCACCTCTATGACTTCAGTGCCATTAGTATTCCCACTAGCTGCCAAATCTCTCACTCAACAAAATAATACAGCTCCTGCTGGAAACAGAGCCTGTGCTTTGCTGCTGGTGCCTGAAAGGGACTGGGGGGTGAGTTTGACTTCAAGGAAGGAAAATGGCAGTAGAATCCTCACCCAAACCCCGCCGTGGTCCCAACGAAAGGGTTTGGCTCTAATTAGCATGCAAGGGATGGATTTTCACAGGAACAGAAGTTGTTCAATCAGGTCAATAGAATTCGCAGTTGAATAAAGCTAGATTTTGTTTGTTCTTTTGAAAATGTAGATGTGATTGGTGATACTGAAAGGCATTTCTGAGAGCATTTTGGTGAGCAATTTTTAGGGGAACAAATCCAAAGCTCCTAATTCAGGAAATGGGTCCACTGTTTGTCTAATTGAATATATTTGCAATGACTCTGAACCAAAAATTGCTTCTGATGAGTATGCACTAAATAACTATTATTAAATATGGAAGTATAACATTTCTAAGAAGCATTGTACAACTTTAACCTCGATTTGCTGAGAATACATCCGTGTGATTTTAACATATAAAGAATTACACCATTTAGGAGGAAGAATTATGCTTTTAGCTGATCTCTAAAATATTCAGATGTTCAGAAAAGGAGGCAAACATATGATAAAAATCCCACTGGACACCACAGTCCCCCTTGGAGCACTGGAAAGCAGATGGTGTCTTTAAAAAACATGACAGGATCAGTCTTACAAAAAAACAGATGCTATCCATTTTCCAGGAAAGATCACTGGCAACTAGTAAGTTCACACAATAAAGTTCTGCTGACTCGAGAAACATATTAAAAAGTTTAGAATAAAGAAAATTATCTAGACTATTTCAAGGGAGAAATAACCTGAGGTTCAATAAAATTATTTTTTTTCCATGACTATTATCATCTTCACGTCTGGCCAGATCTATTTTCAAGATGAAACTATAAAAGCTCAAGGAGGTGAAAACATCGCCAAAAATTTTAGGAAAAGACAATATTGTCCTTAAATCCTTAAATTAAAGACAAATTTGGAAGCATAAAAGACAAAATATTGCAGAGCATTAAGAGATGCAATTTTTGGAAACACAAATAAAATTAAGTTACTTTTAAGTCCCTAAGTTTAGGAGCAGTTTCCAGCAGAGCTGGACCCTATGCATGGCAATCATTCCTGTTGTTTTAAAAACATTTTAAAAACATGTGCCTCTTTTTCAAATGCCCTCTATGACTCCACACGGAAACACCAGAACTGCTGTTATACTGTATCAATAGATTCAACATGACAGCCTTTTTTTCCCCTCAATAGAAACTGAAAAGTTAAAACCACACCTTTTTTAATCACATGTTTTTTAGGGATATATCTTCCAGATCTCACTAAAGCACGGGAAGGCTCACAAAGTCAAATTTTATAATTAGGGAGAGTAAATATGAGAGACCATGTAATGTAAATTTTAGAGACTTTAAAGATATTTCTACTTATACATTCAGAAGGAGAGGAACCATAAAAGTGTGAAAGTCATCTGATGCCAGCAGGAGGGAATGGCCATTTGTTGTTTCCACAGGCAGCCCTGGGTAATTGGCCAGTGCATTATTGCAGGGAGGGATATTCCTCAGAAAAGGGAGATATGGACATGATACAGCAAATCCCCTGAGCAAAGCACTCCACTGACATACAGTGGTGCAGTTCAATTCATTCTCATACAGTAGTTAGTGGAGATCATTTAAACGCATCCAAATTCTTACTTCTAAACACCAAAATGGACTGACATGTCACAAGTGGGGTTGTCCTTGCCTTTGTTTCTGGCACTGACTCTCAGCCAACAGCTGAAAGCAGCACACCAAGTATTAAAGCAAGATGTAACACCCCCAGGAAGCCTTTAGGGGTGGCATGCAGGGAATATTATGTTCTCCTGAATATTCCTGCTCTCCATGGAATGACCCCCACTCGGAGCACCGTTTGTTGGAGTTTTGTGAGTAGGTGTCTACAAATGGGTCTCGAGTGCAAGCAAAAAAGGCAAAGGATGTTCCATGACAAAAATCCAGTTCCCAGTTCTTTTAATGTGACCTTGAGGAACTCAGGACTGTTAGATGAGGATGATAATAACAACAATGTAATGTTTACAGAGGGGTTATAAAAGAGAAACTCTTAATGTGTGTGAAGTGCTCCAGGAACAGAAACATAGGGATGAACATTTAAGGCAGGTATTTTTCAGGGCCATAGGCAATTCACACAAACACAAACCAATAAAGGTAAAAGAAAGAAACATAGAAGAAAAAAGAATGGACTTTGCACAGAAACTTCCTGACTGCTACATTCCAGTCCTGCAAAAGTAATTTAAACTGAAAATAATTTCCATTGTGAACCTTTCTCAGGCCTCTCACAGGGCTTGTTTTTGCTTCTTTCATGACAATTCTGCATTCGGCTCATCTTCCCCCTCCCTTCTTTCTTTTAAATCACAGTCAAACTTAGATAATATAAGTTGAAAATAGAGAGATAAAGACTTTCTGCTACACTTTTCTTATTCAGGTTAGAAGATAATTCTGTTTACTTGGTTCAGGTAATATTCCAGTTGTATTGCAAGCTGCTGCCGAGGAATGAAAAATTGATTTTTCTTCTTGTAAAGTACAGCGTACATGAGCACCTATAATCTTTATAAATTCACAGTGATTTTTAAAGAAGACCACATAGTACATAAGCATGTTAAGCCCATAAAATATTCTACAGGCCATAGTGTCTTTGGGCTCCTTTTGGGACTGCTGCTGGGGTGGGATGTGTGCAGGCTGAGCAGGTGTGTCCTGGGCACTCCCTCAGCTGCAGCACAGCTCCTCCAGGAGGTCCAGAACTCCCAGAAACCCCTGGATTTTCACCTAACTCTTCCCATTTATGGCTGCTGTCATCTGTGTTTCTCCAAAGCACAGCACCAGGCAGACACTGTTCTGGCTGTTTCACACCTGCACATTGAATGGGAGAAGAATTTTTCTTTCCCCAGGTTTTCAGGTCTGTTAATTTATACTTTTTCACCTGTTAAATCTGAATTTTTCCTATTTAAAGGGTTGCTTTGTGTTCATCAGAATATGGTTTCAGAGGTTCAGAGCCAAGTGTGTGAGGTGCTGGGAAAGAAGTGCTAGATCTTTCCTTTTACCTCGACTGTTTCCCAGTCAACTGGGTTTCAAATTCAGCTTATTAAAACTTGAGTCATGAAAATTACTGAGTCTTCACAAACACAAAGCTTTGAGTCAACTTTTTATTCAGATGTCATGAAGACACTATTTATCAACTTAATTAAGGTGTAGAGAACATCAGACTCTCATTTTTCTTCCTAGCAAGCAGGTTAAAGAATGTTAAAAATCATATTAACACAATTGGAAAATATGCCACGGTAAAATATGGGAACGGTGGGGTTGTTTTGTATATTATGAACCTGAAAGCATTTCAGTGATATTTCCCACAAGGACCTGACACTTCACTGCACCAAATGCTCCAGCCTGAACAGCACCAGGGTTTGTCAGCTGGCTGGGCATCCTGCTGTGGCATGGACATGAAATGCCAGCCTGGCACAGAGGGAGCTGGGCAGGCTCATGGCAGCAGCTCATCGAGTCCTTTAGGGCTTGTCCTCCACTGCAAATGGACCCCTGGCACCACAGCAGTGTGGTTGTGACACCAGAGTTAGAGCTGTGTCCCCCAGGGAACAGTGGTGGGACTGGTCCTGTTTAATGTCTTTGGTGACGATCTGGAGGAAGGGATTGAGTTCACCAAGAGCAGATGTGCAGAGGACACCAAGCTGGGGGGAGTGTCGATCTGCTGGAGGGCAGGAGGGCTCTGCAGAGGAGCCTGGACAGGCTGGATGGATGGGCTGAATCCAATACTGTGATGTTTAACAAGACCAAGTGCCAACCTGCCATTTGGCCACAACAAGCTCCTCCAGCAGCACAGGCTGGGGACAGAATGGCTGGACAGGGCCAGGCACAAAGGGCCCTGGGGGCACTGATGGACAGCAGCTGGACATGAGTCACGTGTGCCCAGGGGGTCAAGAAGGCCAAGGGCATCCTGGCGTGCAGATCATATATAAAATATATATATATATATATATACCTATATCTCATATCATATAATATCCTTCAGATCAGGAGGGATATTTTGGGGCTGGAGCGGGTCCAGGGAAGGGCAGTGAGGCTGGTGAAGGGTCTGGAGCACAAGTGCTGTGAGAGAGGCTGAGTGAGCTGGGAGGGCTCAGCCTGGAGAGGAGGTGGCTCAGGGAGACCTCATTGCCCTGTAAAACTCCTGACAGGAGGGGGGAGCTCAGGGAGACCTCATTGCTCAGTCCCTTCTCCCAGGGAACCAGCAGGACAAGAGGGCAGAGCCTCAAGCTGTGCCAGGGCAGGTTTGGGTTAGACATCAGGAAGAAATTCTTTACAGAGGGAGTGATCAGAAATTGGAATGGGGTGCCCAGGGAGGTGGTGGAGTCACCATCCCTGGAGGTGTTTAAGACTCAGTGCCATGGCCTGGCCAGCAAGGTGGTGTTGGGTCACAGCTGGACTCGATGATCTCAGGTCTTTTCCAACCCAATTGATTCTGTGATTCTGTAACACCTCATGTGGAGAATCCTACTCTGCAATCAGGGTCCCTTTTCCTTGTCATGGTGCTTTGAAAGGTACAATTATACCCACAGAGCTGCCTTGATGGATTTCCCCATGTAGACAAGTCCTCACATAATGCCACGCTCGTTTGTTTCCCAATCAAATATTACAGCTTTAAAGCTACCAGTGTTTCATTTACTTGTTTGGCATTTACCTTCCTTTTGATGTTGATATTGCTTGACATATTATTCAGTCAGTTGTTAGATAGAACAATTATTCCCCTTAACTGCTGTTAGAAATGCCATCTATTTCCTCTTGTTAATCTCCCTGTGCCAAAGTTATTAACTATCCACTCAACTAATGTTGTAACTACTACACATTCCACTGCTGAATGATCTGTACTTGCACCAAATATAAAAGGCAAACCTGACTCTCTTTCCAGAGGCCAATCCTCTTCCCACTGGTTAGGATCCTTTGCATCTTTTTCTTATTCCATGCCCACAGCTAAATGAATTTAAATCATTTGCTAAAGATATAGTTGTTATATTATCAGAGAGCATGTTGGGTTTTTTTCATATACTATCAAGCACAGATTCAAATGCAAGAGAAAAATCTGGTAGAAACAATTTTGAGGCATTTGCTTATAAACTACCCATGAAGATGCACTTTGCAGCTGGAGACACAGATTGCCTGTGGCAGTGCCTTCCTCTAGTTCCCACTTGTTTCAGCAAATAAATATGGTAATAGAAAAATCAGAGCTTGAATGTGTGCACTCCAAGCCTCTGTAAGCCATTTTATGTTTGGGTCATTACAGTATTTTAAATATTGTAAAAGGTGGATTGTTTCAAAAGGTGTAAGGGGGGTTGAACAGCCCATGGATTTTAACGACAAAGCAAATATCCTACAAACTAAAACAAAACTGAAGCAAAAAAATCCAAGTATATGTAATAATTCAGAAGAAATTAGTGCAATCTTAGCTAACTAGGACAAGCTTCAGGACACTTTCCCCAGCTGAAGCAAAGTGTTCATACACGAATGTGTTGCTGAGCTGTCTTTAGTTCTCATGTGTTAGGCAACCTGACTCATCTGAAAATCCTTAGCAAAGCCACAGAACTATCTGAAATATCTGCTGTCCTAAAAGGCAAAACTGCTAAAATGCTTCCCTAGCTGTCTTCAACATTGGGGTGGATCAGTCTAATGAATCATCAGTGAAATAAAACTTTTTTCCAGAAAAACAAAACACTTTTCCCAGAAAAAGAGTTCAAGGTATTTTACAACCACAAGTACTTGTGAAAGCAAAGGTGACTGCTGTCAGTATTTATAAAAAGGTAACCCAGTAGGACCAAGGTCTCTCTCATCTTCTACCTGCTGTTCTAATATTAAATGTACAGAAGCTATGGGGAGAAAGAGTAGAGAAGAGGAGAAGATGGCAAAGACAGAAATATGAAAATAAAATTGCTCAGCAACTTTCACTAACTGGGATATGGTGACCAAAAAACTGTTTCTTATGAAGACAGAAAGACAAAATAATAGCCCTGCTGCATTCAAAGCACTCATGTAATCAAACAATAACTGCTGCTATTTACGAGACTTGTCAGGTGTTCTTCCAAAGCTTATCAGAAAACCTGTGACAGGTTTTGTTGAGACTTTATTTAACACCTCAGTCACTCACTCTGTCATGATTTGCTTCTGTCTTGTTACTGTAGGTGTTCCAACCTCTTGCACTTCAATGTTTCACAAACTTTGCCAGCAATATATTGGATTTCTTAACCAATTCTAAACTTGTCAACATTCTGACTGTAACTTAAACTTACTTTTCTTATCTCAACAATAAAACCCAAAGAAAGAGAAAAAAAGACCAACAAGCCCAAACTGAACCCCGTACCTGAAATGAAACCAGTGACTTGGAGCTTGTGTGGAAAGCCATCTCTAAAGGAAACAAAGGAGTTTCCAAAGCCATAATTGCTTGGAGGTTAATCCTCAATATTTTAAAACAATCAGAGTGGAATAGAATAAAAAAGTCAGGGAATTGGGGTCGATGTGTGGTTAGGGCATCAGGACAAGAGCAGAGTGGAGGTTTCTCGAGATGAATTGCTGTGTCACGGCAGTTCGAACCTCAAAATGGCCGCAGTTGTTGCTGCAAAAACAGCGCATGCTTCACAAAATGGCGGCCACACTGGACCCCTTCAAAATGGCCGCAGTTGTTGCTGCAAAAACAGCGCATGCTTCACAAAATGGCGGCCACACTGGACCCTCTCAAAATGGCCGCAGTTGTTGCTGCAAAAACAGCGCATGCTTCACAAAATGGCGGCCACACTGGACCCCCTCAAAATGGCAGCCCGCCGAACCACCCACAAAATGGCGCCGACCTCGGGGGCACAAAATGGCGGCCATCGACAAGGCCATTTACAAAATGGTGGCACCTCTCAAGGTGGCTCCCAAAATGGCACCCAATGTGGGGCACAAACCCACAACCCTGTGACTAAGAGCACCAGAACTAGCTGGGATCTCATGTCCAGGGTTTGCAGCATGAACACAAAAGAACACGGAGGAAAAGGGTGGTTATAAGGTGCAAGAACCCTCCCATTTGGCACAAGGTTACTGGGGATAATGAAGAATATCTGCTGGGAAAGAAGTATAACAAATAACCTGAAAAATTCTGGTTTGCATTAGGGATTCAATAAATAAGGTAAGCAAGAAAAGTAGAGATAAGAGTGGCCACCAGAAAAAGGATTCATAAGCATTCAGGAGAAGAAGGAGAAATAGCAGCTGAGGTGGATTTCAATCAATCCGTGTGAAGGAAAATGCTGCTAAAGGGTTAAAGCCTTACAAAATTACACACAGTAAAATAATACCCATCCACAGGGTATACTGTCCTATTGTGAGGAAAGGAGAGAAAATACAGTAAGAGGTCAGCTTGAGTAAAGCAAAAACTATGTGTGACCCTAAAAGGTAAGGAACAATGAAGCAGCACTACTGTAAGGGCAGCACAATCTGGGGGAGCACTCAGCACTCCCTCCCTGCTCCCCTTTGGAAATCCTCAGCCATGGCCTGGGTTACTCACCCTGTGCAACAGGCACCGAGCCAGGAGAGTGCACAGGGATGGGTTTCTCCCTCTCATTTCTCCCTCTTCAATGCTACATTTGGTTAGAAATGAGTTTTGCCCTTTTTTCCTGACTTGGTCTGATTAGGAGATGCAAATGTTCCTCCTCGGCGCCTCCACCATGAGTTTGAGGAGGGAATAAAGCCCTGCTGCTCTGCAGTGCCCAGTCCCTGCTTCACCCAGCACCTGCAGAAGGGTTGTGGTCCTGCAAAGACCTGCCCATCCACATATGGCACAGTTCTCAAACACTCAGCAGCTCTTCAACCCACCTGGAGATCCAAGCCCTTCTTTGTTGCCTGAGCAGAAATGTAAAATCCATCCCTGATAAATGCATCTTCTCTGCCTTCCCTTACAACGATTTAAACAAAGCATCTCCCATACCAGCTTACTCATCAGGAGCACACAATTCCTGCAAATAATCAGGTTTCATTTGAGAGGCACAAATGCTGCAGAATGCACTGAAACCACAGTACACTTGGCACTTTCTGAGAGCCATGAACTGATCCATAGTTTGGGGACAACAGGGTGGGCTGAAAACATTCCACAGGCCATATCCTGCATTCCAAATGGAGTGAAGAAAGAACAAATTGGCCAAGTCATTTGTCATTTGGTCTCAGGTGGGGGGCACTCTGTGCAGGGTTCAGCAGGGACCCCACGGCACGCAGATTACATGGCTTTGCTATCGGAATCCTATTTCACAAGTGCCTTTGTGTGAAACAGGGTAATTAGTGCATTGGGAGCCCCAGCTCTCAGGCACTGCCTTACTGGGGGCCCAGTGCCCTCTTAGAGCATCCTATCTGCTCCAACCCAACTGCATCCCAGCCTGCTGCTCCAGCCACACACCTTTCTCCTGAGGACCTTTCCCATCCTTTCCATCTTGTCCAATGAAGATATTACTTCTTGTGTACTAATTATGCATCAGTGAGATCTAAATTATCTCCTTTTCTCCTAAATGACAGAGAAAACCGGACTCTGCCCCCCCAATCCCAAGGGCTAATTTCCAGGCAAAAGTGATCAGCTTTTTTCCTTTCAGGTGCTTCAGTACTGAGGTGTTGCAATGTGTGCAAATTACAGTTTGCAAATTAACAATGGGGGCTTGCAGAGTGATTTAGAAAACAAAGAGTGTCCTGTGGAGAGAAGAAAGATGGAACAGGCTGAAGGTCAGGTGAGGATGTGCTAACTGGAAAGGCCAATTTTGTGTTCTAAGTCACAAACAGGTTAAATATTACTGATATAAGAGAGGGTAAAATTTGCCCAATAAATGGAGCTTGAAGCAAAATAAGTCTCTTATTTTGTTTATGTTCTTCAAATATATTTTATAAATAAAAGGGAATATGTTAACAATTTATGCCCCTGTATGGAGCCAGGAACTCAAACAAACCCAAGACTGGCTTGTGCCACTCCTTTGAACAACAACACATGCAAGGAAAGGCAATGACTCTTGTTTATGAAGATTTATGTGACAAGAGAACCAAAGAGAGAAGGCAGAAGGAAGCACCACATACAGCTTAGGAGAACTGGCAGGCTAAGGAAAACTTAATGAGCAATTTGGGGCCAATTAATGACTGGAAACAGCCAGGAGTGATGAGCAAAAGAACTTTCCAGTGGGGATCACAAATGCTGCATGTTCTTTGTGGGGTAAAAAAAGAAAAAGAAAAAAGACTGCATCAATATAGTCTGCATTCATCTGTTTCTCTTGCTAAATGAAATAATCTGCAGCATCTGAAACCAGATTAATCTTTCAGGTAAAACAAAGACCAGTGTCTTAGCACACCTCCACTTTTATACAGGACTTCTGTGCCAGACCAAAATAGATATTTATGGCATGAATTATGTATACATATACACACATACATATGCATACATACATGTATACAGGGCTATGATTTATTCATAGTTCTTAGACATCCTGGATAAAACAAGTGGAAACCAGTACAGGAGGATATGCATTTATACTGACAGAGCAAAAACTGATGCATATTATTTATGAAGCCTGTTCTGTCAAAGTGTGTTGGGTTTGATGATCCTATTCGAGGCAATGCCACCCTTATCTGTCAGGTAAGACACACACCTATCTACTATTCCTCTGAGGGAGAAAAAAGGGCTCCCAAAAATGCACCCCTTATTATAAATATACATCAAGGCACGGTCAGATAAAAACATAAGCCTGGATAGATGTATGTTTTTAATTGGCACCAGACAAAAACTGCACCCAGCTTGTGTGTGCACAGTCCCACAGCCACAGGGAATATTGGCAGTTTTTAAATCAAGGTTTGTATTTTCATTTCTGTTGGCACTGAAGAATGCAGAGAAATAACTGTCAGAAAACTGGAAAGCAGCAAAGGAAAAGTAAAGATATTCTTCTTATTTGTCAGAAAATAAGAAGTTCAGATGCATTTTGTCATTGAAACAGTTTTGTTCCTAATGTTTCATTTTTCCTCCTTGTAGTTGAAAACTATTATAGAAACTAATAGAGGTGGGCAGCAATCTGATTTTCCGTTGTATGTGTCATTCTGAGATTTTGACAGGCTTTAGGTTTTCATAATTAAACAAAACAAAACGAGAAAAGAAGTTTATTGGGAATGAGAATCTGATTTGTGGGTAGTTGAAATGTGTCATTCGGGTTCCGCAGATTTACATTTTCTAACAAGATAATCTACTTTCAGTTTTTCACAAAGAGAATGATGAGAGCTTGTTTTTCTGGGAAACGTGTTATTTTGATTAATGAGAAAAAATGGAAAAACATTTCCCTGAAATATTTTTGTTGTGCAGAATTTAAATTTTATGTTCTGCAGGGACTCTGGCTCGGAGTGCTGATATATAGCACTACAAAAATGAAGGAAGCTCCATGACAGCGTTAAGTTAATTCTGGATTTACTCCCAAACCCCTAAGAGCAATATTTACTTCTACATTTTTAATAAGAAAAAATGTGTACAAGGTACAAGATATCCTCAGAACCACTAATAAGAAGGAAGAACAAACAGAAAAGAGGACTGAAAAATATTGCAGAAAGGGAAGGACCTCCACACAAACCAGCACTTTGCATGGAGTTTAATGAAGCAAACATGGGAGGTTTTAAGAGATGACAGCAAACATCCATTTCCTTTATTTGTACTACTACACTTTCTGAAGAATGGAACTGGAGAGATTCTCCTGACTGAGAAAATGTGTGACTGTTACAGCAGGAAAGGTAATTATTTTTCCCTTTGAATTTGCAGGTATTCTTAAAAGGAATTAAGTCCCAAAATGCAATTCTTTTTTATCAAGGACAACCTTTCCCACAGCCTCCTAGGCAAAGCATTTCTGGGGAGTGGGTTGTGTGGGAAAATCCAAATGTTGTCTCTTTCCAGTCAAAATAATTAATTTTTTAGGAAAATTTTGCCTCCAAGTTGTACTGGCTCAGATCAGAGCAGTCCCACTAACCCAGGAAAGCCCCAAATCTCTTCTCCCTCTCAAATCCATAACTACAGTTGCAGTCAAATGCCACACTTTTTGACTCTATGAGTTCATCTTGAATCTCCATCTGCTTACAACCACTTCCCATCAACTTTTACAACGTTGGCATGTGGCTTTCTTAGCAAAATTCCCAAACTAAATGCAACTCTGACACATCAGATGAGCCCTCCTTACTCTGGGTTCACACTGACAGGACTGCAGGTGCAGGATGGGAACAGCACATGTGAGTCAGGAGCGTGATGTGTGAATGGATCAAAGGAGCCCAAGGCCTCAGCCCACTGTTCCCACCAGCCAAAGGTGGGCAGGGACTTGTAGGTCATCCTGACTCCACAGCCAGGTGGGAGACTCTGCAGCAGGGAGGGCACACAAGGTCACTGGGGATGAGATGACCTCTCTGAGATGGGGTTGAAAAGAAGTGCCCTGTGGGAATCACATGGGAGTCCCTTCATTACCCACTGCATCAAAAACCATTTGTGAACAAACAGGCAGACAGAAATTCTCTCTCTTTGGTTGGCAATGTCCTGCTTTAGGTCATTCAGTCACAGAAATGAGGTTTCCCACAGTGATTCTGGTGGCAGGAGTGGTGTAAGTGAAGTCAAATCTTATTAGCACAACTGTTCTGCTTTGCTTCGTGCAGACTTTGAGCTCAGTAGGTCATTTTGGGCTACAGGTGGTATTTGTTCTGCAGAAATTGTATTCAATTTAAGAAATATGAGTCAGTAAATATAAAGAAAATTATCCATTTTTAAATGAACTGAAAGAGAAGATTGGTGAGGAAGCATTCAGGATTGCTTTATTTTTTAAAGTTAGGATTGTCCAGAAATGTTTTAAAAACCCCATAGTATAAAGATCTCATTTATTTTTGCAGCCAGAGGTGTGCTCTCACCTCATGGCACATGGGTTCTGCACTGGGCAGCTTTGGTGACTCCTGAGTCAGGTCACTTCTCCTCTCCCTTAAAATACCTCTTTTCATCAAAAGAAAATGTTATTAATGGGATTCAATTACAAAAAAAAAGCCTTAATATGCTCATGGGGACCAAACGTGGCCTTCATTTTAAAGGGACTGAAATCAGCTGAGACTGTATCTGATGGAACTGGAGGAGCTGAGCAAGTGTATCACTGGTTTACAGGGCTAATGAAAAGAAAACTTATCATCTTGTGCCAGCTGAGAACAAAACCAAGCAATTATCACCCCTGTATTTAATAAGGAGAGAAAGGAAAGCAAAAAGAAAGTAACTGTGGCTCTGTCCTTCCTGTCATTTCAACAACAACAGCAACCCCCTGAAGTAGTTACCACGGCTTCAGGAAACACCTCCAACCTTCACTGGAGGATCTGCAGTAGTATTTTAAATTCAAATTTCAGAAACAGCAAATAGCACTTCCCAATGGCATCCCCTCTATTTATAGCATTTTCCAGAGACTGTGTAGACTCACAGAGAAAGCCAGAAATATTTACAAAAATTTCACCATGTGAGAAAACATGTTAGGGAACAAGTGCAAAGCATGAAGGAGACGAATGTAAATGTCTTTATAAAATATACCAAAGCTGTTAATTTTCTTATGGCCAAAAGTACTTGCTAATGACTGGAGGGGAGAACTCCCTAAAAAAGTAGGATTTTGCTGGGAACAAGGGATTGATTTGTGTTTGCTAACTTAGACTAATGAAAACAACCACCAATCATCTGGCTCATAAGGTGATATCGCTGCAAAGGCTCTTCCAGGGGATGGCTGAGCAAACAAAACCAGGCAAGAGGTGGGAAATGAAAAGGACACCTCAGAGGGTTTGCTGGGAATCCCTCACACAGCAGGGCCAAAGAGGGCAGCTCCTCAGTCAGAGACATTTGCCTTGCTTTCTGCGTTAGCTTTGGGACATTTAACAAGCAGCTCCTGCACTTAAGAGTCATATTTGTATTTTATTTGTTTAAACAAAGAGTTGGGGTTTTTTTGTAAATGGATTACTTAAGCCAGCTATTGTCATTATACTCAAAGATAGGTGGGGTTTTCCTGGAAGAGCCTTTTCATTCAGTGAGACTGCTTGGGCTGTGCCGTGTGGCACTACATGTCCCATTTCTCCCAGCTACCCCATCCCATCCAGTCTGTCACTCTAAGCACTCAGTAATTACAAAAAGCAACCTGCATTAAAACTAGAAACCCTTAGTGCACTCTCAAAAATTCAGATGGGAGGTTTTCATAGTTGCTTTTCATGCAGTGCAGCAAACACCACAGCATTTTATTTATCTCCTTGCTTCTAAGTTGAGTTTTCCTGCCAGAGTTGCCAATAAAGGACTCTCTTGTGCTCTGAACCTTATCCAAGCCCCTAAATGTCCTCACTGGGTTGCTCAGTCCCACATCGTTGTGGGCTCCTTTCATCCTTATAACTATTGTTTCAGCTCTGTGTTCTCTAATCACATACAGAGGTGCAGTGCCTTTACCAGGATATATTAATCTTCTTCCCAATCCTGTTAGAATAAACAGGTGGAAAATCCTATTAAAAAATAAAAAAGGTCCATAATTGATATTTTCAAGTAAGGGAAGGATCAGCTCAAAAAGGAATTGGTAGGAGGATGTGTGGAAAGAAGAAAAGAATTTGCTGGTTTTTGGACTGGGTGTGATGCAGAAAACAGCCCAAGGGAGTACAGGGAGGAGTTGCTCCCCTTCCAGCTCCTGGTGGCCCAGCACTGAAGGTTCCACAAGCCCTGGTGGGAATGTACAACACAGCCCCCTGCCACGAAATGGCATCAGCTCTGGAGGTTTCTTTGGAAAATAAGTGAGGAATAAAGATAGGAAAACCTGGGAAACTTCTAGAATACAGATTCCAAGTCATGTGTAAGAATGTTCAGTACCAGCAGCCTCTACCTGCGCACTCCAGGTCAGTCCACGTTGAGTCGAGGCTGTTTGAATAAAGGCCACACAAAATGGGATCATTATTTCTAATGAACTGGTACTCCTTCAACACTGGTTTTACACCAGGTAAGTAAAACTGACAAGTTCTACTCATTGAAGAATTAGGCTCTGGGGCTTCCAACTCTAGACAGGATTGGGACAACCTCCTCATCTAAACCCAAAAATTAAACTCTAGGAGGTAGCAAAGTCAGAAACAGAGTGCAATGTAAAGCTGAATTTCCTTTCATAGTAGCATATTTTCATACTGCATACCATTTTATCAATTCTACTTGTTATTTCACCATTGAAAGGGTTTTTCTCCCCTTTCTTTCTTTCCTGATGCCAATGATAACTGCTTTTGGCTTTTTTTTTATCCCAGCATGATAATTTTGCAGTAATCTTTCATAAATCTCAGCATGTTCTCAGAAAGTAAATGATGGCATAATTTATCACTATTGAAAATGCATTTTGTGCCATGACAGTATAATTAGACATTCTTTTCAGGAGACATATTAAGTATATACCAATGTATTAAAGCTCCTGTGCTGCAGATCCATTTAGTTGATTTATTCCTTGTCTCTGGCTACCTTGCCTTATCATGATACCCACACAATCGTGTGTTCTCATTGAAAGGGGATAAAAAAGAAGCTCAGGCAAGGAAGCAACACATTGTAAGAAACAGTATCTGTAGGTTAACTAATTCAAGTGGGAACAGGATGCAATTTGGCTGCACTTTTGTACCAATTCAGAACACATTAATTATGCAGTGATCAAAATAATTTCACATGCATAATGCTGACCTCATTCACTAGAGGGCAACAAAACCCCAGTTTAAAAAGCCTCCACCTTCTACTTTCAATGACAGAGCACTTTTAATAAGATGCGGCATGGATTTCATAATGAGCACCCGATTAATTTTACATAAGTGCAAAGTTGCCTCTGCATGGCCCGTCAGGCTTTGCCTGTCCATGCTGGAGCCCCCCCAGAGGTGCCAGGAGGGCACTGCTGCAGTGCCAACCCTGCAGAGGATTGGGGCATGTGCCCAGGGCCCTGAGTGCTGCTGTTTGACCCAGCTCATCCCACTGAGCTCCAGCCTGAACCCCCTTGAACATTGCAGTGCTTTGGCAGATCAAAGCATGTGGGTTTATCTGGAGATCATAAAGCTACTGATGTTCAGGCTGCTTAAACTGTAGCAATGAAAACCTCTCATCCATCTGACTGGGCTTTGCTTTTGATCAGCGTGGTTTGGGCACTGTTCTCTGCCTGGCTCTGCCCCTTTACTGCTCCTTCTCACATTCCCTTCTCATCCTGACTACAGAGAATGCACATTTTCATGCTTAACCGAAATGCAAGAGAAACCCTTTGCTTGTAATCTTTAAGGCTGTTTGTAAGGAAGCCTGAAAGAGTTGATACCATCTCTGCCAACAGTCTAACAACTAATTAGTTTACTATGGGCCACCACGTTAGCGCTGCTAATTTAATTTTGAAAAGTTCACTCTGCATAATAAAATCTGGTTGCTGGATCTTCTCCTCGAGTTGTAAATAAGAAATAGCTATTACTGTTATGGTCTATTGAGAAAGGGCTTCATACACTGTGAAAAAATGATTACACAGACACAGACCCAACCAATTGAAAAATAATTATGTGAATTTGTCTTTTGTCCTTAGATGCAAATAATGGCTAATGCAAATAAACTGCCAGAGAAGTATTTTATGTGCTTTTTATAGCATGAATAAGAATACATTTAACCCATTTTTGATGAATAGCTGACTATTTTTTTTTCCACTGGTTTTACTACAGAAGATGATTATTTAGGACCAGATGCAAACACCCATCTCTTAAAGCACTTGCTCCCAGAAACACATCCTTAGCCTCTCCTTTAAAGGGTGCATCCCAAGAGGTGACCAGACACACACAAACGCATTCTTGTGTTCCAGAGGCAGTGCAAAGATTAGGAGGGAGGGGCTGGGCTCGGAAAAGGAGAGATGTACAAATACATTTTTCTATTACACAGTTGACAGCCCCTTGGGAAAACAAGTCTAAGAAATGCGCAACCTTGAAATGTGTGCACGCTGCAAGGGATATTCTCAATGTGAACCCCGTGTTCTGATTTTCAAAGTCTTTAATCATTTGGCTCTGCTGTGGCAGGGGGATCTACCGAAGCTCCTCAGACCAACAGGATGGTTTGCTTTGGTTCCCTTCTCCCTGCAGGCAGGAGGAGTGCCCTGTCCCTGCTGCCCCATCCTGGCAGGGCACTGCAGCCTCCACCCCCCCTGCCTACTTAGCAATATTCTCCTCTCCGAACAGTGCAGTGCCCCTTCCCACCGAAGTCTTTAACAATTTCCTTTGAAATGCAACTCATTATACAGAAGCAGAACTAAATAAAAAATACTCCAGAGAGAGAACAGATTGCTAGATATAGATTAGATGTGCAGCCTAATCCTTCACAAGCATTAAATATTTAACATAATCACACCACAGGTGACAGGAAGATGTCTGCATTGTTTAATTAGACTTAATTAAACATAAGGAAAATCTAATACTAATTCAGGTCTAGCTTTTAAATTGATTACAAAACTTCCTTTTTAAAGTACTTTCGTATCCAGAAAAATGTCTTCTTTGGTTCATTAGCTGGGGAATCCTTGCCATGCAATGCTCAAAACCCATGAAGACACGATCTGTTGTGCTCAAAAGCCCATGGATGAGTCTGACTTCTCTCTCCTGGGTTAAGGACAAAGCCAGAGGACTTGGCACTTCCAGCAGGCTGTAAAGCTGAGCTCTTTTGCCCATATTTTGTATCAGCCATTACACTCGGGACATCATTTTTTTCTATTACCTCTTTTATGGTCTTATTGTTTACAAGAAAATAGATAGAGCATTTAATTATGAGATGGACTTAATGTTCTATAACAACTCCTGTACACAATACATTGCCTCTGGAACCCTGCTCACAACTCACATTAATGCGACAAATGAAAAAAACCAAAACACAACAGTGTAACAGAGACGATGTGTTGCAAGAGGAGGCTGAGATCTAATGCCATGAATCATTCCCTGACAGTATTCCCACATCTCCCTGTTAAAGTTACAGTCCAGAACTTTATTTAAGCACAGGCAAACATAACATGTATTGTCGAAGAAACAGGGGCAATTTATGACTGGCTATTTCGTTTCCCAATCATCCTCATTAGTGCCATTAAGTGGAATAGCCTGATAGTGGATTAGATCTTCAAGTATTAGTTTGTCTACAAACTAAAAGTGAGAAAGACTTAAAGAAATCAAGCCATGACCTTCCTAGAAATGAGTTAATCAACTCAGTGAGCTCCAGCTCTGCTGGGCAGCCACGATCAAAGTGAGTTGCAGAGATTATCAGAGTCATCTCTGCCTCTGGTTGGTGTGGTGTTGTGTGTCACTGTGGTGCCTCGGAGGAAATAGTTTATTGATGCAATATTGCAACAAGAGTTCCACAGCTCTAAGTTGTTATTAATAGTTCATTTGTTTACCTGCTGCCTTGTCTCCTTTCCTTCTCCTCTGGTTTCTGGGTATTTTTGCTGTGTGGGAGCTGGAGCTGCTGCCACCAACCTCACTGTGCAACCCCTTAGTGTGTGCTCAGCTCACGTACAGAAACGTGCAATAGGTCTCTGATCTGCATTTGTGGCACAGAACTTTATGTCTCCTCTGTCTTTAAAACAATTAGATCCATAGTGAATTGCTGCTCTAAATTTGGAATAGGGAGAATATCTCCCACCTGAAACGGCGAAACACCCATAAAAGTGTTACAACGGTAAATACCCATAATGCAGGTAATTAACACACAAACTCCTGGTCACACTGACTATTATTTTAAGGTTCTCTGGCAGAAAGAGGTTGAGGCTTTTTGGTTTTTTCTCAGCTAACCTTTGTCATGTGGTGCTGGTGAGTCACAGCCCACTTATCTTTCCCAGTGCTCGGTACATACAGTTGTCTGACATGTTTGTGTCTGCTCTGTTCGATAACACAGCTGATGAAAGCAATAACCATATTCACAGTGCACTGTCTGATTCACCATTGTCCCAGTCAAATTAGGGTTTATCTGCAGAGAATAATTGGCTAGGCTCTGGAAATTGCCACACTTACAACGGAGAATAGATAATAAGCTTACAGGAAATACATTTTAAATGATGGGCAGAAATCAAGGGCAAGTTCTATTTTAGGCAGGTTTGTTCCAGGAACAGGAAAAAAAATGGAAACAGAATTCTACAAACAAAGAGAAAAATAAAGGATGTCAATCAAAGGGAAAAAATCAGAGGGAAGTATTGTTATAGGAGGACACTAATGGAAAGATTGAAAAGGAGTGAGCAGCACTCAAGTGTATAGTATTTTAATTCTAGACAGAGAAAACAAAATGCAGTGAGTGGAGAACTTTTTGCTCACAGTAACTGGGAGACAATTGGGAGCATTAGCACCTGGCAGAAAGAATTCAGCTCCTGAAGGGAGAGGATTAGACCCTGGGGGTGATTCATTCCCAGCTACACAAACTCAGCTCAAGGTTGATGTAGTATAGATATATTTGAGGGCTCTCCTCTGCAGAAGGTACATTGATAAACTAGAGACGCTACTGAAGAGAGCAATAAAAATGATGAAGTGGACGCAGTGCTTGTCCTGGGTAGGCAGGTTGAATGAAATGGATATGTGCTGTATGGAAAAGCAGTGACAAACAGGGGACAGGCAGGTTACCGGGGTATAAATAACTGAGGGTTAGTAACTGCTACTCCAGGAGACACGAGTGCATTTGCAGGAGTTAAATCCAAACTCCAGAAGGCTGCGATTTGGTAGTAGCAGTCTCTAAGGGTGTTAAGAACATCCCACAAAAATCCCCTGAGTAAGATACATAAATACATCCCTGGCATTGCTTCCCATGCGGTCTCCCCTCTGGAGAGAAAGGAGAGGGACGGATCCTCACCAGGAGGAATCCCTGGCTAATCCTCTCCTCCCCAGGGCTCACTGGTACAGAGGCAGCAGGGAGGGACCTGCCCATCTCACCCAGCCAAGGAGGTACAGCCAAGCTCTGGCTCCACCACAGCATGCTGGGCTGCCACCTGCCCACAGGTCACTGCAGGCAGCAATGCTCCCTTCAGGCAGGGCAGAATTCACACTCGCAGTTTTAAGGCAGAAAAAGGAAAATGCACAGTAACAGGAAAACGACTTCATGCAAATGTCCCTGTGATGGGTTGAGCACCAATAGAGAGAAAGGACTGAGCAGCAGAGACCCCCTCCACGTGCCATGAGCAGTGCCAACAACTGGGATGCCCGTCTTCATTCAGGGCTGAAGCAACAAATGACTCTGACAAGGTCCTGTTAGATAAGCTTGTGTTACAAAAATGCACATAATCATCACCTTAAAGGAGCAATTCAGCTTCCTGTTTCAGAATATGCCACAGTGTTTGAGGGGTTTTACCTGGTTTTTACTACATTTCCAGCAGGAAGACACCAGAGCAGAGCAAACTCCAGGTAACATTAACTGTTCTTACACATCCCTTCCCAGGCCGATTTCCTCTGGTGTGTAGGTTTCAGCTCTACCACAGCCCCTCCCTGGAGGGCATCTGGAATCCTCAGCTTTGTACCAGAGTTTCAATAGGGGAATATTAATGTTTAAACTATAATGGGTCTGATTTAATCTGATTTCATTAACATTTTATTAACAACTGTGTCTAGGCAATCATTTTAATCATTTAACTGTATTTTGGAGGTGGGGTGGGAGGGTTTGAGCGATTCTGGGGAAATGACAATTCAAAGTCAATGCAGTTTTTGTCAAGCACAACTCACACACAAATGAAATCAGTTGGCCATTACCAGGACACAGCGTGGGTTCTATAAATACCTTCTCTACACTCCTGCCCAATGCAAACCCCATGAAAAAATGGTATATGCTGGCTCTGTGCTAAGCCCCAGCAGCGTAGAATCCACTACCATATTCATCATAAACCCCCCAAAGTCTTTCAGACTCCTGAGTTGTCAGTAAAGACATTTAGAGGTAAAAGCCTCAATGAGGTAGCATTTGTCACAAAACTTCTAAATATGAAAAGATACTTCTGCAGTCGATGAACTCTGAACCTCTGAACTTCGTGTTGGCAGCAAGACTAGATGTAGAGCCCCGTTGTTCTAATCACTAAATCACAGCCAGTGAAACCCTCGCAAAAGCCCCGCAGGGTTTGGCTGTGGTGGGGACACAGCTGTGACACTGCGATGCCTCCCAGCAGAAGGCAGCGATGTGCAAACACTGCAGCCCTGCCGAGCACAGAGGCTGCTCCGTGCTGGCAGCAGCCCTGCCTTCAGCAGCTGCTTGTGGAGCCGCAGCTCTGTGGCACACGGGCCCGAGCAGGGAGCACAAAGGGAGCAGCATCTCACTTTGGGTGCGGTCCAGCTTCTTACTCCGTGTGCGATTTGCAAACCAACAACAGGATTTCCAACATCATCATTGCAACTAAACCCCAGGATAAAATCCTCGAAGACACAACATACTTCAGTACTTCAGGCTTAAACTACCCCCCGTTATTCTGAAGCTGCTAAGCTTTCAGCATTTCACAACACAATCATTTCTGGATCACAGAGAGAAAGAAATGTGCATATTATACAGCACTGCATCCGATTCTGACATTTTTAAAGACTAAAGGACTTGAGAAACAACTGTCCTGTCCTCCCCAAAGATAGCAACGAACAACCAGAGCTCAAGCATAAAATTAAATGCAGTTTATCTCCTCCATGGCATCTCTATTATATACACCAGATTGGAGGAAGTTTACAATACTAACTTTCCCTCTCTAATATGATACTTATTTCAAGCACTTGAAAACGGAAAATAGCTCAGAACATTCTTGCTCTGAGCCTGCGTCCTCATTTCTCTTTAAATTCCAGCCTTAGTCGTAACTCTTCTCCTGGTTTATTCGAGAGTGAGCACTCCATCTCCCACATAAATTCTCCTGGATTTCCAAGCAGCAGAGCTGCCAGCTGAATGAGACTGTAATAAGTAAACCGTGGGCTCCATGAGAGGGTTCTGATACCATAGTCACTTAGCTTAAGGCTGAAATTGAGGAGCAATATGGTAAATTTACAAAACAGAGGCTTCTCTGAAGCCTTCAATGTATGTGTTTGTTGAGGTAAACCTAATGAAATTGGTACTTTGAGCTTTGTATTTATGAGAACAAATTTTTCCAGTTGTCCCATTGCTTATAAATCAGAACAGAAATCCCAGAGAGCCAAGTGCTCCTTCTAGACACTTCAGTGCTCCAATCTCCTCAGCAAATCCCCTGATTAGGATGTTCTGAGGTTTGAAACACTCAGAGGACTCTGAGTCAAGGGATTTTGACCTGCATCCTCCCAGTGAGTCAAAGGATGTTGTTACTGCTGCCTCGTTCTCAGTGAGTTTAATAGAGCTTTGCTGCTCAACACACCTTTTAACAAGTTTTAACATATTAGTGGGATGTTGCCAGCACTGCACAGTGTCAAATTAGCACTGTTAAACACGAGGTCATTGTTTACAGTGTGAAAATAAGCTGTTGTTGAACAAATGAGTAGGTAAACATTTACAAAGCAGGAGAAAAGGCTGCACAGTTAGAGCTGGGTGAGGGTGCTGCATTCCTTTCTCCTTTAAGAAAAACTGGCACAAGATTATTCTAGTGCAGTCACTTGAGGTAGAGAGTGACTTTTCATGGTTAGTTTTCTTCATGGGACTAAGTGAACTTGAGCAAAGTGCCAGAAGGAGCTCTGCTTTCTGAGAATATTGAACTTGAAAGCCAAGATGCTCTCTGTACAGATAATGGGCTCACGGAACAGACATCCAGCTAACACATTTACATGAAGACTGAATATAGCACAGCACAAGGAGAGGCAGCACATCACCCTTGGAAGGAAGGTTTGGCTCCTTAACATCTCTACACTCCTTCCCGTGACATCCTCAGCAATGGCTCTCTGTGACACCCCGAGGAAGGGGAGCCTCCCCTCACATCCCAAAGGTACCAAACCCCTCCAAGGCAGCGTGAGGCAAAGGGACAGTGAGGCTCCACCAGAGTGGGGTGACTCAGGGAGATACAAAAATGAGCAGAATGCTGGGGAGCTCTGAGCAATCCCATTTTTCAGCACATCTTTGTGAGCACCTCGGTCTTTCTCAAAGCAGTTGTTATGTCTGAGTCTTATTCAGAGCAGTTTTCCATTGCAACCTCATTTAAGTCAATGGGGCATAAAGGAGAAAAGTAAAGCAAAAGATGTAGGAGCTTAACTTGGACCTCCTTGGGCCAACACAATTCTGGAATTCAAGTTCCTCACCATGAGAGACTGTCCATAGAGGATATGGTTTCGAGGAATGAAAAAATCTCTTGCACTGCTTGTCACGGACTGAGCTTACTGTGCTGACAAATCTTAGCCTGCCACAGACTGCATCTGGAATTGGAAGCTACTATAAAACAGGTGAAACCCTAGAAATATATATATATTTAATACAAAACTTCACGGACAAATGGTAAAACATGCTCTTCATCCCTTCCATTCCATTAAAACTGGGTTAAATTTAGTACCAGTCTTATTTCTGATCTGGAGTTTCTCCTACTGTTGGCTGCCTTGGACAAACATCCCCCCAGTTTTGAGAAGCAAGTGCTGACACTGCTGTGCCTCCTGCCATGAAGCCCTTCAGCCTTGGCAATAATCTCATCCCCTGTTTCTCAGGAATGTGGCTTTGAAACTCCACATCCAAGAAGGTAACAGGAGTTAATCCAACCTCCCAAAACACATTGTTCCCCTTGCCCAGCCTCAATAATAATCCTCTTTTACAGTGGACTCTGTTGGCACAAAGGAAACATTGAGAAGCTCCTTCAAATCCCTGCCTGCTGAAGGGCCTTGTCCCAGCTGAGGATGAGCTGGCCAGGCTTTAAGAAAAAGACTTCCTATCACAGGTGAATTTTGGGAATCCAAAGGTCTGGATTACGACACCCAATTTATTTATAGACAATAACTTACTGATATTTGTGTGTACGGAATACCATTAATATAAATCAGCTCATAATATTTGGGTAGCGATATCAGTCTAATTTGAATTTTATATTGCACAGTAGTATTGAATGCTAGACTTGATTTTTTGAAAGTAATTAATGAGCTAAGCTACCTGAGAGAAAAACAAAATGATGATTATAATTAGAAGTGTTCTATGGCTGCTACCGACTGTTTAGATGTACTTACAGGTAGCATTTCTAATTAAAACCCTCTTGATGCTCAGACATCTCTCTGTTCATTCGTTATTAAAAGAGTGGGATTTTTTTTTTGCATTAAGGAATCCCTTAATAGAAAAATAATAGAAAAAGTTACATGTAATTACATTCTCTGTGCTATTTGTGGTGAGCAGTTCCCGTGAGAAAATGAGCTGCAGGTGTGTAAGAGGAAGAAGTGCTGCCACCGATTTCACTTGTTTGGAGGATTCCACCTGGGAAGAACTTGGGATTTAAGCTGGTGTTTTCAAAGGAGCCTGAAGGGATTATGGGGGTGTCAGGGTGCCTGACACCCTGGGGGCTCTATGAAAATTGCATTATTTGGGGAAGAGAGGAGGAAAAAGTAAATCATCCCAAGTTAATCTGCTGAGAATTGTAAAGTCACAGTGAATTATAAGCACAGTCCAGGATTTCTGCCTGTGAGCCTGGGATGTGTGAATGTCTGACACAGGCTGGCTGGCAGTGAGGAAGGCTGATCAATGTTTTCCCAGCCAGAATAGATTTTAAGCCACTGTTTGCAAACAAAACTTGCAGCCATTCCTGGCAGTGAAGCCTGTGATGCTGCAGCAGCTCTCAGTTAATCCCCAACCAAGCCTTGAGATTCACATGCCCCACATCAGCTGAAATATTCCACATGCATGGGGGAAAAGCTACCCCAAACCCCCCATTTGCCAAATTGCAGGGCTGGCAGTGAAAGTTTGGGTTATACCAAAGGGATTTCTTTCTGTTCCTGCCCTGAGAAGGCTGAGTGTCTTTTTTTCCCCCACTCTGAGCTCTGCCTCCCCCACCTCGGATAAGGCTGGTGCTCACATTGCTGGTGCAGTTCTGCCTCTGACCCTGAAGCTCATGAACTTGCAGTCATGCCAAAAAGGTGAAGAGGAGGCTGAAATAAGGTATAATTAAGTCCAGAACTATGTTTGAAAGATGAATAGCTGCTTCAGAAGATCTGAGGAGCTGGAGATAATCCATCTCCCCACCAAAATCCCTCTCCTGGCCCAGAATTTGGCTGTAAGTACAAAGGACACAAACAGCCTTCTCTTCTGCAGATTTGACTCTTATAAAACAGGAGATTTCTACACATTTGCTGTGTTCAATAACTTCATGATCATTAGGTATGAACTTTTCTTAAAAGAATTTTGAGGAAACATCTTAAAAGGCTCTTGGAACAACAGACATGACTTTGAAGCTGAGTGCAGGATGTGCTCTCTTGTCTCCCAAACCACTGGGAACTTTGGAGCCAGAAAAAACAATACCATGGTGGGAAGTGAAGGAAATTGGTTGCTTTGATAGCAGGTGCTCTGCTGTCCACAGTTTGCACATCGGGGAGTGCTGGGACAGGATCACATGTACTGAAGTGCCAGGAAAGTCTAAGGGAGAGACAAAGGTGGGCAAAAAGGAAAAGAAACGAGTTAAAAACCCCCATAATATCGGTGGTTTGGGGAAAAAGAACAATGAGTGGATAAAGTCACCCTGCTAAGTTTAAAGTGCTCTTTGGATGTCAAGTAGGCCACTCCCTTGTGGGAAGAACAAGGGAAGACACAGCTCTGATGATTGCTTACTGATTTCAAGGGCTGGGGTTTGCAGCTCAATTACGCTGAGATTTGGGTTTCTTCATAAATTGCAGCATGTGAAAAGTGTTCTCAGGCACAACCTGAGAGTTTGGGAGTTTGGCTGCTTTGATCCAGGTCAGAATAACCCAGAAGAAGAACAACCTAGACTAGAATTTTTATTACTTCATCGAAAATGCTTTGCTTGCTGCTACAGTAGATGTAGAATGCTGTGGACAGATGCTTAGATTTATGTTTGTATTGACCACTTTTGACCTGGATTAGCCTAGAGAAATTGCAATATTCATAATGGGAAGCCCTTGGCCTGATTTCTGAGGTTCTCTCTCTTTCCAGTCACATGCAATATGCTCCCTTATTAATCTGGATCCCAGTGACACTCGGTTTGCAAACAGAGCAGGAAGTTTCTGGCCTTCTCAGTGCTGGTTTGCCTGGGCACACGGAACAGGGCACTGCCCTCTTCTGTGCCCATCCAGCCAGGGGTGTGTGGCTCTCCAGTGTGGCAAGAAAAAGGCTGGAGTTAAATATCAACACTAATAAGGAAATGCTGCTTTTCTGAAAGTCGAGCAAATCTGATGTGAAAAAACTTCAAGCTGTTTCATTTAAAACAAACTGGTGTGCAAAATGCAAGATGGTCTCCCTGCCATTTCCATCCTGTGCAATCCAAGCCCTTTGGAGACATTAATTAGCCATGCATGACATTTATCTGCTGCTCTGTGTGCCACAACATTGTGAGGCAGAGAAGAGAACTTTGCACTGAGCAGAGCTGAAATCTCCTGCCCAGCTGGTGGGTCAGGTACCCTCAGTTTACAGCTGTTTGACACCATCAGCCCCTACACTGACTTAGCTCTGCAGCACCTTCCAGAACACTGTGCAAGCTTATTGAAGTGGGGCACTATGTGTGACAACAGAGCTGGGCTTTAATCTGTATTTCCTTCTCCCACCACTCCTCTGCCTCAGGTGGGCGGCTTAAAAAACAGGAGGGATGAAGGTGATTTCACACGTTAGAAAAAGGGAGAAACAATTTTGGGGCTGTAACGGTGGAATGAAATCTTTTGCAAATCCCAGGATCATGTTATATACCCACCATGAATGGATTACAGGTTCAATATTAGGAGGGAGATTTAATAAAGGGAAATGCCTGTTTCTGGGTCTGACCAGGACAGAGACACAGACTTTCCTGTTTCAGTCATGCCAATAAAAACTTGACCAACATCTCCATGTGCCAGGGCTAAATGTGGGGTAATCATCTTCTCCAGCTTTTTATAGTCTGTTCCTTCCCTGCTTAGTGATGAAATAAAAAAATAGAGGGAAGGAGATCTGAGCCACAAAGTAAGAGTGCAGCTCCAAAGCTTTCCCAAGCAGAAAGATTCAGCTTGGCTTATTACATGGTCATAAAATTTGAATGGACTTTCTAAGGTTAAAAGATGTTAAATTTCAGGCCAGTCTTTATCAAAAAGGTTTCAAAGGGAGGTTATGGGAGAGTGGGCAGTGGGTGAAGGAGAAGTTATTATCTCATGGACTGTTCTACTGCCAGTCTCTCCCTGCCTTACTCTGCTTTGTCTCCCAAAGCACCTCAATCCCCAGGGCTGGGCCAAAGGCAGTGGCAGCTCCTACTGAGTGCCAAGCAACTGCCAGAGTTTCACTCCTTGCTTCAGAGTGCACTGCACTACTCATGCATAGAAGTCTCTGAAATTGAGTCTATTCTGAACTTCACTACATGAAAAGGAGGTTTGTACCTCAGTGCTCCACATCACACTCTTATCTCCACTGTCCATGAAATCCAGGGAAGCACACTGCCCTGTTCAGACCAAACTGACAGCAAATTATGCCTATGTTATCCTTGGGATATTCATCCTGATTCCAACAAATAAGAGGCCTAGTTTTAGGACTAGGGAGAGAAAACATGTTCTGTTTCTTGCTAGAGATAAGGTTTAACTCCAGGTCTGTAACACGAAGGCAGCAGCAAATGTAAAATACCTTCTGCCTCCCCTGGACCCTTCAACATGCAGGTATCATGTGCACCTGGTCCTGCACTCCAGAGCCTCCTTTGGCAACACCTCTGAGTTCAGACAACCACACCACATAAATCTAAAGTTATCAAAATATGCCATAGAAATACAGTTCCATATGTCACTCAAAAAAAGTAAAAAATAAAGTTCTGAAGAAACAACACAATAGAAACTAGAAAAGCAAGCTTAGTATTCTGATAACCTGGATGCAATGGCAAGGTAAAAGCCAGTTCTTTTATTTTCTGCCCTGAGCCAGGTGAAATTCAGAGCCCTGATTCTCACAAGCAGACCTGAAAAAGTCAGGAAGAGGAACTTCCCTTTGAAATTATTTTCCATGTGAGGCAGCAGTGAATTCCACCTCCCATGTCACCACAGCTGTGTTAACAGCAGAATTCCCTGGCAGCTCCTACAGTGCCCCTTTCCTGGAGAGCTGCTTTCAGTGGGAATCAAGGTCCAAGTAGCAGCAGAGCAGGAGCATAAACTGCTTCTGTATTGAAGCTAATGAAACTTAGAAACTGTGCACCATGATCTTAAGTGGTCTGCTAAGAGATGTTGAATAGCTCTTGGAGTGTAAATGAGGCATAACCAGTCAGCCACGGTAACAATACCCACCAGAACAGACACCACTGCCAGCCCTTAAACACTTAGACAGACTCAACTGGAAAGACAAAGCAAGCACATGACAGCTCTGTAAGGAAGGCAGAGTGGGATTTAAAACAGTTATATATTCAGGAACGAAGGGAAGCATTTGCTTGTCATCCCCTGCCTGACAGCTGCTGTCATGGGCATTAGTGAGCTGTGCCAGGAATTCCCCAAGCCAGGCAGTGAGGCACTGCTCCTGCTGGGGAATGTTTGCAGGGAGAGAAGTTTGCCTTGCTTAGCTAATGTTTGCCTGATGTTGTCCACAAAATTCACTACAAGCAATGCAATTCACAGCGTGTGTAGAGGTAACAATGGGATTTGCATGCTCAGTCCAGCAGTGACAGGCCCCAGGGCTCTTCTGTGCAGCAGGGAAAGGGGGAATGACTTCCCAGGAGAAGAACCCCCTACCCAGCACTGTGACAAGACAAGGCTTGCTGCCAGAAATAATACTCCTTTCTCAGAGAACACATGAGGAATGGGGGGTGAAGAGGGAGATGTTTCTGGAATACTCGTTCTTCAGGTTAAATTCATGTGCCTTAATATCTGGTTTGTTGGTTTTGTTTGGTTCATCTTTTCTGAGCACTGCTTGAACTAATACACAGCATTAGCACCCCTTACAAGGGCAGGAGAGCATTTTTCAAATCTTCTCATATTCTGCCAAGTCTCATCCCCTAAAATCTCAGCTTATATATGACCAATAAAAGCTCATCAGAGTTTGGCATCTAAATATCTCTGATAATTCACCCTGTGCTGGCTTTGCTCAAAGCAGGAAGATGCTGAGGACTTTCACTCCTTCCTTGTCCTGGCTGCTGGGGACTCCAACAGTACAAAACATGAGATCTGAGGGGAAAAGTCCCTCTGGCAGAGCCCAAATGGCCCAGAGAGAAAAGGGAAGAGCCACAGTGGAATTCTCAGGGACAGAGAGCTGAGAGAGATTAAGACCACAGGAGAAAAGGATGGGTTCTGATGTTGATCCCCCTGAATAATCATTCAGCAGATCTCTGCCAGCCATTTGGAGACAGGGCCTAAATATAAAATAATGCACAGTCTGGAGGTGAAGGAGATGATTTCAAATAGCTTTTGTAAGCACACTGCAGCAGGTATTCTTCATACCAGAGTGCAGCACGGATTCTCTCTCTATGGGTGCCCTGGGTGAGGTAAGTAACATTTCCAAAGGATCCAGGAAGACTTCCTGAATGCCATTTTATCCCAGCATCACTGGTACCAGCAGCACAAAGTGTCCGTGCCAGCCCTGGCACAGCTTCCAGCCCCAGCTTCAGACAAACACCCTCTCCCAGCTCTGGGCTCTTTGTACAGCACCACACCAAAGAGATGCAACACTTTGTGCCCCACCAGCAGGATTTGCACTAGCAGGGGCCACTGGCACTGCCACAGGTTCACTTTCTGGCCTGATTGCACAACACGGTGTGTACAAACCCAGAGGTGACACCCCCAGCAGCAGCAGAAGCCACAACAAGCAGATTACCAGCAGCAGCAGCAGCATATATTGTAACATATCTCTCCTTTTTTGTCACTAAGCCATATGAAGCGTTTGCTGTAGAATTATTCTTACATCTCTTCTGCTGATAAGCTACTTAGCAAGGTAGAGTTGAAGCTAATCTGAGTGCTGTATGAAAAATGTGACGTGCCATTTCACTGTGCTGCTGGTTGATATTTGGTCGCCTCTCTGCAGGTACTTTTGGTGAATTGCAGCTGCCATCTCAAAGCTAAATCCTCTGGCCCCTGCACGGGTCATAAAAGCACCCTGGAAGGAGAAGCTTCTCCTGAGCAGCAGAAAGGTGACAGGTTTCCTCTTAGTTTGCATCTGAGAGTGAGGGAAGGAACCTGGGATCTTTAAACAAATTCCTTCAGAACTGCACAAGGAAGCAATAAGATTCTGCTGTGCTCAAGTTTGACAAATGACTTATTAATACATAAAATCTATTTCTGAAGAGGAAAGTTTGTGTAAATCTCTCAGGCCCCACTCCTGTGGGCACATGGCTGATACTGCACAGTGCAGCCAGTATCTTGCAATTATTTCCTACTGTAAATCTTTTGACAGTCTAAAATAACTCAATCAGGGGTTTTCAACCACTAAGTTTATAATTTCAAGGTTTCCCCCTCCTCTAATCAGCAGTTTTATAACCTACTGCTCTTCCTTCAAAAAGAGCTGGTGATGATCAGTGTTTATTCCAAACCATTTAAGAAGGCAGCTGTTTATTAAAGTGCCAACAGCTATGATTGATTTCTGATGCTCATGAGTGCATCTGTTTTCTAGTTAATGACATCACTGCGAGCAAAGAGATACTGCAAGCTGGGGCTCTCATGGAGAACTAAAGCAGCCATGCCTTCTCTATAAAAAATAAATTGATTTCACTCTGAAAAAAAAAATCTATTAATATGTCAAATGTTCAAGTTACATTCTTGCCAATTGGCATTCTTATATACAACTGGCATTTCCTCAAAAAGAATCTGTGAGTTAACAGTGTTTATATTAAAATCTTTAAAGAGGACATCTGTTAGTTGAAATTCCAAAAGCAGTGACTGATTTATGATCTAGTAAATCACATCTGTACAGGAGGAAAAAGAAGACTGAACTACAGCGAAAGTAACATCTGTCATCAGGCAAAGAGAGACCTGGAGAGGGGCTGAGGAATGGCAGGACTGCAGGCTGGGAGAGTTCCCCTTAATTCTCCCCTTTTTGTGGTGGCTGAGATAAGGAATCAAAATGAATGTTCTCCAAGCTCCACTGTAACTTGCAAAAGTAATAGCATTTTAAACCTCATTTCTTAGGACTGACTTCCCATCTGGTATAAACACGCTCACTTTTTACTGGCTTTACCTTTTCCTGCCTCCTCAAGAATGCACTCTGGGCCACAGTGTTGTCAAGAAAGCACTGATGTTATCTCCTTTTAAGAGTCTCTTTTTAATATAACTTTATTTCTCTTAGAGAAGATATAAAGAGCATACACAACCATTTCCTCTGCAATTCCTTGTATCCATCAAACAGGGGTGTGGAGCTAAGAGTGCTGCTGCCTCCCTCCTCCTCCTGGAAATCTCCAGGAAATGGTTTCTATTTTATGGCAAACAGGATTTGATGTGCTCAGAGAATGAGGCCAGAACTCCCGAATTTGAAGTGCCTGCCCTGACCACAGCTTTAGTTGGGTGTCTGAGGATGCCCTGAGAGCCAGAGAAGGGAGCTCACCCTGCCCAGGGGCTCTGCTGGCCCAGCTCCACCTCTGGCATTTCCCCCCGAATTCCCTCCCCTGGCTGAATCCTCACTTTGGGGTGTGTGCCTTTTGCCTGAGTCTGCAATTTCAATGGAATGGTAGGCACCAAACCTTCAAAATCAGCCCTTTAAAATCCTGAACACTGAGGAAAACCTCAGAAATAGTGAAATCACACTTGGAGATCTAAACCAGAGCCTTCAGATTTCTTGGCTTTTGAGTCCTTTTCTCTTCTTCCCTGGCTCTTGACCTGACAATCAGCAGCCTCTGAGATTTGGAGACATTATTCAGTAGCAAGGCCCGCTTTCTCCCTGTTTTGGCATTGTCTCTGCTTTTCTTTCTCCTGTGTTCTTCCACAGGAGCACCAGGAAACATCCCTGGTCTCTCACAGAAAGCAGGACTTGACCTTTTCAAAGCCTAATGAGTGTCCTCATTCAGGTTTAAATATTTAGCTTTGAGACTAAACTTAACCCTACCCAGCCAGTTTTCATTCTTTGTCATTTTCCAACTTTTCTCTCACATAATAACTCTTATTTTGTATCCTTTCTTAATGTCACTCATAAATTTAATCCACCCACAAATGAAGAGTGTCACTCCCTATTTCCCCTTATCTTCTTACATTCTAAAATGATCAGCAAAGCATATCAGGAACAGCAGAAGGCACTGCTGAGTCACTTGGCTGCAATAAGCAATCCATGGCAAAGCCTGTCAGAGTTTGCTCTTTTGATTGAGACTGTAAATCCCTTCATTTCCCCCAAAAGTGGCTTCTCCAAGCACAGTTTGACCCCCAAGTGGCAGAAGCAGCAGCCACTCATGGGCACAGAGAGCTTTGCATTGGGTTTCACTGCTCTATGTCATGCTTTGAAAGCTGCAGAGCCCTCAGCTTGTCTCATCAATGGCTCCACATGATCATTCCCCACCAGTGGTGGGACAATAAAACTCCATTTGTTTCAGAGACACACTTTGTGTAGTATTATTAATATAAAATATAAGCATGCACCTTAGAATGAAACTCTGCCACGTGGCCCACAGATCTGACACCTGGAAGCCTGACTACTTCATTCAGTTTTCAAATAGGGAAAGAAGCCTGGGGAATTGCCTGGGAAATCTCACCTGGTGTCTTCAGGGAGTTTGAGACATGAACCAACCTTTCCTCCAGGGAAAACACTGAGGGGAAGTAATTGTTTTGTCAAAGGATTAGGTAATTCATACTATCAGATCAGTGGACTCATTTCACAATGTTTTTCACCATTTCATTATATTAATTAGAGAACTTGTTCAATAATGAAAACAGGCTTCTTACAGCTTTAGAACAAGCTAAGATACAACAACAAAAAAAGGGTTATTTCCTCATGACTTTTTTTTTAAGCTATTTTTAATTTGCTCTTCATGAAGCTTAAGGGACAAATTCTAAACCTTGACCTTTCCTACAGCAGCTTCAAGCATTACTCTGCCCTTACTCCGTGGGTAAGTGCTTTTCTAAGCATCCCTGATGCTGAGTTTGATCTTCTAAACATTTTCATTAAGCTCGTTTTTTTGGGCCTGCATTATCACCTCAGGTAGCCAAGCAGCAAGAGCACGTCCTGCTGTGATTGTGCTCAGCAGGTCGCCCCATGTGCTGCAGATACACACGGCAATGCTGCCCCGGGAGCCAGGCTGGGCAGGAGCCCTTGGGAAGGGGGTTGGCAGGGCACATTGCACTGGGGTGACTGGGGAATTCCCCAGCAGCACAAAGAGCACTGAAGCTCATTACATCACTGGAGGAATTACGCTGATGTTTTTAAATCTCATCATTTCGCTGCCGTCGTTTGCCAACCACACCGAGGTCTGGGTTGTGGGTGATGCACACACAAAGAGGTTGCCACAGAGTAAGATCACAGAATCACAGGCTTGATTAAGTAGGAAAAGACCTCTGAGGTCATCGAGTCCAACCTATCCCTCAATGGCACCACATCAACTGAGTGCCATGTCCAGTCTTCCCTTCCACCCCTCCAGGGATGGGCACTCCACCATCTCCCTAGGCAGCCCATTGCAATGCCCAATCACCCTTTCTGGGAAGGGATTCTTCCCAATGTCCAACCTAACCCCCTCCTGGCAGAGTTTAAGGCTATGTCCTCTTGTCCTGCCGCTGGTTGTCCAGGAGAAGAGCCCCACCCCAGATCCATGTGTAGGAAGATGCTCCTAGAGGGAAGTGCAGCTGCACAGGAAGGCTCTGCAGAGCAATGACATGTTGCATTTACACAGGGGGTTCCCCAATGGTGATAAACAGACTTAAAATACCAGAGGGACTGAAAAGCCTTAAGGGGACTAAATTATAGGAAATCACATCCCACTAATTCTGCTGCTCAGAGAACGATTTAGGGGTTTCATTCATTTTTTGCCTTATTCTCAGATGACATATGGCCATGGTTTCTGAATACAGCTTGCATTTAAACTCTGGCTGTCTAAAGAGAAAACACTCCCATTATTTCAAAGCTTTAGGGAGAAGAATTTAGGTGCCCAGTTTCCCCTGATTTTGAGGTGGGGAGCTGCCAACTGTCCTGAAGCAGCTGACCAGGGTACCAAGCAGAGGCCCTCAGCATCAGCACAGTATATGCTTTCAATGCTGTGACTTGAGTAAGAAGGAATATATTATTCCTTCAGTCATCAAATTAGTAATACCATATTGGTTTGGGGTTTTGTGATTCCTAGTAAGGAGAACAAAATGTACAACAAGGTAAAGGTGTTAGGCTGATCCCTAAAGCACCCAGCACCAGATGCACATGTTTGTCAGGGATTCTGCTCCAGTGAACAACTCAAACAACACATAATTTCTCTGATCCTCCTTGATCCCTGGAGAAACACTCGCAGGTCGCTGTTTAAATGAGGAGAAAATTGGTTATAAATCAACCTAATTTTCAAACGTATTAATCCAAAGAGAACCCAATTTTGTGTGAAATGGTAGCATTTAGAAAGGAGTATAAGTAAATCTCTGCAAGAAAGTCTCTTGAGTTTAATATTAGCTTACAGCCAAATTTTAAACAACAACGATAGTGCCTGTCTCATTTTTTCAGGTCTCCAAATTTCAGCAGTGATACAGAATATGGAGGTGTAATTAATCACTAACAAAATATTTACATTTTTGTACACAGAAGCATGATGGAATATTGGTTAGTCCCTTTCTTGTCTGACTTTGGGTTAAAGCATAGGCTTTAAAGAATAGCTGTTCCTTGCAATTTCAGAGGCCTTCCAGTTCTCCTGAAAGGAAATGGTTTTAAATCAGAGCAAGGTGACACAGTTACATTGATACCCCAGTTTTTAGCTAGCAAGAATAAAGGTTTGAATTTAATGCCACATTTCTCTCTGTTCTGCCATGTACCCACTGAATGAAAAACAAAGCTGCAATTGTGTCCTGCACACAGGAATTGTCACCCCCCTTCCCTGCCCAGATGTCTTGATGACAGTTGTGCCTCCCAAAGGGCTTTGCTGCCATCCCAAACCTACCCCAGCACTCATGACAATCCAGGTGTGCTCCAAAGGGCACGAGCTGCTTTGATATGGCTACAGAGCTGCTTCTCTCCACGCCTTCAGTGGAGGAGCAGGGAAGGTTTTCTCCCTGAGATCCTACCTTTGTGCCCAGTTCCTGTGAGTGTTTTTGCCCTGAGAAGGATTCACTGAGGGGGCTAATCCTGCCAAGCTCTCCTGGAGTGCAGAGAGCTGGCCAGAGATGCTCAGCATCTCCCAGCCCACACTGCCAGTGACAGCACAGGAGCCAAATGACTTCAAGGTCAGAGGGATGCAGGGAGTGTAAATCTCTGCACGCTCCAGACAGGGGCTGTGCACAGGGCCCATATTTCACTGCAGAAGTTGCCACATCGTTTTTATAACAATTTTTGGGAAATAGAAGGAAAAAATATCAAAACCACCGGTGAAGATACAAAGCAAATAAACTCCAAAGAGAAGAAACTCATGGTTTCAGAAAATAGATATAGTGAATGGTAGACAATTTGGACTCTGTGGTTTTCTCATTAGCTGGAGGACAAATTCTCCTCTCTTGTGCTGATGGAGCTGTTACAGAGTTAATGAGTAAGGTCTGATCCACCCAAGCCAGCACTTTTCTATATCAATAAGTAGCATGCTGGTACTCAGCAATGTGCTTTTGTCTCTAAATGTGACAGAATCTTAAAAACATCCATAAAGCAACAAACAAGGCCCCCACTTTTTGGAAAATCCAGAGCAGTACTGCAGGGACCCACAGCTGATCCCACTGGGAGTTGTCTCTTTCCAGGGGAAAAGGTTCCAGTGGTTAAAGCACACAAAGAGGGCTGAACATCTCATCTCATCTCACCACTGATTTACTGCATGACCCTCCCCACCTCCTTTCAAGCAAATTATGTGGTTCCTGTCACTTTTTCTTTTACCACATGGTCAGGAAAAATGCTATTTCTGTGTTTGTCTAGCCCACAAAAATGGTGAGAACCAATTACCATTTATGAAATGCTTTGAATACACGTTGCCTGAGCACAACTAAGGAAAAGAATGGTAATTACTCATAGTTTTCATTTTCCAGCACATTGAAAACAATTTTCTGTGCCTCAGCAAAAGCCATCCCACCCAAAGCTGATCTCCTTCAAACATTACAGGGCAAGTGTGTAAAACAGACCACACAAGCCTGAGAGGCTTCAGGAAATATGTTGGCTGTTAGATAGGATTAATTACAAAGTTATTCTCTTAAGCATTTAAATTTACAACTCTTCCATCTAGTTCAAGCCATTCACATACAGCTTGTGTAGTGTCCTTCAGATAATGATGAACCAAAGTGTGTTAAATGCTTGAAAAGTAAAGATTTTTCTCCCTGAAGGAGAGGGAATTGTATATACATATATATACAGATATATATATACTACTTATGTAGAAAACACAGACAGATATATGTGAGTTTATAGCAACACAAGTGTTTGAGAAATCAGGTATCTATAGTAACAAGCTGCTGCTATTCTAATGTCCCTGTGCTTCCTCATAATAGGGCCATTAATGAAATAGTTGTTTGATGTCCCATCTCCCCTAATGATAGCTCTTTGTGCTGTAAATAGACAGCCATACAGATGTGTGCACATACATTGTTATTGCCAAAAAACTCCTCAGCAGGACCATTAGAAAAACCCATCATTCCAGCCTCGCTTTCTTTGATTTATAGTTGAAATATTCCCAATCTACAGTTGATAGCAAAACTACCTGTAATTTTATGAATGCAATGGTTTCCCATATGCTGCGATGTAAGAAAAATAAAAATATAAAAGTCATTAAAGTGATGGCAAGAGTCCCTGTGCAATATGGAATGGGAATTGGTGGATGGGGAGGGGACATCCTGCACAAACTTGCTGATCGTGGAGTTACCTCTCATTCCTTGGAAAATCTGTGCTTCACTGGTATAAAAATATTTACATGATTTTTAATCAAATAAGGAAATAGAGCATTGCTTTGGGTAAGGATTATTCACTACAGCATTTTTCTGAAATTGCTTTTGCTACTTCATTCCATATTTTTTTTCAGCGGACAAAGGCAAATCGACTGAAATTTGGACAAATACCCTTGACTGATCAGACCATCTTGTCCTTGACTGGCAGGAATGTATATGTTGCAACACAAATATTTTCCTCTCCTTCTTTTGGTTATAATATAGGAAAAAAAAAGAGTCTAAAACCTTCAGAGGTGAAGGTGGAATAATATTCTTTGCAGCTCATTTCTACCATCAAACATTAACAGATTGTTTAAGGCTGGCCTAGTTTTCACTTCTCTACACCCCAAGGCGATGGTTGGAGTTAGGGGCAATATGTGGTTGTGTTAATTAGTGGTAGAGGTTATTAGCAATAGTGGTAATTACAGGTAGGGGTAATTGGGGTAGTGGTAGTTCGGGGTAGTGGAGCTTGTTGTGTACTGGGAGGCCCAACTCTCCAAGCTAATTCTGCTTGGAAAGACATATTCTACACCAACCTGTGCCTGTACCCAAAAGGTTCCTGCAGATGACAATTCATAATCCTTGGTGACTTCAACGCCAGAGTAGGAATGAAATCTGAAGCCTGGAAAGGAGTACTAGGAAAACCAAATCCAAAAGGGGACCAAGCAGATGCACCAACCAGATCCCTTCTCCACGAGAGAAGACCATGGAGGAGAGGTTCATGTTCCCTCACCTGCAGGGGACACCCACCCTCAGAGCCCCTTTCACTTTGGGGATTAATGTCTGCAACGCTTTCTGCCTACAGCTCCTCTTTACCATCCTCACAAACCCTTCTTATTCTGTATATTCTGCCCAGGAGGTGTTCTATTGTATTTTCATTTGCCAGAAAATTAATTATGGCAGTGTTATAAATACTGAAATTTATGCTTATTAATTCTTTAGGAGGACAACCTTTTTATTCACTGCTCTCCTGGACATGTGTATGTATTTCTGCAGGAAAAGGCAGTGACCACGTTGGCAAAGCAACAGGGCTTTTGTAACAAAACCAAAGATGGGGGTCTTGCTACGTAAAATCCATCCTTACTGAGGACATTTTCACCTTGAATCCCATCAGCCCTCACTTCCAGACAAGTCCTCTTATTGTCTGTGAGCACTTCAAGAGCCAAGGATGCTTTACAAAGCTCCACTTTTATAACTGTCTGCCCTTGGCCAAGGCCCCTTGGAATAAGCAGAACTAGTAAACATCCTGCTCAAAGACTGCATCTCTTTTGTTAGCTGAGTTTAAGATGGAATTTTTTTTTGAGTTATTACAAAGCATCCTCAGTTTTCAAACCTTTATGACACTCAGCAAAATATGACTTACGACATAGAAATAATAATAAAAGCTCTCTAAAAACTTATAGCTTCCTGCAGGTTGTAAAGATGCCTCGTGCATTCGTTATATCTCCCACTAGAAAATTATTTCCATGGTATGTTTTAATGAATCTGGAGATGGTTTCAACACCTAGGCTGTTGAGAAGCAAAATGATTATGTTCCCTGTTGACAGACTGAGGCAAGCTTTCAGCTCTCCAGTAGCAGCAGCATTTTCAGACACAAAGTTATCATTTCCTTATAAAAAGGAAAACTAAAAACATTGTATACTTGGTGCTAAATTTTGGGTTCTCAAATATGGCTAACTAAAAATAAAACAGAGGGGGGAGGTGTAAAGAAAAGCCACAACCTGTCCAGACTTTGGAATGCAGAATGAATTCTAAATAGAGAAGCATCTTTATAATAAGTTCATGATAACATTATAATAACATTAAATAATACTTTGTCCATAAGCCTGAAAGCCATAGCATAGGGTCTAATCATAAAAAAGTGACAAAAGCATATTAAAATATTCTGTTGCTTTTAGTTCCATTTGAAAAAGTTTCCAATAATTCTTAACACATTATAAAAGCAAATAAAACTCCCAAAGAGCAGTTCCTAAAGCACATTTTTACTGCATAATGAAGGACTCCAGAATAATAACTTTGCACCTGCTCTAGGTTCAGTTTGTTTCCTTCCATGTTTTCCTCAAAGTCTAAACACAGCAAACAGGCATTATCAGTATCTCTGTGAAGATTAATTGTTATTAAGCCTTTACACTGTTCCATCATGAAATGTAAATATTTTCTTCGAGTTAACCCAGACGTAAATCACAAGGACTATGTTTAATGTAATTTCAGTGAGGTTTTTGTGACATCTCTGAATTGCACGGGGAATATAAAAGGGAGATGTTGTCTGAGAGGAGTTTATTGCTGTGAAGCTCCTCTTTGCATCTTTGCTTTCTGCTTCCAAACTTTTTCCTTTTCTTTCAGAGGGCTAAATGATGTGATACCCAGAATGCTGAGCCCAGCTCTGCCATGCACATCTAAACTGGACAGAGCTTCTTGCCCTTCTCCCAACAAGCCTAAGACAGGTCCCATCCACATGGAGACTCTGCAGATCCAAGCCAGGTGTGAGCTCTGCCCAGCCCCAGCTCACTGACACGACAGCAGAGCTCAGCTCCTACCAAGGGAACTCCCAGTAGCCTGTGCTCCAAGGGCTATCATCTCAAACAAATGATATTTCTCCCCATCAACACTATTAAGGCCTTTGTGTTCTCTGATCTATTTATCACTGTCTGTCTTCCTTTTCTCATATCACACATCTTGGTCTAACCAAATTCTTAAGATTAAGCATCTCTCAGGAGGCAGCGGTTACAGCCTTCCTGTCTTTTCCAGCTACGCACACATAATTAATAATAATAATAATAAATAACTGTGCACAGCTGGATGAATTATTCATAAGTGAATATACCAAAATGCTTGACATTATCCTCATCTTTATATATATCCAGGAAAGATGACTCTGTATCTTTTTTCTCTTGGAAGGAGGGGTGAGGTGTCCATGTGTGCACAGTTAAGCACAGGCAGGTGAGTGTAAGGCAAAGCAAATCCCCCCCAGTGCCTTTGGGGCAGAGCACAGGGCTGGGTGTGCAAACAGGGCTGGGTGTGCAAACAGGGCTGGGTGTGCAAACAGAGCCCTGCACGTGTGCCAGTGCCCACAGACACAGCTCCCCTGCCACAGCTGGGCAGACATGCCCCCTGCATTTCTCCTTCCTTGCATGCTCCTGGGCCTGACAGTCTACCAAGATGTTTAAATATAACTCCTCACTTCCCTCCTTTCTGCAGAGCTGCAATTTTGGAAACTGCCTAAGTAAGTGATTTTTTTCCCCACTGTTTCCATTATACTGGGATCATTTTAACAGAGTAGAAGAAAATGCCACATAATACATTCTTCCTTATTCCGTCTTACGCTTTAAAATACAATTATAATCAGAATGTGAACCTAAAAATGGACTCGTGGGACCAAAGTCTCAGACACTGTAAACTGGCACAGATTCATTCTCTTCTGCAGAACTGGAGAATTTGACATAGTAGCTTTATATCAATGAATTCACTTAAAGCTGCAATAGTTTCCAAGGCAAGAGTTTTCCTGTCCACCAGCCTGATAAACACACTTGTAAGTTTGTAAACTGTTCTCTCTTAGCACTGCTTTGTATTTCAGAGGCTCTTCTAACTTGACTTACCAGAACAAAGTGTTCTGTTTATTAATATTTCCCCTAATTACTATAAAAACAAGCAAACGACAGAAATATCCATACTTTCCATTGCTGGGGTTCAAATGTTTGATTGTGCTACTGAAGTAAATCCCTGTGAATATTTGAGATATTATATAATTATCTCCAAAATGTGCTAATAGCCCTAAAGCAAATGGGTTTTTATTACATTTGTTACTTGTGACCTCTCAGCTCAATAATTCAGGAGAAGGTGACTGCAACTGCTTTCAATCTAATGGAAGGGGTAAATGCTCTTTGATTTGTGCATATTTCTGCAATCTCAAATAATCCTTTCTCTGTAACAGGGAAAGTGATTTGAGGCCCAAACATGCACAAAAACATGTAAAGCAAAGAGACACAAGCCAAGAGTGACAGCTCAGTGTGGGAAAGGGCTTTGCATATTCTTCAGAGAGAAAAAACACCTGTCAGAGCAATATCTGATGTATTAATAGCCAATAATAAATAAAGAATTGATTTTCCTAATGGGAACAATTCAGAGAGGCCCAAGGGCCCTAATTGCCAGCTTACTTGCACTAGCAGAAAGGTGGCATTTGAAGGCTGGCCCAGCACACACAACATTCCCCATGCCCATGTTGGACTCACCCTCCCCACGCCTTGCAGCTCAAAAACTCCAAAGAAATTTGGTGTGTTTTTCATTACAAAGACTCTTTTCCCTGTCCCTGCAAATTTCTGCTTCCACAAACTCTGTCAAATAACATGGCTATTTTCAGCCTATCTTTAAAAGAAAAGAACACAAGAAGACTGTGGTAATGGAGACCCCAGCTGACATCTCCCTTTCTAATGTGTTTCATCTGCCCTCAGATCTTTTCATTAAGCAATTCAGAGTCTGAAGGGGGGAGGACAGGACAGGGAAGAAATTGATTTTAGAATTCATCATTAAATGCCCTTGGGTTTTTTCCCTTTTTCCCCCTCCTCTTTGTTTTTCTAATAACACTCTGGCATTGTCTGTGGACAGAATCAAAGAAAGAACATCAGAGAAGCAGGCTCATCGGAGGGTTGGTGTCTGTATCCATGTTTCAGTGCCTAAAACTCTATTATATAAAGTATTTTCCTGGAACTCTTCATGGAAACTGATTTTTTTTTCAGTGCACAAAAATACCCACACATTCATGCACACACAAAACAGGGCTTTGTCACTAAGTGCTCTTGAAGTGCATGGGCTGGGATGGCCTTTTCATTTCTCCTGGTTGGCAGGTCAACTGCCTCACTGCAGCTCTGCTCTGGACTCCTAAAAGCTTTTCAGCTTTAGGAACAAACTGAGAGAAAACATGGGAAGTCTGACCCTGCAATTATGTTGCATTGAGCAGCATCAGCACAGTTATTGCCTCTTCCCATCTCCCCTTTGTCACTTCAAATGTAAAGAGCACTGATGAACATTAATGGCAACCGAGTGATAGTTGAGCCTCGGCATTCATTTTTAACCCAACTATTTTGGTAATAAGTCCATTTGAATGTAATGAGACAGCTGTCAGTGCATGGATGTGTTATAATCACTCAAAACTCCATGGAGGACAGAGGAATTGACAGAATGTCCAAGTTAATTCTAGAAAGATTCCTGTGTCCTCCTTTTTCTTAAAAAAGTCTAGTGAGAAGCATTCACTTTTCTGGTTTGCCTAATGTAGTGTAAATAAAGAAATAAAACATGTAGCTGTGTCCCACCACAGAGATTCACATCATTTTTGTAAGTTTATTTTTCTTATTTTTTTCATATTCAAAACTACCTCGTGTGAGCTTGGAGGTGACAAGGATGGCTGTTCCCTCACAGCTCAGCTGCCGGACCACGAGAAGCCCACTCAAGCCATAATGCCCTCTGAAAGGAAGGACTATTTGTATGTTTGGGTTCTGCCAATGAAAGCTGGGCCTGCCTCTCCCTTAATTTCTGTCACTGAACACCTCCTGCCCAGCTGGCTGAGAGCTGGCAGTGCCACAGCCAGGCCACTGCTCTCCATGGAGGAGTGGGGGGCAAAGAAGTGGTTTTGCCACCCAAACCAGTGCAAGTCCAGCTCAAACAAGACTTGCCTGGTGGGTAAATTATTGTCACTTATTGATCAGCTCAATGACACAAAATCCCCTGGATCCATTTCCCCCATAACAAGCAGGGTCTGTGTCCCCATGTCCAGCATCAAACTGGCACTAAACCCCTCTGAGCCCCAAGGGATCACTGACCTCCTCTCTGCTGTGTCTTCCAGCCTGAACACTAACACAGAGGCTCTACATTTTACTCCACACAGACCCCAATTAATTTGAGTTTTCTCAGAGAGCTTTTCAAGCTAAGAAGTGCAAAAGAATCTGAATCCTGTCTATGGTGCCCACGAGAGCTCAGGGTTAGAATGTTCCCTTGCAGCCTGTGTGTGTTTCATCAACCTGTGGCAATGCCAACATCCAGAGAGCCAACAACTTTAGCTGTAACTGGGGAGAGCTGCAGGTGTAAATAACCACCAGTTTCCCTCTTCAGCGTATCCAACACGTGGAGCAGTGCTGGGGGTCAGGGGAATTAATGTCCTGGTGTTCTGTGGGCAGGTTTCTGATAGGGGTTTCATTTCTTGGTGTTGCAAGTTTTCAAGGAGTTATGACATTATTGTTTCTTTCCTGAACACCTTGATTGATATCAAAGGTCAGGAGTTGTGTTATGTTACCCAAAGATTGTTTCGCTCCTGTTCTTCCCAAAGAATTTCATGGATCTGTTCTGAGCAGCTTGCAAAGCCTTGGTTTCATTCCTGTTTGCATTTATGACAATCAGGACTAGTGACACACAGTGAAGCTCCTGCAAAAGAGAGGAGGCTCCAGCTCACACTGTTTCCCCTTGGGTTTCTGCTGTGCTGTTTACAGAGTGGTTAAAAAGGAGTTACTGAAAAGATGCAACTTGTTTCAGACTATTTGCATTGTTATATCATCTTTCACTGCTCCTGCTTTTCAGGCCAAAGACTTTCAGGGTAATTCTGACTTCAGTGCCCTTTCTACTTCTCATCTAACTCCACAGGGGAATATGCAAAGGATAATTAAGCATCTTTGCTGATCGTAGTCTTTGACTATGGCAAGATTCTTACAGAACGAGTCTTATTTTCTGAACTCTTTTGTCATTTGCTAATTAGAATCTGGCCTTAAGGTCTTTTAGAAACATTTTCCTGAACTCATCTTATTATCCCAAAGTTTTCTGTGAGTTTTCCCAGCCATCATATAGCAGCTAATTGCTAATGTACATATTCCCTTAAACAGAACCTTTCTCCTCAGCGAGGAGTCCTTTCCTACTGCTCTTCCTCCAGAGAAAAACTGAAACCTGTTGTCCTGAGAAGGACAGAGAATGGATTTGTTGTCAAAAGCATCAGTATTCTCTTGCTATTTTAGTGTCTGCAAACTTATTCTGAGGATGCTGTGAGTGAATATCGTGCAATCTCCCAGACAGGAGCTGAGATCTAAAGCTGAGGGTTATGCACAACTGAGAACACGCGTGCTGTGAAAGACAAGATCACTCCAAGGTGGAATCATGGCTTGGAAGCCTTGGAGCAAAATGCAGGGAAATGGAGCAAGATTAAGAGCTTCATTGTGTGAAGACTCTATTCTGTTTTACTTTACACACATGGATTTTCCCTGTAAAGCTCAAGCACTACTGGAATATTTAAAATTAAGCACACAATTAAATGCTTTTCTGGATTCAAGCCAGACTGCTCAGCAACTTGCTGTATTATCCCCCTGGAGAGCAGTTACTTTGTCTTTTGAAAGCCAATTTGTCCAGCCTTAATGAATCACTTCTTGCCTCTGTCCTGGGTTTTATTTCATTGGCTTTTACACACATTTTTATGAGCTGAAACGACCATCCTGCCACCCTTCTGACAACCCAAATATTCCAGCCCAGGGTAGCACTGAATCCCCATTCATGGCAGAAGGAAGATCCATAAAGTTACCTCGGGAGGACAAAATGTGGAGTGAAAATCACACTGTCTGTGCCAGAAGGGCCACCAGCCCAACTTGATCATGACATGATGTTCCTGTTCTGCTCCACAGAAACACAAAGCACAAGAGAATATGGAAATAAAACCATCACTAACAGGCTTATGTACTTCGTAAGCACGTACCTAAGAGAGCTGCAGCTCTGCAAACAATCTACCTCTGACTGACAAACCATTTATTAAACCAAACAAGGGGCTTTTGCACTTCCAAAACAATAGAAATGAGAGGGGAAAGGATGAAGCGAGGCACCTGAGTGAGGCTATGTCAGACAAGGGTATCAAAAATACACAAGCCATAGGACCCTCTAAACATTACTTTTCCTTTTGGTCCAACAATTCATTTTGCTTTAACAGAGGCATAAAAATTGATGGCAGCAAAACTCTGTTACCCACTAATTATTTCTCGTGGTAAGACACAGGCTGGACAGTTCCAAGCTCACCCGTCACTGCTCTGAAAGGTCTGGCAGTGGCAAGAAATATCTGTGCACTTCCAAAAGGGAAAACAAGAGTTCAGGCTAATTAAAAAGCCTTGGAGAGGATTGGGAAACTGGACTGGGGGAAAACCTGGACTGGGTCAGGACTGGGATACAGAATGGGAGAAGACCTGGAGTAGATCAGGATTGAAATAAGGAATGAGGGAAGAGCTCAGCTGAGCCTCTCAAGCGCCAGGGAGCTGAATCAAAGTGTCCCACCAAAGCAGCAAAGCCTGAGCTGTTCCTGTCCCCATCACTGCCCACACAGGGACACATCTGAGTGTGACTGTGCTTCCCTTCCAGTCTGAGCAGAGCCTCCAGCAGCCCACCAGGCTCTCCTGGAGGTTCCAGAAGAATAAAGAGGAATCAGGATGTAGGATGTCCCAAGAGCCGAAGCAAAGGCTCTGGGTGATTTCAAACCAGCCCCATAAGCAGCAGTTTGGGTTCCCACCTGCAGTGCCCTCCCTGCTCATTCCCAGAGCGCTGAAGCCCAAGAGGAGCACTCAGATGGTTTGATCTCATTCCAGCTCAGGCAAACTGGGAAATGCACAACGACACAGTTCTGTATCTTTTAGCTTAGAAATGGCTTTTTTTCTATGAAGTAATTCCAGCACATGATAAGTTCTGCAGGAGAGGCATGTTTTTGGACCATGTTAAATCTATGGGAGCGACACAGATGATTCTGTCAAAACAAGGAAAACTTTTGCTTGTACTACAGCAGCGAAAACAATTTCTGAAACACCATCTGAAGCAGAAGGCTCCAGCTCATCAAATCTACATCATATGCATGACTACTCCCCAGAACAACAGAAAATTAGCCTGTGGCTATAAAGAAAGTATAAGATAGCAAAGCAGATTTTCTCCTTTTGCTCACTACCTGCCTTGCAGTGGAAAGAAAAAGCTGTTGGAAGGACCATACAGGTTCAGAGGTCACAGTCTAAAAGAATTCAATCCAGGGCTGCAGATAAAGCACAATCTCTCTTCCTTTTCATAAATTTGTCTCTCTCAACTGGAGAAATTTGGTTACCTGCAGGAGGATTTGCTTTGACAGTGTTTGGAATTAGCTGTGCTGGGAAAGCAGGAAGTGTCCATTGCTGAAATGGATACTGTAATAGGGAAAGACACCGGATATTTTTGGCACAAAAATGGCACTTAGTTATTTCAAGCTATCACATTGCACCATGCAATGGCAGAGGGAGCCAAGATGATAAAACCCTATTCTATCCATCTATTTTTAGGTATTCAGGTTGCTATCAGCTCTTATACCATTGCGAGGGGAAAGAACATGACAGGGCAACAATTCAGTGGAGGGACCTCGAGCAGCCTGTCAAGCTCAGGCTGTCAGAAAGACCCAGTTTGTTGGTATTCAAATTACTGGCAAGTTAAATGACCTGAATGGAGCTCAAAAGGCAAAAAGAAAAAAGGAAATCATCTACTTTAATAACCAGAGGAAAGTCATTGCAAGAGGGGTTTGTAGGAAAGTAAATACTCATAAAATGATCTTCTCCCTCTCTACAGATACCAGAAGAAAATCAAACTCATATTCGGGATATTGAATTCCAACAAGATACCCATCTGTACAGACTTTTCTCAGATGGAAAATAAATAGCTCCAAAGTGACTCTGGGATTCTGTTCCAGCAGGTTCCAAATGAGACCATTTCATAATTGGCTCTCTGACACCCGTGATCAGCCATGGCACCTACAGCAGATTCTCAAAACACACACTTTTTTTAGGGAACAAGAAGAAAACCTTTTCAGAGGTTAGCAATAAAATAAAAGAGAGGAAATGGCTCTCAGCCTACCTCAAAAGTTGTATATATTAAAAAGTTCTGGCTATACCTCAGCACAAGTACACATAACCTTTAATCCTTTCCCTGTTAAATTTGGCAGTTAAGAAAGTGCCGTTATGTGTCTTTTATAGGTAGGGAGCAGCACACAGAGAGCCTGACTAACTTGTTCAGTGCCATAAAGGGATCAAGTAGTAGAGCTGAGAATTAAACTTTGTTCTCAGAGCTCTCAGATAAATGCCATTGTTCGTGAGTTCTTGAAATAAAAAGCATTTAAGAGGAAAAAAGAGGAGGCAAGGGAAGAGGAGTGTTTAATCAGTAAAGAATTGTAAGTGTTAGGAGGAACAAAACTCAGTGCAATTTAATGTTGGAAAATGCTATAAGGGACTTCTAAAAATAAATTAATCTGACCACAAAAAATCAAACCAACAAACAAAACCTAAGAGGGAGGACTATTTCTAATTCTAGATTTAAATGGAAAAACAGAATACATTTTTAATATGAAACAGAGAATCAAACATGGTTCATTCCCAAATAATGTTGAAAATGATACCAGAATGTATCATTAGGTCTTCATAGAGTCTTCATTTAAAGGGGAATTCTTCTGATTCAAACGTATTATCTATTCCATAATGTTCAAAATGACCACAAAATTCCACCCTGCCTGCATTTGTTATCATTTCTACAGAGATCAAAGCTAATCAGTTCGGAGGTGCTCTGTGAGCATGCAAGGTTGAGGAGAGTGTTTTTCGACTTGAAATAATCAATAGTTTAGTTTTGATCAATTCTAATTTCTATGCAAATCCACTCCATAACCCTGGCCCTTCTATTAACTGAAGCCCACATAGAATGAACATGATCACACCAGGAGCCTGAATTAAATTCAGGCCTGTAAGTGGATCCTGAAGTGAAAAATGCCCTGTGATGATCGGAATGAGGTGATGGTTGGACTCAGGGAGTTAAATACCACAAGTGGGGCCCTGAAACACTCAGGTGTTCCCCAAATCCCCAAGGAGCAGCTGGACAGCACAGGGGGATGTGTTTGTGATATCTGGAGCAGGTTTTATGAGGATATTCTCTGCACTATGGGAATTTCCCTAAGAACACTGTTACACAGCCTGCATTTAGTTATGCAAACCACACATCCCTGCCTGTCAGGGGTGTCTGCAGGAAGATTTACTGCAGTGGATATCCCACAGTGTCCCTCCAAATGAGGCCTCTTTTGCTGCTGTTGAAACACAAACAGCAAAGCTCCTCATGCTTTAAAACCAGCCCCATTAGCACGACCTTCTTAAGCAGTTAATTCCTGCCCTGGGAAGTCTTTGTAGCAGGGCTGGGATGTGGCTTCAGGTGAAAAATACTCTAGAAATCTGCAGTCTGGCCTGTCTTCTGCTCTCCCTTCCAGCAAATATTTTCTGTTTGCTTCCTCATTATTCCTCAGTTGTACTCTCTGCTCTAACATAATTCACATAGAATGGTTTATGTCTGGAGTCGTCTTGGAAGATGACAATTAAAACCTTCCACTGCTCCTAAATGTTGGCACTGGTGTGTGTTCCCCAAAGAATGATTGTAAATGAACCACGAGGAAGGAGCACAAACATCCAGGAGAGAAAAGAACACAGAAAATAAAGAAAATAGCCTGCGCAGTCTCCTCTTTAAATCACAATAAAGATCATAAAACCCCCACAAAAACAAGGGAATAATCCTGAATAGCTGGGAGCTCACACTGACAAACTGCATGAAATCTTCCTTCTGGTGTTTCCTTCCTCTCCTTTAATTTAGTTGTAAACTAGCTTGGAATAAATTCTGGAGTCTCCAAATACGCATGAAAATGAGTATGACACAGGGAAAAATCTGCTTAGAAATAATCTGCATGTAAGGCTGCATTGTTCAAAGAGGAATTTTCCCAAGCAATCCTCTGACTACAAGTCCCCATGAGAGACACTCTGCTCATCATCTAAAAGGCTGTAATTAATTGGGAAAAAAATAACTGAAGGCGATTACTGGGAAACACATGGGAGGTGAGATAGACTATTAAATTTATTTCCAAGAGGAGATGGGGAAAGTGTTACATTTCCCTGTCCAAATAACCTTAGTTAATATACATTGATCAAGTACTGCTTCAGATATAAGCACGGCTTATCAGTTTATCAACATCTCAAGGTTTGGTGCCAATTGTGCTGACATGTTCTCAATAAATATAATAATAGGAAAAGGACAAAAAAAATTAAAGGGGAAGATCCATCTTTCAGTGCCTGCTACCACCTCAGTGGATCAATACATGTCATAACGTTCTTATCATTTGAAAACAGAAATCCTTTTATGGCAATCAAGCTTTAGTATTTTAGTTATTAATTTAGATCAATCATGACAGACCCAGGGAATTTCAGGCCGGCACAAAACCCCCAAAAACTTAACTCAAAATAATAATGAAAAATGTGTGATTTCAAGTGAAACTCCCACCTGCTGTGTGGGTTTGAGATTTATGTCCAGATTTTCAGTACCTTTTTAAGGGGGCAGGCTCTGATTTTACCTTGGGATGGAATTCTATAAAATATGTAAAATAAAACTAATGTGCTGTATCATGTTATTGTCAGTCAGAGAATAACCAAATCCTGCCTTCTGGAATTGGAACAGGAGAGTTGTCACACCAAATAATACAATGCCAAACACAGGCTAGGACGTTGCTGCTCTAAGCCACGAGCAAGAGCAGGTGTTACAACACAAAGTCTTCAAGTTTGGGCAGCTTTTTCCACATTTTGGAATCCCAAATGCTCCTTTCTTAAAGGCAAAGTGAACTAGTTGTTTTAAGTGAGAGGGTTGATACTCCTGGAGGTTTAAATAGATCTGGTAGAACCAGAAATTATTATTATAACTATAGCAATCTATAGTTACCGACAAATAAAATCCAGGTCATCATGACTCTTAATATTGTAGCTTACTCAGCATTTTTATAGAGTGATAAATGAAACCTTTTTCCTTTAAAGATAAATTTAACTATTCAACTTGGTCTTAAAGATCTCTTCCACCTTAACCAACCCCCTGATTCTCTGAATCTATACAATTTACCTCATTTTCCTGATTAGAGGGAACATTGATAGCTGCTGTCTGCTTGTGCTAAACAGTGATTAAGGCACTCCTGTCATCAGTTGTCAATTCACACAGAATATCAACCAGCTTTGAAAAGCTACATACATGCAACTCCCTGTGAGCCTCCAGACTGCTGCTTCGTCTGGGCAGGCTGGAGGAAAGCTTAGATATAAAAATTATATATAGAAGGCTGAGATGTAAAAATTATATATAGATTGTGTATGTTCATGAAAAAAAGATGGCATCAAACACCGTCAACTTTCCTCTCACCCAAGGCTTGGAATTTATATAGGGCATATTTCAGGGGCAGGCTGGGGTTGTATTTTCTCTTTGCCTGCACTACCACAATTCTAATCCTTGGCACGGGGGAAAACTGTCATGTCAGACAAACTGCAGCTGTCCACTGTGCCTGTCACTGCCTTCAGCTTCACGGTGGCAGCAGAGGGGTCTGCGAGCACGTTAGCGAGGCTGAGGCAGCAGGGACACGAAGGAGGGGACAGCGAGGAGGACAGGAGCTGGCTGGGCAGGGAGAAGGGATGGGGCCAAATGGCCAAGCACATTAGAAGTGAGAAAAGTGTGAAAAGGATGGGCAGAGAATGAAAGCCTGGGCAGGGAATGGGAAGTGAACAAGATGAGAAAGAGTAAAAAGCCACCGCGTGTCCCTTGGGGATATTTGCTTTGTGGAGAGGAGGGGGAGTTGATACACACTTATTTTAAAAGTTGCCAGGTTCTTTTAAGGTAAACCTGGCTGGCTCTTGGCTGGTTGCCATGTCACTGAAACGATTCCTCCCCCAGAGTAATGACATCAGGACACGCATGATGGACTCCACCTGATGTCACCGTCTGTGGCTTCCAGCCATGTGGCTCTCAGCAAGGGCAAAGCCAAAACTCGTGGAAGGTTATCCAGAGAGAAGAGCAAGAGACATTTACCTCTTGAATATGAGACATTGCCTCCTTCCACCCCTAAGTACACACACCTCAAGGTGAATAAAGCCTCAAAAACCAACACCCACAAAATACCAGTAACAAACAGGAATTTAGATTAGGTTCACTTGGAAAGCCTTGGTACCAAGCTAATGAAAAATCTGGTTTGGGGATGTTCCTCCGGTCACCTGGAGCTGGACAGAAAGAAAATGGTCTGGAACTGCTGAGAGAAAGCAAATGGTCTGAGCAGACCCTCTGCACCACTTCACACTGACCTCACTCTGGCCTGCAATGACCACGGGAAGGGAGTCAAGAGCAAGTCCCTGATGTTGGAACACACAGTGCACGGAGCACGGCAAGGGCTGTCTGGGAGAGACTTTGGAGATGGGTGTTCCTCCACGTTGTCACCAGGGTAAACATCAGTCTCCCTTCAAAGACAAGCTTCCTTATTAAAAAGAAGTCCTCTGGAAACGTGTGCTCACTCATTATTCAGTCTAAAATCCTTCTGGAAAGGATTTTCCCCGTGTTGAGATGGAGGTGGATAAAACAGCCAGCCCCAATCGAGGGCATCTTCATCCAGAGCTAATGGAACAAGGAGCCCAAGGGCTGCCTTTCCCCTGCACTTCTTATCAGTGGTCCTGCAGCTGGGCTTGAGAAAAGCAAAAAAAAAGGAACTAAAAAAATTTACTTTGCTTTTGAGTATTCAAGCACTGAATGTTCTTTGCAGCTTTATACTCAGCCTAGCACTTTCTCTTTCTTTTAGTTTGATAAAACTTTGCTCTATAATTAAGCGCCCCACGGTGTCACCCCACTTTGCAGAGGTCTGGAATACATTGGCACGTGCCTCTTGGGGAATTTTTCAATTGCCTTCCAATCTTTTGTCAGAAGTTGTATGTCCTATACGTCTGAAAAGAATATCTTTTCCGTATAAAAGATCATTTCTTAGAAAATAATAGTATCTCTAAAGTCATTTAATTCTCTTTCAAGAAGGGTCCTCCCCTCCAGTTTAGCTTTTGTTTAGCTCCTTAGAACTGCACTTTAAGCTTTTCAGATTTGCAGATGTACAATTTTGAAAGGCTGGTTCATTAAATTTTTTTCTCTCAATCATTCCATACAACAGTACATAATGAAACCCAGATTCCAAGGAACAAATGAAAACAACCTATAAAAATATGAAACTGATAATCAAGAGCCAAACAAACCTATTTTCCAGTGCAAGAGAAAGCAGTATTTTTTGCTTTTATAATATTTCATATTTCCCTTTGCCAAAAGACAGGAGATTAATCTTAAAGGAGCCCATGGGCTGTTCTCTGAGGTGGCACAACAGGCTGAATAATCCTGGCAAGAGTCACAAACACAATGCAGAGCTGATCTGCCTCATTCAGCTTACTAATGCACGCTAAAGGAGATGTTACAGGCACCTATTTTTGCCAAAAAAATGACAAGAAACTCTCATCAATATTTTTGTCATTACTCTACAAATTTGTGTCCACTGTTAATTTTCACTAGTTCCACAAAACCCCAAACTAACTGACTCCTTTCAGCGGTTTTTTAATTAAAATATCAGGATCACATACAGAATATTTTAGCTAATTTTAGGACATGTGCAGAGTGCTTTTATTGGATTTCATTAAAACTCACTGCAGGTGCATTAAAACTTTGCAATTTCACTTTTACCTACTTTTTTTCTCTGTGAGTGATGTTTCAAGGGCATATCAGAAACACACCAAATCATGAAAGACCATTCAGCAAAACGAAGCTTTTCCAGTGCTGAGTAATTAGAGCTCTGCAGGTTTCCATGGCTCTCTATAGAGCTTAATCCTTGCTGAAATTTAAAAGTAAAGAAAAACTGAAATCTGTTTACCACCACTGCAGAAAGTCTTCATTAACTTTGTGTTCATGACCCTATGGCCAAGAAGTCCTTGGAAATCTGAATATGCAATGGGCTCGTGCTCAGAAGATTCAGATCCAAGGGGTGGACCTTTCCTCTCCTATCCTAACTTTTAGTTGTAAAAATAAGAATGATAATACTTTGCAAAGAAAAAAAACCAACCCTCGTGGCTTTATTTATATTTGTAGTGTATCTAAAACAAGCTGTGTATTTACTAAAAGGAGGAAATACCTCAAGGAATGAGTTCTAGTCAGACAAAATAAAGAAACACCAAAGAATAAAAATGGTTAATCATTATCCTGGGAAACTCGATGCCATAAATGCACTTATTATGAAGCATCTTTTATGTCTTCCTGTAGCTTTCTGGAGCTTTGGTCTGGGCAATTCTACTAAATAAAACTGCAGGCTGAGCAAAAATCATTGCATAAAGTTAATATAGTTTAGTGTCTTGCAATATATGAAAAAGCCCCCGAATTTTCTTTCACAGGTTTTCATTTCTCCAAGTCTAAATTAAACTTCCAACACCGTACGCTGCACAGAGCCCGGAGCTTCCACAGGAAGCAGCAATTGTTTCTCAGGAAATGGTTGTGCAGCCAAGAGGAGGAGGGTGGGGATGAATTTGGGCAGGGCAGTCTGAGAGGAGCCCAGCCCTTGTTGCTGTGTCCTGCTTGGCAGTCTTGTCTCACATAAGTAGTTCATAACCCACGTATGTTGCTAAAATACACAACTGTGACAAAAGACAACAACTCCATTGCTTCTTTGCCCCACAGCAGTTTTTAGCAGACCCCAATCAAGCAACAAACTCAAATAAATACAAGTCTGCTTTGGAGTGTTCTGTCCCTTGCTGTCATTTCCAGCACACCAAAGCCACCCATTCCAAGAGCTACAGCTGTTCCACTCTTCTCAGAGCTGCCCTGTTCCAACAGAAGACACTCATTAACCAGCAACCATCACTGCTTCTGGTTGCCCTCAAGGATGTTCAGAAGCCCCCTTGGATTCGTCTCCAATGATTCTGTGCAAGCTCAGACGCAGGACCATGGACAGCACCACGGCAGACGATGCCGTGCAGAAGCTGCAGCTCCCTGGGGAGGGACAGGCACTGATCTCTGCTCTGGGGGGACCAGGGACAGCACCCAGGGAAGGGCTGGAGCTGGGCCAGGGCAGGGTTAGGTTGGACATCAGGAAAAGGCTCTTCCCCCAGAGGGTGGTGGGCACTGACCAGGCTCCCCAGGGCAGTGGGCACAGCCTCAAGGCTGCCAGAGCTCCAGGAGGGTTTGGATGATGCTCTCAGGTAGAAGGATTGACTCTTTGGGATGGGCCTGTGCAGGGCCAGGAGCTGGACTCGATGATCCTTGGGGGTCCCTTCCAGCTCAGCACATTCTGTGAGTCCGTGATTGGTGGTGCCAAGTTGGTTGGCAAAGCAGTGACAAGGATGGAGGTATGAGCACCTTTGCACTCATCCAGAGAGGGACAACAAGAATCATGGAAAACCAGTACCTTCCCTTCTCCCTGAGCCTCCTGGACAGCCCAGCACACCGAATGGCACCACGATTGCCAGATAAGGCTCTGCTCTGCTCTGCTCTGAGAGCAAACCTGCCTGGCACAGGGGTGGCAGCACAAACCTGTGCCAGCACAAACCTGTGCCAGCACAAATGAACCTCCATACACTCACCACAGTTGTGCCAGTCCCTGCAATGCTGCTGATTCCATGGGGAGCACTGCCTGGGGGAAAGGCTGGGGAAACTAAATGGGAAAAGCTGCTCTGCCTTAATTCGGTGCAGCAGCAGAGAAGGGGAGAGAGAGCCCAGACAATAAAGGAATCTATGGATTAGTCACACGCTTTGTTCAAGCAATGCCTCTGCTCAGTTAAACTTGCCCTCCCTGACCTGCCTTCAAGATGTGTTATCATATTTTCTCTGAGTATTATTCTGGAAAAAAACAAGACAAGCAATTCTTTTTTATTGATTTCTTCTGCCAGGTTTCCTGATGCAGAAGTACATTTTATGATCAAACTTCAGTCTTTACTTTTATGACAGTAAACAATATACAGTGCATTTTTTACTGTTTTTTTTAAAGGATAGTGTGTGCACATGTGATGAAGGAGGTAGAAGAAATGGGTTGTTTAAAATGATTCAAAGTTCACTTCTCTATATATTTCCTGTTCTGTTCCTTCAACCTACATAAGAGCAACCATCACTAGAGGTTAACAGTCAGGTATTGCCCAGAAGGCAAAAAATGTGGAAACCAACTTCTTCAAAACTTTCCTTCCTAATTGCCAATTAAATATTAATTAAGTCTTACTTAATACATATATCTGCAATGCAGCTGAATGGCAGCAGAGCATGAGTCACAGCTCTGTGCTCCCTGGCTAATGAAGTCACCACTGTGTCAGCCTGCACACACGTGCATGCACAAGTTTACAGCCACTGACATTAATTCAGAGGGCATTTGTCCCCTCCTGAAAACCTGCAAATCACCTTCCCATCCTGCCCTTCAGGAGCTCTGCAGACAGTCCTGCCTGTCGGATGCTAAAGGAAGGGGATGACTCTAAATTGTGGGGGCTTTGCAGGGGAAGCTCAGCTGGTTTCTCACCCAGCTTTGAAAGAAAAGGTCTAGATAAATCCCAAAAAGGTGTAGCAGGTCCCTACACTGCCACCTTCAACCAGAGACGGGCTCCATGTCCCCCAGAAGAATATTCAAGAGACTTATTTAAAGAAACAAAAATCTGCTCTTCTTCTAAATGCTGATTATAGGTACTAGAAGGGACTTGAAAACAGCTAATGTCTACTGACATATTTATAAAATAAAGCTAAAAGAGAGTGATTCTACTGCAATTCCATCATGCATTTTGTCAGAGAATAGGCAAGCATGGCAGGAAGGATCCCATGCAGCACCTGACTGCTCCAGAATGTGGAATCACAGCCCCCAATCCATAATTTACAAGTTCCTGCAACAGTTCAGGTACAGCTACCGAGCCAGCAGCCAGAGTGAAGCTGAGAGAAGCTTTCTGTCCTTCCCGAAATCAGGATGGCCATCAGCTGTTTGCCTGGAAATTCTTAGCACAAATACAAAAATATAGAAATACAAAACCCTCCAGAATTTGTAAGCACCACAGAATGATTTGAAGAGCATGGAATTCTTTCATCATTGTATGTGGTGGTGGTGGGGAAAACAAAGAACCTGTTCAGGCTGAAAAAGGGGGAAATTACAAACCAAGATATGAAACCGGATATTTTTCTATAGACAAACCCAATACGAATGCATTAAATTATCATTTTATCCAAGTTGATTTGCTTTTTAAGGCAAATCCTGAGTATCCTTTAAGGGGAAATATTAATTGAAAACCTATTTATTTAAATGCTGGATTCTTTACTTGAGAGCAGTTGTTGAATGCCAAGAAACAACAAACCCCACCTAGTGCTGGTTGCACACCTTGTCATTAGGGTGACACACAAACACTGAGGAGTGTTCAATGCCTTTCCTCTCCAGTGGAAAAACATGGATTTCCTCTACCAAATATCCTGGGAAAAGAAGCGCTGTGTTGTCAAATATTGAGCAACTTAATCAATGTGCAGCTGAAGGAAAGCTGAAACCCTCCAAAATACTGTTCCCTCAGCAGGTATGAAAAGCAAGGGTTCAACCTTAGAGGCTTTTCTGGGGGGGAAATGCAGCAGGTTTAATTTTTCTTTTCAGGAAAGAGATTGTCACAATAACAACTGGCCCCAGCAGAAGGATTTATGTACATAAGAGGAAAAAAATCAGGTAAAATACTTAAACATCAAAAACCTGACTTGGAAAGTCCTCCCTTTTCTAGTTTAAAGCGAAAACTGTTTCTGTAGAGAAAAGAATACACCTCAACGTATTCATGGTTTAAGAATGTTTAGAAAAATTGTAAATATGCTATAAATACTGCGAAAAATATTATTACTTGTTTATGATATTTTGCTAGCTTGAAATTTGCATTTCATGTAATTTAAACAATACAGAAGGCAATGGGTGTGTCAGTTTCCACGCTTTTCTAGTTTTAGATACACATAGAATAACACAAATACTATGTTTTCTGCCTTTTCTCCATCACAAATGCAGGATATACCTGATTTCTTAGATCAAATCACAGGTATTTCCATGACAGGTACTTTGTTGAATCTTGTGTTCAATTCTACTTTTAGAATGTTTTTATATTGAATATATACACACACACACTCCTCTCTCAGCCACTGAGCCCTTGCCAAGATGCAGCAATCCAGCAAACAGTAAGACAAAATCTGTCCCTGCTGCCAAAACTCTCCATTTCAGGACACATGGAGCAGAAAAGGGAGATGCAGAGAAGGCTGAGATCCTTTACATCTTCCCACTTCTCAGAGTATTCACTGAAGGGCAGGGATTCTAAGGGCAAACATTCCCAAGTGTCATGGGATATCCCATAAAATTCAGAGGTCACAACAGCCCTTCCCTCGAGGCAGGGCTGGGCTCTTGGCTCTCCTGCTGTTCCAGGGGAGCATTTGCTGCTTGTTGAACACATTTCCTGCCCCTGGAGCAACTCCGGATTCTGTTATTAAATAGCACCACAGCTTGATTTGGTTTGGGTTTTGATGCTTCTCCAAGGTTTCCATAGGAAAAAGATTCCAAGGTACCTGCTTTCCACACTTCCTGCTGATCAGCAGGGTCAGGGACAGGCTTTGGGCCAGTGTTTTGGGGTAAGGGCTGCTGGTCCCCCCTGGGCGAGCAGGCAGAGAACATTCAGCACACACCAGGTCAGGGAACTTTTCCACAGGACTCTGCCTTGAGGCAAAATCAACAACATCCCGGAGAACCAGCAAATTGCTCAACAACAACATTTTTGTCCTCCACAGAGTCCTAAACCAGGGCAAGACCCAATATATGGAGCTGCAGCAAACCCAGGTTAGTCTGTCCTGGCCACCCCAGTACACCTGGAGAGGTGTGTGCCCACCTGGAGAGGTGTGTGCCCACCTGGAGAGGTGTGTGCCCACCTGGGGAGGTGTGTGCCCTCCTGGGGAGGTGTGTGCCCCCCTGGAGAGGTGTGTGCCCTCCTGGGGAGGTGTGTGCCCCCCTGGGGAGGTGTGTGCCCACCTGGAGAGGTGTGTGCCCCCCTGGAGAGGTGTGTGCCCACCCGGAGAGGTGTGTGCCCACTTGGGGAGGTGTGTGCCCACCTAGAGAGGTGTGTGCCCCCCTGGGGAGGTGTGTGCCCACCCAGAGAGATGTGTGCCCTCCCTGCAGCCCCGCAGGGCCTGTGCCAGCACACAGGGTATGTTTTCCCACCCAAGCCCGAGGCCACTGGCCCTGCCCTCCAAACCAAGTTATTTGCTGGTGCAAATGAAGCTCCAGATCAGTGGACGCTGCCAAAGGGAAGGGACAGCTCCCCACACGGCAGTTTTTAAAGGCAGAAAACAAGGCAAATGCAAGCGGAGGTTAATGCAATAGAAACAAGGAAGAGAAATAGGATTAGATGTGATGTATGTGCCAAGAGGCCTTCTGCAGGCAAAGGAAAAGAGAGAATAAGGTTAACAGCTTTGATTTTTCCCTTCCCCCTCTCCAGGAGCTGAGAGGAGTCTTCATAGCAGCAAGGTCAATTCTAATCTTATTTCCTTATTTCTCACAGTTATTTCATTACCTTCATTCCTGTTTTTTAAACTTCACAGCAAACTAATATTTTTTCCAGCAATCTCTGCAACCTGGTATCAGTGAGATATCAGAGCAGCTCATTTTAAATAATTAACAAGCACGAGACTTACAAAGAAACCTCTTTAAACAATAGCCACCTGCAACAAATATTCAAAGAGAATGCACCCTTTTCTTCTTGGAATGATTGCTGCCTCTCATGAAAACATTAACATTTTGCACATCAAAAAAAAAAAGAAAGATGTAATTAGCAAGAACTTTCTCTATTTCTGTTCTCATTATTGCTGATTACCAGAAATTATCAAGCAAATAATGGCTGCTTTCTCTTCTTCTGATCAATTTATTCACCCTCCATCTGATTTCTCTGGCAAAGAACTGCAATGTGGGCTCTTGTGTCTATGGCACTTGGTAAGAGGAAGAAAATGGGGAGGAGGGAGAGAAACTAAACAGCAACTCTGTGTGAAGTATCAGAAAGTATTTAAATTATCTGTGCCAACCTGGCATTTTACTTCCAGCCCTGTGATATTTTTTTTTTTTGCATTTTGTTAAAATCACAGCTTCTAGAATCATCTGATATCATCTGATATTGGTGGCAGCAATAAATAAAACCAGCTTCTTATATAGCAAAAAGGTTAAAAGCACCTTCTCAACAGAAGTTTGAAATGACTAAAAGGCTTAACAGCTTCTCATAAAACCATCCCTCAAAAACCCTTAAAAGAGAGACCCCAAGTCTCCTAATTTCAAAGGCACTCCTAATTTTGGGGTGCTAACACTCATCTTTCAGAGCAGGGTGAGACTGTTTCCATGGCAGCTGGAAGAGCTGGGGTTGCTTCCACTCCAGTACCAAAGCACAGCCAAGTTTTCAGCAGTTGCAGCAAAATGTATCTGGGAACTGCTGGAAAGCACAAACCCCCCAAAAAGCTGTGCCTAGTTGTACATTGCCAGAGCTGTGCCTGGTACTGTCCAAGGGCCTAATCTCAATCTTTTTAAGAGAGCTGCACTCCATCCTTGGGCTGCTGGAGACACCCCTGGGTTTTTCTCAGGGGTGGGGAAGGTTTCTCCTGCTTGAACCATTTAATCCGCTGTTGTTGAGGGCACAGACTCATCTCCTGCCTGGGAGGACACCCACAGGGAGCTCTGCCCCCCAGGCACAACTGCAGTTCCCATATTTAAGACCAGGCAAAATGATTTGCTTTTCAAAATGGAGAAAAAAAATTACTGTTCTGAGTCTGAGACTTTGCATTTTAAGCTTTAGCCTGGAGCAAATTATTAAGGCAGAATTACTGTCTAAATCCCTGGAAATAGGGGTTTATAGTGAAAATACTGACAGATCCATAACTATAGCCATGCAAATACAGCAGATAAAAATATGTATAAATGATAATGTAATTTAATGGCTTAAAGAATTTTTGCTGGGGAGGAGGGGAACATCTGCTTTATTTTGACAGTGTAAAATGTCAGAGCAGAATCCAAGGATGTAGCAGAGTCACACTCTATACTTCTTGGGGATTATTTGACAAGAACAATTTCAGTGTTCTATTTAACGCACTTACGACAAATTTAAGTGATGAATTGATGCCTGAGAGACAGTGTGGCGAGAATTAGGAGAACAAATTTTCTTGTTATGGGAGCAGCTACAGGCCAGTTCAGAGCTGAAAGGCACAGGGAGAGTTAGGAGAGGAAATGTGCAAAGAGTATTCTGTCAGTGGAAGTGAAAGTGGAAAGCTATATATTTATTAAACCATAATGTCATCAGGTTATACTTTGAAGTACCTCAGAGGCACTGACTCCACAAAGTCTGTGGATACAAGAGCAGGATCAAAGTCTTTCTGGGAAAGCTGGCTTGCTAAGAGAAGCAAACATTACTGTACGACTCCAGATGTCACTTTTAGTCAAATATATTATTTCATTGATCTCCTCTAATATGCAGTAAAATCGAGCAAACTGCTCTGTAAAAATGAACCTTCCCTTAATAACAGTGGAATGAAGTCGAGCATCACTCTTGAGGTCTCATTTTGGTCCCATTTTCCATGCTCAGTAAATGGTCCCAGCCATGCTGAAACCTGCAGTTACTGCAGCTCTGACTCCACCAGTGGACACAGGAGGAGCTCAGGGACAGAAACACTCCCACAAAGGACATTGTCCTGGACATTTTTCAAGCACAGTGGCAGCAAAAAGCCACATGCAAGAAACACCGTGGAGAACAACCTAAAAGCCAATCATGTGCCAGATTCCAAAGATTTGCTGGGCAGAAATCTCCTGCCTTGGGCTTCACCAACCATGAAAACATCTCCCACTGGCTCTCAGCACAGCTGAACTGGTGACCTGCTCCTAGAGAATCAGGAGCTGGAGCTGAGCAAGTGGTGCAAGACCTGTGGCTGGGTTTATAGGTCCTGCAGAAGGAATAGAGTTTGTATCACTGTGCATCTTGAATGAATTGGTTTAAATTATTATCCATGGCAAATGAAGCATTCTTGCTCAGCACTGAAGCAGCATGGAGAGCAAAGTGTTCAGTGTGGTGCATCCCTGAGACTCACCACAGAACTGGCATCAGCAGGGATTTAGGTTAGGATAGAGTCCAGTGTGGGGGGGAACTGAGAGGCAAAGGCAAGTGCAAGAGATTTCCCTGTGCACAGACACAGCCGAGCTGAGCCCCTGCAGGCATGGGCAGTGTGTGCTGAGGCCTTAAAAACACTGCTGTGTAACACAGGGATGGGAATTCCAGGGGAATCCAGCAGGACCTGCTGCTGTCACTGCTGCTCCTACGCTTTATGCATCAGTGATGGCAGAGGACAGGCTGAGACAGGCTGTAAGTGCTGGTAAATATTGTAAATGCAGGTGATGGACATTTTTTTCTACATTTTTTGCATTTGGGCTCCATTGCAGGTGAAGACTTATGCCAGCTGTAAGGACTTATTAAATGCAAATACAAAGAGCAGCCTCTCTGAATCCAGAAGTGAACAATCCACAATCCAGGCAGCCTCCCCATAAAATCCTGTTCTTGAGACCATGGAACCATCTGTCTATGCTTGTGGACTCCATGAAATCTTCAAACCCACCTCTCTCTGTCAACATGTGCACTCGTGCTCTGGTCTCTTTTCTTCCACAGAGAAGTAAATTATGATTCTGTTTGATTTCAGGTCATTTTACCAGCCAAAACCTAAGTTATAATGGTATATACAAAATATACCTGTTGGCTTCCTCTGTTTTCAACTATTACGTGATTATTCCTGTCCCCAGGTCTAACCCAAAAATTAAAGCTCTGAGGGTCAAGTTGGCTTCCAATTAAAGAAAGATTATTGCAGCATCTCTAAAACAGGCTGCTTCCTGTGAGGTTTGGATTAACTAGGGGGATACACCCATGCAAATCTAGAGCATAATGAAGTTATCCTACACCAAACCTTTCTCCAGTTTTTGTTCCCCCCTATTAGTGTTATGGTCAGTCAGCCAGCTTTGATGAATTTAAGAGAAGAAATGGAAATTATTTATTGATTTCTCCCCACCTCCAACCCTCTCTCTCCTACTGGCTATTCCCACTAACATATAACTTTCCCCACTAACACTATAGTCAATATTTATACTGTTTGAAAAGAAAAGACAACATGTCTGGCAATTTAAAAGAAAAGTCAAATGAAGAATTCTCCCAAATCATATTAATACTCACGGAGCTGAAGTCAGAAGCAAGAAAAAATTACCATTACTACTTTTTAAAAATTCCCATATTATTCTATTTTATCCAAAGCCTCTCACTAAGTGATCAAACTAATCAGAGGCATTTAGAGCAGGGACCATGTGGCAGCTTCCAAAGCATTGGTTGCTGCCCATAATTTGGCCATGGCGAGGAGCCAAGGGATGCTCACAGACATATGGGGATTTATTCCCACCACCCAGGCACTCACACAGCCTGTGTGCTACACCACTTGATAAATACAAGGAGCTTCAGGAACAGAAAGGACCACAAGGGCACCAAGCAATTAATGCAAACGCTCCAAAGAGCGTGTAGAACCACCAGCATCCCCAATCCCAGCGTGGTTTGCTAAATTCTTTTTCGCTATCACTCAACAAATCCCCAAGGACTGGCTCCAACTTAATGGACTGAAACATGTTTGACTCCTTTGCTTAATCACATCTGAAACGGCATCTTCTGGAGTGACACATCAGCTGAAAGAGTTTAACTGTTGTTCTGAAAACAACATTGATCCATGTTTTATTTGAAAGGCTGCAAGAGGTCTCTGTCTATGTGAGGAAAAAGTGAGGGAGTGAAGCCCATGTTAGTGGTGAGAACAACAGGGTAAATTCATTTTGGTAGGAGGGAAATTCACTTTAAAATGGATTTCATCCTTTCAACTCTTTCCCTGAATTTAGATTGTTTATGCCTTGCCAAGTGCCACAAAACAAATCCTTAGCTGCCCGTGGAATGTTTGAAGCCAAACAAAATATTCAATTTTGAATGAAAATTACAGCAGAAAATATGAAAAAGAGATCTGTGTGTGGTTCTTCCCCATTATCCAGATCACACAGCCTTTGGTTACAGTTCCCAAAGCAATCCTGCGACTGCTGCTTCCCCAAGTCAGCCAGAGCTTTGAGATGGGCCCATTAGATGTTTTCCTTATTGTTAGCAAACCAAAGCTTGTTTGTTTTCAGGGTGCAACCTGGGATGGTTACACTTCTGAACCAGGGGAAACTAAAAAGCAAACCAGGAGAGACACAAGAAGTTCACAAGCAGCAATTTCCCCACAGCTGTGCCCTTGTAGGAAACTCTCATTTCAGGACCTGGTACTTGGTCCCATCTACTCTCTGGGAAACTTCTCCTTCCATCTCCATGAGCTCTGGTGCTGTAACTTCCCTCCCCTCCCTCGGGCTGGAGCCACCCATCCCTGCCCATTATCCCTGAGCATCTCCTGCCTCCAGAAAGCCCTGCTTAACCAAGGCACAGCTTTGCCAAAGGAGGGAAGACAGAGGAGATGCTTTTTGTCACGTGCTCAAGAAACCTTTGCAGAAACCCCAAGAAATTCAACTCATTTTATGGCTTGGTTTTCCTGAGACAACTGTGCAGTCAGAGCTGGGAGGGCAGGAACCCACCCCTCTGCTGGGAAGCCTTTCTGGACCACCAGAGCATGCTGAGATTTTATTGAACAGACAAATCTTAGGTGGGATGAGCAAGAGTTGAGCTCCAGTCTCAAAGAAGAGCGATTCCCTCTGATGGCATCTCACCAGGGATCATCAGTAGCTCATGTGGAGCTGCAGCTGCACAAAGCATGGCCAGCCCAAGCCCTGCTGTTCGTTAATGAACGACTGACCTCGCTGCTCACTTAGGCAACACTAACCAACACGATTTACAAGCAGAAAAAGCAGCTAAAGGGTACAGATTCTGAGCCTGCCAGAAGGATGCACCAGCCACAGACTAATGTTTGAGTCTGGCATTCAGGGAGGATAAATGTTTAAGGATAAACACAGGGAATAGGTTACAGAATATTTTGCCTGTATACAGAATAACTACACGGCCTAAAATGTCACAACCATTTACTTCCCCAGCCTTTTTACAATATACTAATAGCTGCTAAAAAATAATGGCCAAATGCTTTTTTTTAATGGGAACAGATATTTTTCTGCTAGAGAAACTAAAAAAAAAAAAGCATCATGATAAATTGGTAGGCAAAATATCCTTTTACTCGCTTCTAATGGAAAATAACTGAATGTCTTATAAATAGAATTTTATGAAGCATTCAATCCTTGCCTGCACGTACAGAGCCAGAGCTTCCTCATAAATTCATCTATTTCCTGGGGTTTAAGCTCCACCAAAAAAGTTTACTGGATTAGAGAACTGACAGTAATATAAATAATGCTAATTAATTATACCAGAGGATATGCTGTCACTTTAGAATTTGCATATACAGAAAGGTTATTAATAGTGATTACTAACTTTCATTTGTCAGCATTCCCTTACCAAGTGCCATGTCTTTGGGAAATGAGGGCAGAAGAGAGACAGGATATCCCATTGCAGCCCTATCAGCAACTTGGGCGGTGGGAGCTGAACCCTCAGGAACACGAGGTCACCTCACTGAGGGGGTTGTCATCCAGCTGTGGGAACACCCAGGCAATCTGTGAGGATTGGCCAGGGGACACGTGCCAAACCCTCAGAGAAGTCTGAGACATCCTGGGCAGGGAGAGGAAGGGGAAAAAAGAAACTTGGCCTGCCAAAGTGCCAAGAATATTTGCAAACTAAAGGCAGTGTAGCAGGAATGCAGGGGAAATTCCAGGCACAGCCAGAACAGTCAGTGACCTTCCTAAATTATTCATGGTGTGTCATTTGTTTGCAGCCTGAACACTTACTTGGAACTCGCCATCAACATTTGAATCCCACTTCTGGTTTGGGATAAATAAAACTGATTTTTCTGTGACCAACGGAGCCTAATTTGCTATGGAACTTTCCTAATTGACCCACTGGATATTTTCTTGCTCTCTCTTTAAACCACTATTGATGTTTGTTTTAGTGCATCCCCCACGGGGGCACCGATCAGACTCTTCTTGGTTTGTGTAACATGGGACAGGGAAACAACCAAATCAGTCTGATTTCAGCAAAACATTTGTTCTTCTCGCAAAGGACAGAGCTCAAGTTGAGCTCTGAAAATCCCAACAATTCAATTCACTATGTTAAAGCTACCCAAGTGGAGATGCAAAGGATCAAAAGAAAGCAGGGCGTGCCAAAGCCAAGATGTTCTGCCTGTAGTTAAATAACTCTGGGCATGGAGACGCAGACACCTCGTATGAAAAGCAAGGCCCGTTCTAGGATATGGTCTTTTTGACACACTCTGCTATCAAAGCAACCACAGAAGCACCACTGCTACAAATTTGCTGTATTTATATTCCCCATTCCTTAAGCTCAGCTGGGTTTCAGTTACCTTGATGATGTTTGGGATGTGCTGTCCCTCAGGGCCAGGGAAGGTGGAGAGCAGCTTCAGACTGATGGGCCTCAGAAGGCAAGTCGTGCTGATGGTGACCTCCCAAATGTCAGGACCACATCTGACTGCAAAACAAAACAGTTGTGACAAGCATTAGCGCCTCTGAGTCAAGAGTAAACTGAATTTTTCAGAAGGCCAGATAACTGCTTTGTATCCAGAGAAATGTGACCCCTCAGTTGCTCTGGTAGTGCTGAGTTACACCTGATGTTTTCTGCTTTGACCAAAGGCTGTTCACTGAAAGATTCTGAAGACAAGGCGACTTGGCTTAAGAAAAGCTTCAGGAAATTCTAAATTTGAGGGCCACTGTTTGCAGGAACACAGCCCACAAACTCACATAAAGCCTGTCCTTTCCCTGGCAATGATGGGCTCCAACTGCTCCCCCTCAATGAAGTGTCCCCAAAGCTTCAGCTGCTCAAAAAGCATCATTTTACTTTCTCCCCACCAAGTATTTGCACTTGTTTTTAACTCAGTATTACTGGAATCTGTGACTGGAAAACATTGCAAATAACTTAGAGGGTTTTTTTCCCCTCTGAGGTTTGCCAATTCATACCTTTTTTTACTAATTATGGACTATCAGCATATTCATAAACATATTTCCCTGAGATACACATCTAACTTTCAAAACACGAATCCTGCATCAAACATGCACAACATTTTATCACACATCAAGTTACAAGACAATTTGTTACCATTTCATTCTTTTATGCCAACTCCAAAATTCAATCCAAGGTTTCTCTGCCTTAAAAGGCACGATTGGTTTAAATTTCGGGAAGTGGGGTTTTTTCCCATTATTCATATTTAAATTAAGTTCCCTTGAGATGGAAGAAAAGCAAGGAATTTTTATCAAGAGACTAATAATATAACCAGTGAAAAATCGGAGCATTTTTATATTGAATTTATAAATCATGCTAGCAGTAACCAAACTGTTTAAATAATATATAGAGTTTAACTATAACATACTTATTGGCATAAGTAATTTTAGTGCTTTTTGATGTTACAAATCACTCAGAAAATATTCTCAGTTAATCATTAGCATACTCAAGTCTAGAGAGAGGTGTGTGTATTGTTGCCTTCATAATTTGGTGGGAATGGCTGAGTCATAAAACCTCGCACTCTGTGCCACTTGATTTACAATTTCCTGAAGATGTTTGGGAACCTGACAATTTATCTCTGTGCTATAAGCCCCTCTCTGCAGATAGAATAGCAGGTAATTAAACTCAGGAGCAGGAATTAATTAAAATATACATGTCTGAGAGTGCAAAGACATGTATTTGTGTTTATAGAAACAGTAAAAAATACCCTCCAGGGCAGAGATGTGTGAAATGAGCCTCTTCCACAGCATCAGGAGTTGCTGCTGTTTCATCCCAAAGCCAGAAAAGCTTCCTGGTGGGCAGTGCCCAGAATTCCTGGGCCAAGGGGGTGTAAATTTGGGCTGTGACTGAGCCCGGCAGCAATGCTGGGGGCATTTCATGGTCCCACCCTGAGCTCTGAGCCACCCTTGGCCCAGCCAGCCCCACCTCCCAAGTCTGCAGGTCCCTCTGGAGGGCTCGGAGCTCGTCTTTGGAGTGTCCTTCCTACAGAGGAGCCACCCAGGGTTACACAGTGCTCGGGTCAGAGACATTTTCTGAACAATTAGGTGGAATCACTGGGAGCATTCCGAGTGAGGAGCGAGCAGAGCTCCGGGAGTTCAAAGCAGACACACTCCATTGTCAGCCTCACTTACGTGACACGACATTTTAATTAGAAGGGGTCAAAGCTGAGAAATTTGTGTCAGGACCCAGATCTGAACTTTCCCAGATTACTACAGGAGTAAAAAGTTGAATTTGGGACTGCTTTTCAGTCCCATCTCTCATTTTCATATTGGAAAGACGTCTCTATTAGCATTGCCATCAATATTCACCCTGTAACTTCAAGGCATTGCCCTTAAAATTCCAGGTTTCTACTCTTTTCTTCTTGCTGTTTCAGTGTCAAATTCCTGTTCTACTGATACAGTTATTGGACTAGAAACCCACAGATCTTTGGGAAAATTATTATTAGAAGTACAAACATATTGAGAAAATGACATTTTAGTTTTTTTGACTTGGTAATTTTGCTCCTTTGTTGAGCACGAAGTCATTTGCTTACAGCAATATAAGGCAAAAGAAATAACTCAAACCCCAGGGGAAATATTGGAGACCTGAGGTTTATCAAGACCAAGATGCCAGATCCATGTCCAGAGTTCCAGCAGAGGCAGATACTCTAATTCAACACATTGTGCAGCTTTTATGCCACTATACAGAATTAATTGGCTTGCTCTGTTAGGGATATTTTATGATGAGGTCCTGTAATTAAGAGATTTGAGATGAAATAACGGGTACAAAACCCCTCAAAACTGCCCACTAGCTTTGGGTTATTTTTTACAACCAAACTATTTAGATTATCAATTAGCTTGAAAAGACTATTTCTTTTTCAGACACTTAAATATTAAAAAGGGCAAAGTCCACAAAAAAAAAAATAGAAAAAAGAAAGCCAACCCAAATGTCTCCCATATAAAAGTGGAAAAGCTTACCAGAGCCACTACAGAAATCACACCCCATAATTCCCCTGCCCCTATTGCTGGAGACCATTTAACCTTGGAATAATTAACTTTGCCCAATGTGCACACAGCTAAGTGGTTGCCAAATTAGTTCAAGAAGCAACAGATTTCCAATATTTTAGTATTTCTAGTGTATATGTTTTCAAATCAAATGATGGGTCCTTAAACACTCCTTTGTAATCTACTGGAAGGGAAGTCTGGTGCTCTTTAGAAAATGTCACATGGAAGAGGAAACTCACTCAGATACACAGATTTTTCATGGGAGATTTTATCTGATTGATTCTGGGCTGATAATAACCCAAACTCGGCTGTCCTCTACACTCATCTCTGACTTTTGGGCTCTCTACCATCTCAGCACATCTGCCTGCATATAAAATGACCCTTCTCTGTACTGTGCTCACCTTTCCACTGTGATTCCCTTCATCTATTACTGAAACACAGAATTAATTTGCATTATGTTTTAGAGGACAGGAATACTTGTCTTGATTTTATTTTAAGGCATCAGGGGCACATGTGATAACTTACCAATAAATAACATTATAACCTTGAGTTCACATGGTCAGTAGCTCTATGATAACTGGAGTTAAAAAAGCATTACCTGAATGATTCCAATCCTTTCCCCTCACCCAAGGGAGACACCAATATTTTTACTGAAAAGCTATGTCTTGCTTAGAAGACAAATCTTTCAGCTGCCATCTTTTCTCCTTGGCTAGAAAAAACTATGGACAGCAGCTGTGAATTTGCCATCCTTCAAGTCCCATCTATGGCTCCAGGAAGCCCCATCACTTTGGCCACGTGAATTCATTTTGGTGTGACTGGAGGATAAAATCAAAATATCTCAGGGAACTCTCAGGACCTTGTTTTATTAGCCCTTCAAATGGATATTAATTTTGTCCCATGGTTCAGCACACATGGGTTCTTCTTGGTTCTGTGATGTGATTCTAGAAAATAAAAACACCAAGGGCCAGGAAGGTCTCAGATCAAAGAGCCCTTGTGTCCTCCTGCCAGCAGGGAGAGGGAAGGAGGATGCAGGGGCTCATTCTCAGGCCCAGCTACACTGCTGAGTCAAAGGGGCTGTGAGAAGCTTCCAGACAAGTGTGGCCACACTGAGACCTCTGCTGGAGCCCTCTTCCCTCCCAGCTGTGCCTGGATCATCCCCTGCTGCATCTCAAAGTGCTTGCACAGCTTTGCATGGGAAAGGCTCTGGAGCTCTGGCAGCTTTGGGCTGTCTCCTGGAGATCAGTGGCAATGACAGCTGACAGGGACGACAGGGAAAGCCACTCCTTTACAAAGAAATACATCAGGGCTTTTAATAAACATTTCTTTGCTTGACTTTGGAACACAAGGCATTTTTGAAGCGTGTTCTGGAGATGAAGCACCCACAACACGGCTCTCTGAAGTCAATGGTCCAGCTGAAATATCACAAAATGAAATTCTAAGCCAGCTTGTCAAAAGACTCTGTTTGGTTTAACTCAATACCCACTGAATTCAACAAAATCCCCTCACTCTTAGGGGGAGCAGTTTTAGGCCAACACCATTCAATTTCTCTCGACATACTTTTCAAAAACATGTACAAATACCTTCCCTCAAGCACATTTATAGCTTTTGTCTCCTGGGCTGCATCTTAATATCAGGGAAAATTTCTGTCTAAAGGAAAGGAGAGATATTCTAAAGCCTTTCCTCTTCCCCTGCCTTGTCTGCAAGTACACGAATCCTGGGGACAAAAGATTTATTACAAGCTAAAGAGGAACATTTTTGTTGGTGCCCTTTGACAAAAGGTACCAGCACGACACTGCACAGGCACAAAATAATACAATTTAGTCTATTGTATTCCAGCAAAGGAAAAGGTTAAAGGGGAGATTGAGGTTTTGTGCCCATCTCAGAGGAAGGATTAGCAAGGAAATGTTGTTGATACCCACCAAACAATATCTCCCGTTGCCTTTTGTGCCGTATTAATTTTGAGCAATAGAACAGTAGACAGAGGAGATTTAAAAGGACAGCTGGAGCCCTAAATGGCTGATGGCTCGATTAGATCCAGGTGATTTCCCAGTAGGGATCACAGACATGCCTGGAACGTGTCAATAGAAGATGAAATCCTTCCTGGAGCTGAGCACTTGGAGTGCCATTTCACCTGTCCAGTCCCTGCAGACAGTCCCAGACAGGCAGATGTGCAGCTGAGGAACAAGATGCTTAAGAGCTCCACTCAAACTTCTCTGGGACTTGCTCTCTGGTGCAGGAATGGGGCGTGCAGAAGGGAAGGTAGTGAGGACAAACCGACAGACACCCAATGTGGTGCAATCTTATTTAAAAAGCAGAATTTCTTGAGATGTCTCAGCTGGCAAACACAAGCAGTGGGCACAGCCCACATTACTAGTGATTCTCAAAAATCAGAGCCCAGGAGTACCAGAGGGGAAATGGAGTAAGATGCTTAATAAGCTTAAGCAGAACACTTGTTTATGCATTTATCTTGTTTCAAGGAATTAGATTTCTAAAATATCTCCTATTGGCCATGCAGTATTTTGCCTGCTCTGTTTCAGAAATTTAATTTAGTCCCATTGTGAAATGTTCAGCATGCATGATGGTTTATTTCCTAATCTACCATGAATGAAACTAAGAAAATATTTATATTTATCTTTTTTTTTTCCTTTTCTTGTGGTGAAGGGAGGTAATCAGTGCATTGTCTCTAATGCAGTTTCATGCTTTCCTTATAGGCATTATTAGATTAACTCGATAACTCTCAAACAAATCCTGCCCCCAGTGATGACCCAGAGACATTTTCAATTATAACCTTCCAATATTCTACATATCATGATTGCTGCTTAGCAGATGGAGTTGCTGTGCAGGGAAAGCCTTTGCTGGGCAAGTTTTCCCCTATCAATGTTGAACACATTTTCCCCAAGACTGAATCAAAGCAGAAATTTCGGTGTCCTTGGTCTTTTGCTATTGTCATTAGATAAAAATGCCTTGTTTTGCTGTGACTTTTTTCCTGTCAAGGAAACAACATGTAATTCTTTTGAAGTGCGTTGATACCATCGAGCAGATTCTGCCACAGTGACCTGTTTTTTTTCCCTAGCAAGGCCAGGATCCAACCTTAATGCCTTTGCCTCAGCAAGTCAACAGCTCTCAAAGTATTCTGTGGTTGTTTTTTGTGCCGCTCCAAGTTCTTTGCAGCGTTAAATTCACTGAATGGGTTTTGTGAGCAAAATCAGGAGAACAAGCTGTATTTTTCCTGCCAGCATGTTGGCCTCCTTACCTGTGGGCTTTAAGAAAGCTTGTGCTCAGGCTTGCCTTTTTGATCTCTCAGCAGGCACAGGCTGATGCCCCGGCTGTTGCTCGGTGTATTCCCACACCTCTCCTGCAAAGGCTGGAGCTGGATGTTGGGAACCAGCTCTGCCTGATGGATCCTCATTAAGCTGCAGCTTTTGTGGAGCTTTCACTGCAGCTGCCATTTATCTCCCAGCACCTGAAAGGATCTGCCTCCTGGAAGGCAGGGGGATTTTAAGCCTCCTTTTTCTGTCTCCAGTGCTTTCACTCACTTGCTAAAAACTTGGAGCAGGTAGTGTAAGTTGTTAGGAGCAGTCATCAAACACAGGGATACACCAGGGAGGGCAGAGAGGCTTCAAAACCCACGGCTGGCTCCAGGAAGGTGCAGGCAGATCTAAACTCTCTTTGGTGTCAACAGGATTTGAGGACACTTGGTACATCACAGAGTCTGGATCCTAAAGCAGGGCAGACTGAAAACACATTACTGTTCATCCTGGAGTGGGTGAAAACAAATCCCTTGCCTGGCTAGGATGGCTTCAGCCTGTATTTTAGGCAAAACCCAGCGAGGGATGATTCTCCTCAGAACTCTAAAGCTACAGCAAAAGACCCAAGGCAGGTCAGTGTTCCTGGTTTGGAGCCCAATGACATCCTGTAAGGAATCAGAATTGATCTGCAAAGCCTCTTTTTTGTCTTGCTTTTCTTTTCATAACTCCCACAAGCAAGCAAGGGAAAAGACTGGAACAGAATTCAAGCAATAAATGGACATTTGAATTGAAGGTGGAAATTGTCTCAGGCACTCAGGCCACAAACTTGCAGAGATTTATGCAGATGCCTTATTTTATGAAATGTTACTATTTCCCTTTGGCTTCAATGGGAATGTTCGCTGTATAAAATCACACAGATGTCCAAATCTGCACTGGATATGTTCCCAAAAGCTGAACAAGGAAGCCAAGAAGATGGACTAATCGTGTAGTCCAGAATACACAATTCTGGAAGCCAGAAACAGATTATTTCATAGGAAAATGCTCTAAGTTTCATCTAGAATTGGAGAACGATCATGTTAGCCTTCTGCAGAGTTACAGGTTCTTACCTTGTTCACCTAAACCAGTTTGCTGCAGGACTCAGGACTGAGCTAAAAATGTGCAGTGCCTTTGCCTGGTTTTCCCTCCTTTTCCCAGAGTATCACCAGTGATGGATGGGATATGGGGAAGAATAATTGCTTGCATTTAGAATGCACATTTTCAAATGCTCGGCTCTATTTTTGGGGTACAAGTTATACCTCCATCTGCACATGAATTGCTGGTGCAAATATTACCATTTGAATGGAAAATGACCTGATTTATGAGCATGTGCCAGGTTGCCAGCTATGCAAGTGCTGAATCCATACCCTCATTTCCCAGGGTAGGCAAATTTGCTGAAGTTGTATCTTAGCCAGGAGAGAAACATGTTCCTTAAATATCTCTCCCCATCAATGGCGAGGTGCAATTCCAAAAGGCCAGAGATGGCTTATTCCAAATTTGAAATAATAGATGTTTGGTGTATGTGTGTTATTAGCAATGTTTTGGCACTGGGTTTATTTCTTTTTTTTTTATAAGGTGAAAGAAAAGTAGATTAAAAAGGCAGGTTCAGAAATACAGGCATTCTCCATTCCAGAAAAACCATTTTAACTGTCCTTTAATGCAATGTGGTTCAATTGCAGCTGAGTTGTTTTTGTGCTCAATCTGCCATTCACAACTCCAGCTCCTCCTGCTCACACACACACTTGGCTTTTACACCAAGTCCTGCATCTCAAAAGCTCAGGGAACTTCACCAGGAAATAGCCAGCCTCTTCAGAGGGTATTTCTAGTTCCATTTCCCAGTCTGCTCCAGTATTTTGGATTAATAAGCTTTAAGTAGGCAAAATAGTTGAAAAAAAATACCAGGAAGTACAAATATTATCAAGAGGCCAAGGATTCTGAGGCAATGACATCTTAAGTTCCATCACTTATGAAAGACAGAAAACTGTTGCTCTCTTTTGACTTGCCTGAAGACCCTGGGCAAGGTTAAAAACCTACTGAAATGAAATACAAAGGACAAAATGTGACATTGAACCTGAGGAAAAACCAAACCCATTTCAGAGGAGCAGGAAGTCAGAAATCAGAGGGCACAGCAGCAGCTTGAGAAGTGCCCCAGACCTGTTTGTGCACACCAGGAGGAGACAGGTCTGAGATGATTTAGGCTGGGTTTTTGGTCAGAACTGTCCTTGCAGCGAGCTCTGGATGCCCCACGGATTTCTCACCCATCTGTCCTGCTCACTTGAATATCCTGACAGCTGGAAAGACCAGACACCACGACAAGGCTCACTCAGGGAGAGAGGCCAAAGGAACTCCCTTTCCAGCTTGGTCCAGGGGCACAGGAGGGAGAGCAACTTCCAGCAGAGCCAAGGAAGGAGCAGAAACCTCCCTCAATACCGTGGGGACAGCGAAGGAAATGCTTTCTCAGATGCCAGAGGGTTCTCAGCAATATCCAAAATCACCAAGCAAAGAACACAACTCATACACAAACCTTTGCTAGTACAGCAGATTGTAAAAACTCTTCTATAAATCCCTCTCTAATTAAAGTTGCAAAGGAAAAAAATAATTACTAAGCCCATTTATCCAAACTTATTAAGATTATTTATATGTGTTTGTTTGAAATATTACATTAACAAATGTTGACAGTTTTCCAATTAATAAATTAGAAGCCTGCCAATAAAAACAAGGAAAGGGAAACAAAAGACAGGATTATGAGAAATCGTTTCCATAGCTCCTGAACACCTTTTAGATGAGAATAAAGGCTATTATTGAACAGTCAATCTCTACTGACTCAGAGCAAGAAAAAAGGGTTGCACATCTCTTTTCTACTGGTTTGATATTCCCAGTGTATTTTGGGGCTTCCTTTCCTTTTTAACAAACTGTTTAACCTTGGCAGAACACACCAAGAACACAAAGGCTGAGACAGAGCATTATTTAACTGCACATAAATTTAGGCAGGAGTGATGATTGTTGCCAGTTTTCACGAGTTCAGGGTTTTTGGGAGACATCTGATGCATGTTATTAACAGTCCTTAGGAGGAATATATGCTGACCCCAGCCAACATAGCCTTAACATGAACAATCACCATCCTGCTCGCACACAGCCAGCTCTGAAATGTAAAATGCCATGGATGAAGATCCCTCATGCTGCAACATCCTCACTGAGCCCCACGGGAGGCACAGGGGAACCTCCCCTCCTCTTACAGCAGCAAGGCTTTACTTAACCAGTCCAACACAGGAGGTAACGCTGATCTGATCTATGTCATGTGTCCCCCAAATACAGGGCAGCTGTTTCTCTTGGGCAGGGTAGGGCCAAGTTATCCCAGGCATGTTAATTGTGACTGGGGCCTCGATGTTGTTCCAAAAGGAGCCAGTGAACAGCTCTGCTGGAAAGGCTTTGGAGGTGAAGGCAGCCCAGCACACCCAGGGGTCCCCAAGGAGTGTGAGGCAGCAGCTGGTGCAGGGACAGAAGCCTTTCAGATTTCAACTGGGTATTAGCAGATTAACTGTGCCTTTCCCATCCTTTTCTCACCTGTGCTTTTAATTGCATTGTCTTTTATTACCACTGTAGGCACATTATTTGCATTTTAGGCAGAGTTGAGAGCTTTTTCAAAGAGACTTACTAATTAGCAGGCATTCCTCATCTGTGAGTACCAGAAAATTGTAAAGCAGAGAGCTGAGGCACCTCAGCATTTTGGATTTGGGGTTTTTTTTGACATCCCACAGGGGAAAAGAGTGTACTCTTCATTCAGGTGCTGGCACCACAGCAATCAGAACACACAGAAACGTCTGTCAGGGATCAGCAACAACCTGGAAGTTCTCATGCTCCAAGATATTGGGATTGGCTGCCTTCCCAGCCAAACACCAGGACACTGAGCAGCTGGACACACTGAGCTTTTATCAAGTACCATTTCTCAGAACTGATGTTATTCCAAAGTTCTGAACTCAACAAATTTTGGAAGATATGTACTAATTACATCTCAGCTATTTTGCAATACTCAATGTATAGATTGGCTCATAAGAGGAAAGTGTTCATTCTTGGTTCAATCTTTCTCTGAAATTCATCAACATACAATAGACTGAAATCTTAACAAGGTAAATGCATCTATTTCCTCACATTTATAAGAGAACACACAGATTTACACCAACTGACAGCTATGAAGTGAAAAGCTAGTAACCTCTGCTAGATGAACTACAGCACCAAGGAAAATAACAAAACCTCCAAAATTCCCGGGTCACACAAAACCTGCCCAGCTCTGCCAGGCCAAGGTGGGTGTCCTGCCCCCAGCCTGCTGCTGCCCTTCTCTGCTGCCTGCACAGCTCTCACACAGACTGGCAGATTGTTTCATTGCCCTGAATTGGCTACTGAAAACATCTTTTTCTAATTTTTTTCTTCCCCTGTCAGTTTGGTTTTGGTTTCTGTGCTGAGGATATCAGCTCAGTGGCAAGTGTGTGAATTTCTGGTGCATGCATTCATTACCTCCCAACCCTTTCCACTACAGGCCACCAAAAGATGATCCAAATAGAAAGAAAGGAGGTATTTCTTAACCCACCAAATGATGGAGGTGAAGGTTCCAAACCAGCCTGAACACTCCTCTCCCAGTCTCAACAGCTTCTTCTGGGAGGTTTTGGCAGCCTCACCCGGTTACATCAACAAACCTCCCTGAGTCTCACTTGATATGTTATTGATTTCCTAGAGTGTGTTTGAAACAGCAATTTTAGTGATCTTCAGAGTGGAAATGCAGGGCCAAAGAGAAAGCTTTGCTTATAGACAGGGACTCAAGTGGTCACACTCCAATAAACTAAATCCAGGGGATTTTTCCAGCCGAGGCAGGAAAATCTTTTCAGAAAATCTGCAGTTTTGGGGAGGGGGGAAATGCAAATAATTTCAGACACATTATCTGCTTTACTAAAAATCTGAACTACTTCAAATTCCAGCACCTGACTGTTAGCAGATCTGAAAATAGGTATCTTATCTTAAACCTGGCATATTTGTGACAGCTGTCATATTTGCTGACATACCAGAGATTGAACTGGGGAGCTGTTGAAGCAAAAAAAATGAAGCTGATACAGCCTGAGCTAATAATCCCCAGACTGAGCTGCAAGCAGGTTCTTTCCAGGTAAGCCATAAAGCCAGGGACACTCTCAGTGTTAACAGCAGAGCTGGATTTATGGCAACTCCAGGAGAGGGAAGCTGTTAACATTCAACCTGAAAGGAGAATTTCAATGTCCTCACACTCATGGGGTATCAGCAGAGTGGTTGTTGCACAAAGTGTGTTTTTGGATGGAACACAGTCTTTTAATCTAACTTCAGAAGAGCATGAAACCTGGAGAGTCAGCAAAATTTCCCATGGTTACATGTGACAAAAAGTGAGGATTTTTACAGCAGAAAGTGCCACTGGATGAGCACCAGAGAGAGATGTAAGAAAAAGAGGTGGAGGAATTGAGCCATCCACTTTTCTGCTGTTCATGGCAAGACCTCTCAAGGTACAGAGAAAATCAGTGTGCACCTCCTCTCTCAGGATTCCAGGAGAAACTTAAGCTGCCATTTCTTTAAGCCAATACTTTGAGATTTAAAATTGAATTGCAGTAATTCTTAGTTGCAAAGTGGGGATTTTACTGCTTCCTTCTAGGGATTGGAACTTCAGAGCAGTTACTCTGCCTCAGCAATGGCAAGCCATTTCTTGCAGTGAATTTACAATTTACTCTTGGTTTGCAGATGTGTAAGTAAGATGAAGTCGAGTGCCTCAAAACAAAAAAGTTTCAGACTAAGGAAGCAGCCTCGTTTGCTCCCTTAGTAAAACTGAGTTCTAAAGAATGCAGTTCTTTCAAAGCTGCTTCCCCCTTCCCAGAAAGCTTGAGTTTTAGGAATTTACAGCTTTGAGAAAAACAAATTAGCTCAGAATTATAGCTGAAAAATCACATTGCAGCGTGTGGTGTCAGGCTGCATCAGTCTTGCTTTCCTCTGTGCTACAACTCACCAGGAGTGACACAATCCAAAGTGACTTTGCACAATACAATGTGTCAGCTAAAAAGCCTGAAACAAACTACTTTTATCAACATTACAGCTTAGCCAAGCCCACTTTTAAGGATGACAATTCACTACCTTCAAAAAGGAGGGGGGAGGAAAAAAAAGAGAGAAAAGGATATGGCTAAAGTGTTTATAAACCAAGTGAGAACAATATAAACACTGGAGTCTCCGGGGAATTTATTACTTCTCTGTGTCATCTACACATTCTAGGGCAGAACTCACACATTTCTATCATCTGCCTTTGTACACATAAACACAAGGAAAATCTAACTGGGTAGAAACACAAGCAATCCCTGCCAACACACACGTGAATCCCAACTTGCCTGAATTGATGAAAAGCTGTTTCCCCACATGGGACTGAGATCAAACCTCACCTCCAGTCGCTCCCCTATTCATGGGGTTCCCACATTCCTCATACACAAAGGCTCTTGGGCATTTCCACAATGGAGTTTGCTCTAATTTGCCTTGCTGTGCCAGGGCTTCTTGCTCAGTGATCTCTGAAGCAGGGAGCTTCCTTTGCTCTCATCTCTTTGGGACACTGCCTGTGCTTTCATTAAGGTACCAGGCACAATGCAGAGACCAGAATAAAGTTCACAGGAAGGCTTTTTGGTCAAAACAGCAAGTCATGCTACCTAGTTAAAAAGTTAATTGATGTATTATAACGCTGCCCAAATATTTCTGCTCTTTCATTGCTCCTCGTGCAATGAGATCCTTTGTGTCCTCCCTCCACCTAAACCCACAATTTGTCCAATTATAAAACTCCACTGAAGCCAAATTCAAAGTTTGTGTATTAGCACAGGCTGCGATTTCGTGGCAGGGAGGTGGAGCGGGCACCGGGTCAAATGTTGAGCTGAATTGAGCTTGACATCTTTCAGGGCCATTGCTGCACATCTGAATTGCAGAATGTGCTCGCTGCCAGCTTAATTCAATTGCCAACAGAGGCTCCACACTGACCACGACACATTTCACACGTACAATCATTTAAGCACAATGGGATTTTCTTCTCGCAACGTTTCTGGAAACATAATGACTTCGAGATTATATTAAGAGCGTGATACAATACAAGGCTCAAATCTAAGCGTTATCTTTAGCTTCCTTGGGAAAAGAGCAATTTTAATGCATTTTAGCGAGTCTTTCAGAGTCATTCTTAAACGAGCAAAGTTATCTCCACACTGCTGAGACACTAAATATATTCAGTAAGAGGCATAATTTGCCAGATATTTAGATATGTATTCTATAAGGGGGAAGACAGGAAACAATTGAATTTTCCACAATCTATCTGGAGTCAATGGAAAATGTCCTACGTAGCATCTAGAAATGCCACTTGCTATTAGGACCGCAAATGCCAACTAGAATCTACACATCTGTAATCAGCCAATCAATACTTTTCATAGGAAAATAAGATAAGAGACCATTTTCAACCTATCACCTAAAAAAGAAAGCATTTAATTCCACAAAATCATATGCCTTTTAAATTGCTATCCCTAACTTTACTCCCACCTATAAATCAAAGAGTGGAAAAGGTATCAACATTTCAAGCGTTCCACGCTAGAAATGGAAAATCAGATTAGCAAACATGGTTGCCATGGCACCTGAGAGCTACAGCTTCATGCAAAGCACTTGAACAGATGCCAGAGACTTGAACCTTCCAGCAGCCATGGCATCGTTTTTAGATAAACTTCAGAAGGAGCTGTGAGGATATTTCCAGAAGGCTGCGTGGCTCCTTGCTCTGTATTTCGGGAAGCTGCATCTCCCCACCTGTAACTGCTTCAAACCCTCTCTAAGGGCTCAGTGTTCCTACAGGGAGAATTTCATGTTATTCGAGTCAATGGGGGCTTTGCCACTGACTTCAAACAAGGCAAGGTCTGCCCTGGGCTCTTTGAAGGGGGATGGCCAAAAGAAACATTTAGGGAGAACAGCGAGCTCGAGCCAAGGAGGTCAGAGTAACCCACGGAATGGCCTCGTAGCTTCGCTCACAGGAAACCTTCCTGCAGCCTCTTCCAACAGAAACTGCTTCTCTGCACTCCCTCAATTACATTTAGGGGGAAAAGGTTCCCAGATTAATGAGGATAATTTCTATTTCACGCTATGATTGCAGGTGTTGCACACCTGATTTTCTTTGTCCAGAGTGGCTGTTAAGGAGAGAGAAGAACAAAGAAAGAAACATCAAGAAAAGGCAGAAATAATAGGGACTGAAAAAATATAGTTTGCCATGCAATTTTGTGTAAAAAAATGTCACCTTTTTGTATTGTTCTTGCAGGAACACTGCACTGGAGAGCTCCTTCTCCTGATATCACTGAAATTTGATTCACAGAGACATCTAAGTTGCCCAAGAAAAATCTACTTGGTTGACAACTAAGAGGCACCTTGACAGACTTTTAAATTACTCTTCAGGGGGCTGGGCTCAGCTTTCCAAGTGTTTAACACATACTATTTTCTGTTCTGGCAGCTGAATTAGTGGTCAGGACAGCAAGCTGGTCATTTTTCCAGGTTTTTCCTTTTGACCTGGTCAACAGACCAGAAGTTCAATGCTTTTTAAAAATAAGTCATTTCAGCATGACTAAACATTAGAAAAGTTTTAAAACAAAAATCTGTTCCCAGCAGTTTGCTCTGTGCAATTTATACATCCTGGCCTGTGAGCTCATTAATAGCAAGAGCTAAATATGGAGATGAAAAGCTGCCTCCTGTTCTGCTGTGCCACCAAGAGTGGCTCCCTCTGCTCCTCATTCCCTGATTTCTGGGCTCATCCAGGAGCAGCAGATGTGGCCAACAGGCAGCTAGAAAAGGGGAATTGGCAACAGCTTCCTTCAGTGCTTTAGTGGGATTATTTACTCTAAAAGCCACGCTCCTAAAAGGGCTTGTGATCACGTCAAGTACCGGAGAGGGCTTCATACACTGAAAGAATTTCAGAGCCAAGCAAGCCAACAGACAGGGAACCTGCCCTGGAACAGAGCCTGGATTGCTGCTATTGCACAGCCCATGGGATTGCTGAGCAAGGGAAAGATAAAGGAGCCCTTTGGAGCCCTTGCAGTGACACAGCCCACGTGTGTGCACATCAGGTGACACCTTCCACTGCTTCAGCTTTGGCTGCTGGCGCTTGGGTTTGAAGGAATTATCCCTCTTTGGAACAAACAGGATTGCCAGTGGTTTGAGGAAGGCTTTTAGGCAAATATATCTCTCCTTAAAACAGATATGAATGAATAATTTAATTTTGCCAAGAAAAACGAGGTGTTGCTTTGGGACAGCAGCACAACTGAGAACTGCTGAGACAAAATGCTGCCCCAAAGTTGAAGTGCCACACTTCTCTGCCTCTCTGCGGAGCCAGATGCCACACAGCCACCTTCTGCTCACTGCTTGGTCCCCCCCAGGAGGCAGGAGGTGGGCACAGGGACGGTCCCCAGTGCAGGCAGGACCACCAGAGCACACCTGCACAGAAACCACCTCCTGGAAATTCTGCTTGCTGTGCCCAGAGTGTGCTGCCCTCAGGAAGCTGCATTCCCAGAGCTGACAGGACCTTGCACTCTGTCCCTAGTCCTGAGTGAGTGGGCACACAAGAACTTTGGCTTCTTAACTTACTTCCAACTTGCAAGGAAAGAACAGCAGCCACCCCACCCACTGTCCATCCCTGCAAACTCAAGAGATGCAGTGTGGGAGGGGAATCCCTTGAGTGCTTCTGGGAGAGCCCTTCCCTCTCTGGCTGGTTTCCAGCACTTGGTCCTTCCTGCCTTCACCCTGTTTGCTGGGTCTGCCCTTCCAAGGCCAGGTCCCTCTTGGCCATGCCTGGCTGAAGGGCTGCTCCTGGGGGTGTGCAGAGCCAGTGCTGGAGGGACAGAGCAGGAGATGGGGCTGGGCTCAGTGTCTGCTGCAGGGTCTCATTTGCAGCACAGTGGGAGGTTGCCTGAGGTTTTTAAGGCTCTATAAGAGTCCTCCATCACCCACAGGAGGAAAAGAAAGGGATATAAAAGGCTGACTTGTTTAGGAACTGAACCAGGGATGGAACAAAGTTTCTTGAATGCACCAGAACAGTTGAGCTGCTATGAGAGTGTTTTTGAAGGGGTCACCTATTTTGAAACTCATCTGTTGTTTTGACAGTTCTCCATAACTGCTTTTTTTTTCTGGAAAAGGAACCGATTTGGGGCAGTGGAGCTGCAGCAACATAAAAGACTGTTCCTTGCTAGCTCTTGGTGGCTGATTTTGGCAGCACACAACTTCACTTGGAGCAGAAGGGAGAGGAAATGTGATGAGTCACAACAATGGGAGGATGTTTTCTGCAGCCCAGGCAAACCCTTCCTCCTAAAACACCCATCTGTGCGTTTCACTCAAGCCTCTGCTGTTTGTGGAGACAGAACAAGGCTCAGCCTTACATTTCTGGTTCTAATTAGCAAGGCTAGAATAGTGAGACACTTGGGTTTTGGGGAATGGCTAAAAACATGGCAATTTCTCCTCTTTTTTCTTTTCCCTGTTACCACTCAGCCTACTCAGAACTGTTATATAAGGTTCAAGCTCTGCAATTCCATTTTGGAGAAAGCATTCAACAGCACTTAAAAAGTGATACCATTAGCTATTCATTTTATCCAGTATATTTCATATTAACAATAATCTATCATAGTACAGGACAATTATTAAAACCTAAGCAACAGAAGCTTTAGAATAAATGAACTGGCACACTTGACTAACCTTGAAACCTGCTTTATAGATTAAAAGTGCTTTTTTGCCATGAACACTTCAGTCACTTTGCTTTCTTTTTATTTTTCATATCTGAATTGTATTTTGTTCTTTCCCCTCATATGCTTAATTCTATTCAAACACGCCAAGTCATTTTGAAAGCACTGAATGTGCACCTGATCACCGAGTTTTCCTACTTTTAGGTCACCAACAATGGGTTTGTTCTCACACTGAGGTCCTCGAGGCTTCACCACTGAACACACAAAATCTCGGCTCCTATTAAAAATCTGTAATGTATTCATGGACCTGGTCCACTTTGAAATGTTATCAAAAGATGTTTACTACTCATTTCCTTAACCCCAATTTTAATGCTGACCTCTAAAACTGAATAATTTAGAGTATTTATATTAAGGTATCACAAGATAGAAACAAAAGCTTATAATTTGCAGGGCACAGGAGTGAGATATTAAAATGAAGATAAAATGGATAGGACAGAACAATATATGATAACAGAAAACAGTGATAAAAGAAAAGAAAGGGGTGAAGAAATGTTGCAGAATTGAAAATAAACATGCACCTTTTTGGTTTCACAACTGAAAGGGAAGCAATCAAAATGGCATGAAGAAACAACATAAAAGGGTACTTGAAACAAGATAACAACTAAAATCAATGTAAAGCCTCTTCAAGTCCAAAAAGAAATTAAAAGGAATAAAATAAAAATCCATAGTATTTAACAGGATTAAAAACAATAGGCCATGCAGAAACCACATTTCCCTTTTGGTTTTTAATTGACTTTAACATCTAGAGCAAACAGCAAACAGGTCCCAGATGGCCACACTGCAATCTTTGCTATAGGAAAGGCTCTCAAATTTGTTAATTTATCTCATTAGGAAAACCAACAGCTTTATGTGGGATGAGCAGGAGAGGCTGTGCCACTGTGGACCTGTGCTGGGGTGGGTGGGCAGAGCTCAGAGCCCCAGCTCCCCAGCAGGGCTGCTGTGGCTCTGTCTGGAGAGCAGTGCCAGGGCACAGGCAGGGAAGGGACCCAGAGCCCCTCCTGCTGAAATCGTGGTGTTTGAGGGAATCTCATCCTGGTACACTGCTCAGATCCACAAATAGGACAGATGGAACCAGCTTTCCTTGCAAAGCAGGGATGGCTAAAAGCAGTAGAGCCAGGCAGCCACAGATCTATCATTTTTATCTCTTTGCTGCCCTTCCACCTTCCCTGGCTTCCCCTTGCCAGCCCCGAGGTGTGTGGTGTGTAGGACACAAACATGGGGGGCACAGAACAACAGCTCTGCTCTGCTCTGCCCCCTCTGGGGTGTGGAGCTGCACATTCTTGGGTCCTGCAGAAGTCAGAGTCTTTGGCCATTACGAGGTGCAGGATGAGAATAGTTATTTTGGCAAGAAAGTGGGAAAAGAAATCACAGAAGGAAGGGTCAAGGCTCATAGTTAAAAGCTACAGTTCTTCACGGATTCTTAGTTTGGAGTATAAAATTATTCCCTCATGTTCAGAGATCCACATTCTGCCCTAGAAATAAATTCCCCTTTATTTTACGCTGAGCCCCAGCTTATTTGCAAGTCCATGTAGGCAGCTGATTCCTGGCACTGTCTGGCCAAACAATGACTAATTGTTACTGACTTCCCAGATGGTCATTCTAATGACTAGAGAAGGGCAACCAACCCAGCAATCAGGTTTCATTTAGCTGAAGACAGCACAACAGCTGTCTTTTTCTTTCCTACACACTCAAGCAGAGCTTTCTGTTGTTCCAGTACTCTCTTGAGCATGCAGCAGACAGAGCTCCAGTGAGCTGGAAAGTCCTGCTTTAGATGATGCTTTGCTGAGTTCTCACCCTCTTCTCCCTGCACAGTGCTCTGTTTCTGCCCACTCTGACTGCACAGCAACTCTGGCTGGGGGAAGTGGCTTAAGTTGCAAGTGCCACCCTATTCAAGGCATTTGCATTCAGAGGCATCTTAGGAGAGAGGATCTCAAAATCACACCCAGGTCAGGCTTTGCAAACTGCCAGTTCAGTCCCCCAGCTCGGGCTGAGCTCGTTGGTTCCTGCAGCTCTGGGTACTGGTCTGTGAGAAAGGCACAGACAGGTTTTTCCTGCAGAATATTATGGAGATGGGAAGCAAGAGAGGTCAAACCTTTGCCTGGTGCAAACTATTCTGGCTTTAAGGCCAAATAAGCCAGAGGAAGCTCTGAGGCAGAGACAGTCCTGGCACATGCCCTGATACAACTCTGATAGCAGGATGAGGTTCCATGGAACTGCTTTGGCTGCAGCAGAATTAAAACTCTTTCAACTGTGTGTTTGCACTTCAGCAGAAATCCATTTCTCTCCTAAATATGTCTCAAAATGTGTTATGGTTCCTGATGTGCAGACTGGCTACCCTCCAGCCAAGTGCTAATCTCCCAGTGTTAGCAGCTACCAAGTGTAACATTATCTCAGGTGAGGAGCCACATCTCCTCCACAGTTTTCATTTGCCACATTTTTTTTTTGCTTTCCAGTCCAGTCTTTTAGACAATGTATTGTGCCCTGTATGAGCCCAGGAGCAGCTGGTTAGGAGACCACTTGGATCAGCCCTGGAACAGCAGAGCTCCTCTGCTAATCACATCCTGCAGCTCTACCACTGAAAACCAGCCCTGTAACAAGTCTCATGTGCCCTACCCTATATTAGCCATTTGCAGAACAATTACAGGAGTAAATGTTACAGATAACTAATCCCAGCCCAGTTTCCTCTTTGTTTCTTTTCCTCCTGAAAACATCAGGCCAGGGAAGTCAACACTCATAACAACAGAATTCCATAGTATTTCTTTCCTTGTAGCTTTTAATTGCTATATGTTGGAAATATGAAAACAGCATTACAAATTGTTTCTAAAGCCCTTTCACTGGGAAATAATATTATCTAAATACCAAGAGATGAATTTATAAATAATAGATAAAGTTGCTTGTGTACCCTCAATTTTTAAGATAAGCCACAACCAGCTTTTTTTTGGCTGGTAAATCACTTTCCAGTCAGACACGATTTCTGCAAATGTGCCATATCAGGTGTTCTGAATGATTAATTTTCAACCTCTTTTGATAAGCTGTACACAATACTTTTTATGTATAGCATTTCTTCTGAAACTACACAGGTTCATAGCACTTGTGTACCAAAAGTGGGATACCCTAAAGTATCTGAAATTTTGGGATTCAGAAATCATTCCACATCTTTCCAGCAATTATCCAGAATTATGACTAGATTTAGAATCGCTCAGTGACTCTCAGTTAGTAAAATAAAGCAATCACTAACATAAAAATCAAGAAATTATTCACTGACCAGTACTTTTCTTTCCATTTGGCATCTTCATGCAAATCTGGGGGTGAAGTTGCTCAGTTTGGGTCTGTGGGGAGAAGAACATCACCTGAGGGTATTTGGATTTTCATCATGACTGGAACCGAATGAGAAACCTTTGACTTGGAATATGAACTTCAACTGAGTGGGCAGAGAGTTCCCACTGTGAGCAGAGGAAGGCAAAGCTCCAGCACTAGGCTGGCAGAGAAAGGACACCTCTCACACTGTAGCAAGCAGTTGTGCTTAGGGAGACTGTTAATGCCCAATAAATATTTATTTCTGCAAAACCATCTCCAAGAAGGAGCCTAACTCAAGCCAAACATATCTGAATCTAAATATGAACATAACCTAATAAAATGTTTTCATTTTTAAATTATACATTGCATTCAGGATTTTAGAATACATCAAAAATTCTCTTTGTTAGCCTGGATTAATATTTTAAAGCTGGGAGTATGACAAGGAGACAAAAGGAGTATTGTAGCAGATTAAACAAAAAACACCCTTGCCACATTAAAGCAGCTTTTAGAAATAAAGGGACAGCTGTTCACAGGATGAAAAGAAGTCGGAATAAATGAAACAACTACATGATGTCTTGATAGCCTGATGTATACAATCCAATGGCACAGCTCTCTCTCGGTACAATATTTATATTTGTTTCTCAGTAAGCTTAACCATGTTCTTATTATTCATTTGCATTTATGACTCAGTTTCAGAACAGCTCTCAGACTCCCTCCACATCTCAGTTTTGCCTCGAAGTGTGCTAGGAGAAGAAAAACAACACCTGTGCCCTGCAAAAGAACAGTGTTCCTGCAGAACACACACTAATGAGAGGTCAGGGCGCTTTGGAGAAACAGGCTGAGCACGAGCATGTTTCCTAATTGTACTTCTATAACAAAGGAAAAGCCAAGAGTTTCTGCAGGCTCCTTTGGGTAAGTAAAACAGCAAAGCTTCTCCCCTGTGACTGTATCTGATGGCCCAAGAGAATCCTCTGAGCACTGGAATTCAAGGCAAGGCTCACTCCCAGCACAGAAGCCACAACTCCACTCCAAGCACACAGGTAGATGTGACTGCAGGGCAGAGGGGGAAATTAGAGGATTTTCTGAAATGTAATTAGATCAATCATGAGCCACATTTCACCCAGCTGGCTTAATAAATGGTTTGATTTTAGGGTTGGCAGTTCACCCCAGCAGCTCCTCAGAATAGGTGTCTCTGTTTGCTCCAGCTCCTGGGCACGTCCCATGTGGGTGAGGGAAAGGAAAGCCATAGATGAAAACCTGGGCAGACCCTTCTACTCCCCCAGCTCCACTGGAGTAACAAACACAGGGAAGGTGTCCCAGGGCTCACAAAAACCTGCACATGGCCCTGGCACCCCCTGTGCAAACCACCCAACAGACAGGGCAGGTTCTCCCAGGCTCCTCATTCTGCATTGGACCCAGGCTGTCATTCTGCCACACCACTCTGCTGCCAGAAATGCTGCAAAACCTCCCTGGCACATGGAATTCCTATTCCTGGTCCTGGAGTGCCGTTCTCAGGGGGTTTCCCACAGGAAGAAGGGATTTCCTATTCTCTGCCAGGCTTGGAGATTGCTCCTGTGGCAGCAGCTGGCTGATGGGGTGGAGGAGATGACCTCCCCACCTCCTGGTCCTTGTCCTTGGGGGGGGCAGCAGGTCTTTAGCACAGCACTGGGACATTTGCGAGGCAGAAGTACGACAAGACATGAATTATTTTAACATTTGAAAATGCTTCAGGGCCTCAATTCCATGCTATACAACAAGAGAAGATGTTGTTTAAAATACCTGAGGCTTTTATCTGCTCACAGTGCCCCACATTTCACTGGGGCAGCACCAGTGTGTTGGCCCACATCGTGTAATTCACAGGAAAAGGGATTTATTCTGTCTCTGCTAACCAAGATTTCATCAGTTTACCCTTCAGAAACACACCATTTTGTCTGCTTGCAAAATTACTCCTTGGAATATTGATCCAAACAGGGAGCATTTGGCTCTGAACTTATTCATTAGAGAGAGATTAAGGTGGGCAATAGAAAAAAAACAACATTCTTTGGAGTATATAAGCAGTGTGTTAGAAATTAAGCACCACAAAAGTGAGTCATAGGGTAGAACAGATCGATGGTAAAATTCAAATGAATGCACTTGCAGCTAACAAGTGATCCAGAAATGCTGATTCTCCCTGCAGGGCAAGTGCTGTGTTATAAAGGAAACAAAACAAAAATGAATTTATCATACTGTTCTTCACTTGAAGCAAAGTGTGAATACTTGATAAGAAAAATGTATAAAGTCAAAAAATAAGATTAATGTAAACCAATTTTGCTTTGCTTTTTGTCCTCTTGCTCACAGTGAGCAATGCTCTCTGCACTTTCTTAGCCTGCTATAAAACAAGGAAAGTTTCAAGAGAAATCTCTAGAGAAGTCTTGGAGGCAGAATGGGGGAAAAAAACCCAATCAAACAACAGCCCTGAATTGCTGCCCTGCAGCCTGCTGGGCCAAGAGAGGGTGCAGAACCCTGCTCAGACAGCAGTGCCTGCAGGAGCAGGAGACCTGTGTGGCATCACCACTGAAGCGCCCTAAACCCAGGCAGAGCACACCTAAGGCACTTTGCCATTCCACCAGGGGATAAAGAGCTGTCCCAGGGTTTGGGAGTCATACAGGCAGTTTAGGAGTTTAAATCTGTTTCCATCCTGCCTCCACTGGAGGAGATGAGTGGCTCCATCAGTCCATACCCTGTAGAACAACTTGGATGTATCTTCTTGGACATTGATTTTAGTGTTTGGAACTCTTTTGCTCAAGGTCCCTCAGCAAGCGTGTGCCAGAAGAGGAACAATTAAATACCTGGAAAAGGCCTCCTGTTTACCTGAGAAATCACCTCTTTGTGAGTTTCAGATGAAGCTCTTTTTCTTTGACTGTGTTAGAAAGAAGCAGCAGAAGCAAAATGAATCCCAGACTTTTCTGACTGTATCTGCTTTCTTGCACTGCAAGATGAGAATGCATTGCTTCCTTGAGGGTCTTATTCAAACTTGATGGTTTCCAGCAATGCATTTCATGTCACTTCTAGACTTGTCTGACAATTGTTCAAAAGCATTTTCATAAAACTCAAAACAAGCTGAACTATTTATAAGGGTAATTTGGTATAAAAGCAACAAAAAAGGAAATATGACTTGCCTCTCTTGTGGGCAATTACACAAAGCAGCTCTAACATGGAAATAGTTACATAAATTATATGAAAATTCTTTGCCATAGATATGAAGCAAAGATGAAAAGTAAAAAACTACTAGATGTAGGGTTATAGCTAAGAGGGACCATTGTGGTTGCCTGGCTTTATAACCAAAACAGGATCTAAATCAAGAATTATTCCCCCATCATGTTGATATCTCCTGATTTAGTTTGCAGGTGCTTCACTGCAACACAATGAGAAACCTTGAGCATCTCTAGGTACTTTGGAAGCTGCAAATTAAAATACCAGAATTTTTCTAGAGCCAATTGCCATTTGTTAGATCATATTGTTTGCTATCACAACTGAAGAGCGTTTTTATAATGAAAAAAATATTTTCCCAGGTCTTTTTTTCCAGAAACAGATGTTTTGTATAATGCTCAGTGTATGATGCAGGTGATAGATCATTTGTACAAACATAATATAATAAAGAGCTTAAGTATGAATATTAGTCTGAAACAAAGTGCTACATGCAAGCACTTCCTAAACAAATATAGTTCAAGAACCTGGGCATGCATTAGAAACACTCTGGGGGCTATTCTTCAACTCTATTCATTTTTTTTTCAGACAGAATACCTTAATTATAGTCATTGAGCCAGAGACACTTGTGAGAGAAGGAAGGTAAGAAGCTAAATGAGTGGGCTTGATTAGTCCAGCCACTACAACACATCAGAAACAACAATTTAGAGGAAGCTGAAGGGAAACCATAAAAATGCTGCCACACAATATTTGTGACCCCTGATTTTCTGCAAGACTGGCATTGATCTGCAATCCTATACCCTGATAATCCCCAAATTTTAATGGTTGAGTTACTTATGAAGGAGCCCAAACAAACACAGTGTAAACCAACAGACTTTACGAGCAGAATTTGTCCAAATGAAAGAATCTGTCATGCATTTCCCAAACTGAAAATAACCTAGCAGATACATTAAAGAGAACCCAAGTGCAGCTCCGTTTCCTCCGGGCACCCCGATGTAAACACTCCTGCTCTGCATCCCAAACCACGCGGCCGATCAATGGGCAGCCTTTGAAACATCCTGAACAAAGTTTCTCTCCGGGTGATCAGAGGCAATCACGCTGTGGGTTGCTGCTTAAAAGCTTTTCCACGTGTGTTCACACCAGATTTCCCGTGGCTTGAGTCCCTGCAGAGGTTCCCCAGCAGGGCAGGGATGCTGCTGGTCCAGCCCAGGGGTGTCTGGGTGACTCTGAGGACACAGGGCCAGGGAGGCTGCCCAGGCCCGTGCTGGGATGCCTCGGAGCAGGGCAGGGTTAGTGGGAATCCAACAGCAGCACTAAGCCAAGCAATTGTGAAAGAGAAGCCAACATCCACTGAAAGCAATGTAAATCTCTAGATTACACAAACACAGGCCCAAGGGTTCATCTGGCAATGCAGCCAGCTCTGCCAGTGCTGCTCCTGACTGCAGGACTATCACATGGACCACACACACCTTACAGAGGCTTCCTGAGCCCCCAGGCAGGGAGAGCAGAGTTTTCTGACAAATGGTTTTCATTTCTTTTGACAAACACTCAATGTGATGCCCTGGTTCTTTTTACATTGTGTGTGTGTGTGGGGGGGTTATATACACAAATACCAACATAGCACTTGTACAGCTACCCTTAAATCTAACCCCAGAGTATCTTCTGGCTCAATCCCCCTTCAGAGACCAGCAGGGCTGTGTTTTGAAGGATGCACAGTCCAAGCCTGCATTTATTAAAAAAACTGGCCGCTTATCCTGAGCCTTCTGCTAAGATCTGCCAAACTAAGTTGAGCTCAAATAAGCACAATCAGCACTCACTCACTTTGGGCTGCTGGAAAAGCAGGACTCGGCTCTGGGATATTGCTGCACTTGGCTCCTACTGTAGTGCATAAAAATTATTGATCAATCTGCAGAGCACTTGGAGAGGCAGCCTGAAGAACTGAGCAGGAGAAAACATGACAGTTCCAGATATTTTAACAGTGCACACAAAGATAAACAACCTTTGTGCAATATTAGCTGATGAATTAAATAAGAGTTATATTTAAACAATAAAGGTAGAGCTCTAAGGCACAGAGAAACTTTTTTACAAAGGAGAGAGTGTGTTCCTGGAAGAGGCTTATCTTCAAAAGCTTTTTGGGGAATAGGAAAAGAACAACTAAGAGTCTGAGAAGGAGCAAGACAGACAACATAAACCCCTAGTTATTTGGGTAGAGAGCACCAGCTTCATCAAACCAGATAATGCTTCTTTAAGGCTTATTTCCTTCTTTGGGGTTTTGTGGGGCTGTTCCCATATTTTCCAAGCTACCCTGTTCTTTCCCACTCCCCCTTCCCACACTGAGCACACTTTCCAGCTGTGTGACAAGGGCAAAGGGGTGTCAGAAAATCATTTCACATCACAGAAGGCAAGGCCAGAGAAAAAGAGACATGGCTGATAATATTCCACATGTCAGAGCTCTCACATCGAGTCCTTTAATGCCCAAGTGAATTAGATAAACACATTTCACTTCCACCTGGGCTGTTACAAACCCCAAAGTTCTGATGCTGTAGCAAAGTCACTTCCTTAGCTGCAAATGCTTAGTAGCAAACCCAAAGCCCTGCCCAAAGAGCAGGGAGAGGAGGCTCTAACACTCTCAGCTGCCCGTGGAAGCAGAACAGAGAGCACAGTGACACCAGAATTACTGTCACCCATTAGGGATGAGCTCCTATACCTTGCTGACCCTGTGGGTTTGCTCTGTCATTTATGCACTGCCATTCTGCTTCACAAGAAAAAATAAAGAACTTCAAATGCTTCAACGCCTGTAATTTTCTAGATAGAGATTATAACATCATAAAAGAACTCATGTGCAATCTGAATAGGTAAAAGGGAAAAAATAAAATAAATTGGTCTAGCAACAATTTAAATGATGGCAAATGTAAGTTTAATATAAAACCATATTAGAACAATTGAGAATCATGAGAGGCTGATTTATTATTTATATAGCACACTAAAAGTTATCTGTAAAGGAAATTGTGTAATATGCAGTAAATTAGACAAAGCTGCACTATAAATTGGGATTAAATCTTAAACTGGTTTTAATATTTAATATGCTATCATGACTCACATTTTCAATAACGGTTGCTCAAAGTTCAGGAAGAAGTGTCGAGGCAGACAGAGGAGGAGCAGTTGCAGAGCACTGTCCCCTGATGATGCAAATTAAATCAGATCATCTCTTAATTGCCAAAACCAGACAAACCTAGCACATGTCCTCTGTTGAAGACCTGGTCCAAAACTCACCAGAGATACCAGGAAAACCCTCATTAAACTGAACAAAACTGAGATCACAGTAACTACAAGTTATATGAGGGCTAAATAAAGGACAATGCACAGGAATAAAATAATCACGAAAGTATTTGGTTCTATTTTACAGACTGTCCAAGTGGAACACTGTCAGAATTCATCCTATGATGTGAACAAAAATGAGATATTAAACAAAATAATTATTGCAGAGGAGAATTCAGAATTCTGCTGTTCAGCTTGACCAAAGCCAGAGCTGAAGTTCAAGAGCCCACTTGGATTCCAAACCTCCCAGCTAAGTGGGCACTATCTGGGCATTCAGTGACATGATTTTATCTTTCTGTGAGTGCACAGGGTGCAGGAAGGTGGGTTCCTTTATGTACTAGAGTTTATTTCATAAGTTAAAACTGGTTTACTTACAGAGTTCCACTGAAGGTCCTACAGAACAGGGATTTGGAAAGTGTTGACCTGCATGGCTTGGTCCTGCCCCAGACATTCAGTGTTTGTACCACTGTGAAAAACCAATTGTCTCAGTCTGTGGCCTTAACTCACTGTGCAAAGAACATAAATCAGAGTCCTTGACCGAGAAGGTTTATAACTGGGATGTCAAACAACAGGCAAGCAAAAGCAGGGGCAGTTCAAGGAAAGCATGACCCAGCTTTGGTCAGCACTTTGGCAGCCCTGACTCCTGTCAGGGGAGCAACAAAGGAGAAAACGGCTTGGGTTTTTTTGGGGGTTACAGAGAGCCTCAAGGGCAGCCTGGGAAAGGCACCACAATTCTGCACATGGTCTATGGGGCAAGTGTCAGCGTGGGCAGGGAAGGCAACCTACTTCTGCTGCATCCTAGAAGGTGACAGAAAAAGCAGGATATGTCTTAGAGAAAGAAAATAATTACTAGCTGATCCAGTGGAGGAGAGACAATCACCAAAGCTGAGGTGATACTGCAGCAGCAATAGTGAATGGGAATAAATTGACATTACTGGTCAATACTGGGGAAAAGGATGTTGCACTGCTAATCAAGACACAAAGGGATACTTTATCTGCAAGATACTTTACGTGTGGATTACTAAGAAAAATCCTATCCTAAGTATGCTTTATGAAATAACATGCAAAATATAAATATTTTTGTATCTGTGCATGCAAATAAAGAAAGCCAGAGTAAAAATATTACATCCTTAACTCTTCTCTAACACACTAAAGTGTCAGATGTCTGAATGCAGCTGTAGATCAGTAAGCTGAGTCACAATCTGACCAGTGTGGCTGTCAGTGGCATAGTTGGACAGTTCCACATAAAACTGGTTCTCTCCTTGTTGTCCAGACAAACCTCAGGAGTTTTGTTTAAGTTTAACTTGCCTTCAACAGTTTAACTTCTCTGCTTGATGTCTATGACTCCCCTAAAAGCCATGAGAACTGCGAGTGGAGCAGATTGAAAAGGAAATGTTGTCATTTGCAGCTTAGACTTTGCTAATCTTTTCAAGGTTAATGTGTTCTGCACAAAAAAGAAATCATATTTAGTTGTCTGGAATGTTTTGAGCTGCTTAAAATGCCTAATTGTCATTTTGATGAATGCAAAACTGGCATGAGGCAGATAAATGTGGTCCACAATGAACTGGCATTACAAATGGTGTTTCCCGGCACTGCCGCTACAAGTAATGTGGATTTTATTTGATATTTTGCTTTAAAAGATGTACACACTCAGTGCAATTTCTGGGCCTAAACAAACAATGAGAAAAAGGATGCTATCAAGAAGCATAAATATATAGAAATAAACTCCCCAAACACCCTAAAATTCACGTATTTTGAAAACCAGTACTATTTTCCCCCCTGGTGCCAGTTTAGACATTTAAATAAGTATATTATTCTCCTTTATGACAGCCACTCTCCTTACAGTTCCACAATAGTAGAGCACCTATGTTGTACTTACATCTTTGAATATCTCCCTTCCAGCTTTTATTTATTTCCATCCTTGTCTCAAACATCTGAAAGCCAGACAGTGTTTGGGAATTGGCCTCCTGTAAGTGCCTGGCCTCATTAGGCTGCTTTTTATGAGCCAGCAAAACCAGTAAGACATTTCAGGATATCTTTAATTCCCAAAACTATCCAGACACTTTACCTGTTGCTGAAAGGGAAGTGACAAATCCTTGGTTCTTAAGGGGAAGGCAGATTAGGAATTAAAGATTTCCTTGAAAAGCACACCATTCTTTCTGCACTATTAGAATCCATGTTTATCAGCAGCTATTTATCTATATATTTTCCCCAAGAATAATGTAACTAAAAGTCTATTGATTTCTAGAAAGTACAGTACACTGCAGACTATGAAAGAAACTGCTGTATTTCTTTTTTCCTAAAGACATCTGATGTTCAGAAGGTAAAGGATCATAAATTAAAATTCCAGACATTTTGTGCACCTGCTGCCTCTGGACTCGGTCCCAGGATAATAACAAACTGAAATCATCCCTAACAGCATGAGCTTGACAGCAACAGGGATGGGACCCACTTGTCACTTCCACAACAGCTCCCTCCATAATGAGCCATTTGATAGGATGTTCCTGCAGCCTGGGAATCCTATCCAGGTGTTTGGGGCAATGGGACCAGGCCTGGCAGAACTCCACTGACTTCAGCATTTGGCCAGAAAAATCACACAGGGTGGGATTTGGGATGTGGCTCCACATCCAGTGGGCTGGGTTTGCTGCACAAATGTGATCAGGTGGCCTCTCCAGGGGGAGAAGAAACTCTGGGAATGTTTCTGTGTGTGTTTGTTCCTCAGTCCAACATCTGTAATCCCTCTCAGTGCAGACCAAGGATGACAGGATAGACACTAGTCCATTAAAATACTTTCAGATGTGTATCTCTATACATTCTTATCACTTCCTTGACAAAATACAGCTCAGATAAACGTAAGGCAGTTCTGCCAGGGAACACACTAGGAAATATATTTCTGGTGCTGATTATAAGCTGTGGGTAATTTATTTTAAAAAAATTCGCAGCAAGAACATATCCAATCTTTATCATGATATGAAAAAACATTATGATATCCAGCTTGATATTACTTTTATGAGTTCCATTCTTTCTTAATAGAAACTTGAATAAAAACCAGTCTGGCCAAACCTCGCTATTTTATTTCTTTTATTGTAACCATTAAATCAGCTTTCATTTCATTACTCTAATTGTGCCTGGGAGCAGCAACTGCCACCTTAAGGCACATAACCTAATTTAAAATGCTCACAGCTCATTCCACCTTAAAATATATTGCAGTGCTTAGGATCAGCACAGCAGGTCAAGCTCTACAACAGCACTCTTGTGATCAGAGGACTTTTTGGCAGTTAAATCAGGAGAAAGACTGAGGCAATGTAAAAAAAAAAGTAACATTTCTCTTGCTTAAAAGATACACAGCAGTTGACATAACCATTTTTTACTTGTACCTTAAGTGTCTCCAGAGGATTCTTATTTAGGTAGAGATTTCTCACACGAGGAGCCATTCTCAGCACAGCACACAAACGCCTAATTCACTTGGATGGTTTTTACTGTTGGAATTATACATGTAAAGAGCCACCTTGCTGGGCTGGGGAGGGAAAATCCATAATGATGATAAATATGTCTGTTTGTGCTGCTTGTGTGGGCATTGTTTCTGACTTCTCTCAATCTTTATCTGTTCCAGACCTCCCTGTAAACTGCATATTCCCTCCATTTTACTGACAGGGAGTTGAGACACACAAAAATTAAGCAACTACCTAACATGATAAAGGGGTATAAAGGCAGAGATGGCATTTAAATTTAGGTCTCCTGCTTCCCAGGTGGGTGCTCCATATAAAAGGTGTTGTTGTAGCTACTCCTCCTTTCCCTTCTCATTATACAGGGAACAGACTCATTCCCTCCAGTGTTGCCTATAAAGACTTTGCTCTGCCTGAGGGATTCCAGCTCCTGTAAACAAAAGCATTGGCTAAATACTCTGCTTGGGGAGACATGGGGCAGAGCTTCATTAGCAAGAAGTGCAATCACAGACCTAGGTCTTGTTATAAGGTGTAATAAAGGAGAAAACTAATATTTAGGGTCTGGAACACCCATGAGAAGCCGAGGAGCGTGTCCTGCCCACCCCACATTTGCTAACTGAAATCCCTGCCTGTGATGCTCTGTAACCCAGCACTCAGTCCCTGCCAGACCAAGAGGAGCAGGAATGCCAGGAAGGAGATAAATCCAAGAAGGGAATCAGGAGCTGTGAGGTGTGCAAGGTCTATGGGAAATCAGTGCCAACAACTAATAAATATCTGCAACCTGACAGTTTGCCTTGGAGGGAGGAAGGATGTTTGCCTTTGTCTTGCAGTGACTCAGGCTCAGGGGAGATAACTCACCCCCCTCTCCTTGGAAGGCACCAGCTAAGTAGGTGTCATTTCAGGAGCTAAACAGGTAAGTGAACCTCAAAACCAAAGGTAAAGATAAAGGACAAGCAGTCATTGGGCTGGACTTATACAATGAATGGGTCCATGCCACTTATGCAGAAGATTTGGATATGAGAGAGCTGGAGATGCACCAAAAACCCCATAGTAATCCTACTTTGACATGTCCTACAGTGTAGCATAATATAAGTACTTGCATAAATATATATTTACGTATTTCTAAACACACATACGCCCCACTCATCTATAAAATAGATTCTTAGAAAGAGAACTCAAACTTCTGCTCAAGTACGTGTTCAGAAAAGACAAAACATACATTTCAAAATGTCTTCAAACCTTGTTTTTGCAGATATTTTTAAACAAGCTTTCCCCCTTCAAACAAATCAGCATATTTTTAAATTCTACAGTTGAAGTGTCATTGATGAAATACTCCAGGCTGGGGAACTTCACTATGTGATAAGAATGATTTAGCTGTGAGCTCAGGCATCCCAAACTGACAGTTTTCAGAAAACCCTGATTCTGTTTTCATCATGTAAATCACTTGATTGAGTGGCATATGGTTATCCTGTTGTTATGACATGGCGTGTGTATTTTCTCTGCATCAATAAACTTAGACCGTGAAAAAGCACTCGTTTAAATGGGAACATGAAAAATCCCTAATTTAAACACATCACCCATCCAAGGTGCAGGGATATGTGCACATACATTAGCCTGGTACATAAGCTGGCACAACTTCAGCCTGCTGCAGAGGAAAGGAGACCACAGGTCCCTGGAGCCCCACAGCAGTTCCACCAAGCAAAGTGCTGCCCCAGGATCAGCTCATGGACTTCACGTTCTACTCAGGGCAGGAAGAGGCCACTCTTCCCAATATGGCACAGAATTATCTGAATTCCTAATTATTAGGAACCTGACTCTCAATTGTTGTGTTTTCAGTTTTTAAATTATTCACCATAGTGCCAAACTTGGTGAAAACACTTCCAGTGGTTTCCATCCAATATTACTGATCCCACCTCCTCATCCTTTGGTGAATGTTTAATTGCTTTTAGGAAGTACCACAGCCCAGGTGATGGACACACAAACCCATTGCCTCTGTAGGTTCTTCAGAGGCAGAGGTTCCCAAACCTGCTACAGCCCTCCACAGCCACATGGAGCTGTGATTTTGCTATCCAGCTGTGGGACACAGGGATCTCCTCCCTCCTTTTTCCCCTGTGTCTTCCATGCAATTTTAACAGAGAACCTGCAGCACTAAAACCAGTGGAACACTGAGTATCTTCCCTAGATATTTCATCTGAGCAGCCCTGGAGCAGAGCACAAACATCTAATCCACCAGCACCACAGAGGTCATGTATGATAAAATGTGTCCTGTGCAATCTTTGTGTTGCCCTGGCAGGATCAGAAGTTGGGGATAATGTTCATTTGGAGAGTGTTGTTGGAATGTAAGTGAAAAATAGAGTTACCTGACGAGCTTGTGGGCCCAAAGCTTTTAGGCCACGTCTCCATAAGTGGTTGATGGCTTGTGTGATGCAGGAACTTTTTGTGCATATTGGCAGATTGCTTCTAAACTAAACTTTGTAACCCAAGTCTCCAGCATGTTTAGAATTGCAGATGTGTGTTCTGAGAATTTGCAGTGTTTGCCAGAAAGACACTATATGATATTAGCACAGTTGGTTCTGAATTTTAAACCCAAATCTGATGTTCTATGACTCACAGCCTCAGGAAAGAATTAGATGAATAGCTCATAAGGGGACAGACACAGCCTGAATATCTTTATAGAGGAGATATGCTGAATAATAACCATTATCTTCATATGACAAGCTACCATTCTATTTAGGATATGGTGTGCTGCTATACAAGCAGAGAATGCCACACAGATAGTCACATCTGAATTATTTTTAATATACCTAGAGCACCAGAAATCAGTGAAACAGCAACAGCACACACATCAGTCATTGCTTGTTCTTTTGGTTTGTGCTCAGGATGCCTCAGTGACACCCCACTCCAAAATCCAAGCTGCCCCAGCCCCTCTAGAGCTGCCAGAGCAGAGTCAGCCCAGGTATCCCTGTTTGTGCTGGAATCACAGTACAGGCACAGTCCCAAATTAGGTACCATACAATGAACCAGTACTTGTAATACAGAGGGTATTTGCCACACAAGCTCCAGAGAGCTGGCCTTTAATTTACATAACAGGTAATTAATTCACAGGGACATCTTTCCTGTGACAAAAGGCCCTCATGGTATCTAAAAGTGATGCAAACAACAAGAGCCTGGGCCCAGGTAGATCTGTCTATAAATAAAAACATTTAGCATGTACAGTTCTGAGAAGTCTGGCTCATCTGCTAGATTCTGTTCTTACCTAACCTAGTTAACCTTATTTGCAGGGTTTCCAGATTCCATGCTGTGCCAGGATTTCTAGGATTTGCACTGGGCATTCCTGTGCCCCCCAGAGCTCAGAAACACAAGAGTTGGCTTCAGGAACTGGAAGTGAAGTGTCTCCAAAGAATTACAACACAGAAGTGAACAACAGCTTGTGGAACTGTAAGACTTGTGGCCCCATTAAGTCAATCTGCTCCAAGCATCACCATTGTAATTCTTTTTGAAAGGCCCAATAAATGTTCGTATAAACTGATTATAAATCACAAGCCTTTTAATGACTTCCAGGAGGACACTGCTTTGCATGGGGAGGAGGGGCACTTGCTCCAGGCTGACTTTACTACCCAAGCAGCCTCACATCTGGAACACCATGATTTGTGGCACCCTCAAGCCGTAATTCTGGGCAAGGAACATGGAAAGAGTTCCTTTCACTGTGCTTTTCTAGGAGGTGCCCTCACCAAATAGCTGAAGAGAAGCTGGGCTGCTCCTCTCTGACTTAGCCTGTATTTGCTGTTTCTTTCTCTCAAAGCCTCATGACATTATCCTCAAATGCCCTCAAGTTCAGCAGTAGGACCTCATGGTGAATATCAATATTCAAATAACATTATTTGCCATATTTAACACGTAACACCTACAATTCCTGACAGAATTTGAATCCTCACCGTAACTCCAGGGCTATAAAAATTGCAGTTTAAGGCCCCTTGTTCTGGAGAGTTTTATGTTCAATAACCCAAAAGGACAGGCAGAACATGTGTCCATGATTGTTTTGTGGTCATTTAGGGCTGGTGTGGAGTTTCAGCATCTCCTCATCTCTTCCTCCCTCCCTCATTTCTTTATCTCATTGTCTTACTGGATTCACAGTGAATCTCTGACTTCATCTTTGTGAACAGGAGAAGGACAATTCTGGAACGTATGTTCATTTGCCTTTCAGTTTCTGATCACCATTGCTTTGAGAAGACAGGGAGCTGCACTAGAAATTGGGGTGTTTTAACAAATATCCAGCACTATTTGTGGCTCTGCACTTCTCCATCCCTGCTACCATCTCTAGGCTATACCCAGGCTGAGTTTGTGTGCTAATGCTTGCAGATTTGGCTTGTGAAAAATGTCTCCATGAATAGAATTTATCCTTTAAACATCAGTCCCTCTCCTTCCCTGCTGTGCAGCATCTTTCATTTTTCACAAGGTGCAAAAAGAACCTACTGATGATAATGGCCTTTTGCTCCTCTAGAAAAGGAAACTCTTAAGCCCTGCAGCAAAATATGTCCCTGTTTAAAAAGTAACTGAATAAACGCAAACTCCATGGGGCTTTGCTTAATGGGGCAAGCAAGTACTTCAGTTCACCGAAGTTGAAGAAATCATAGATGCTAACTTAGAAATACTCCTTTCTCCAGAGGTTCAACTCTACACAGCAGCAAGAAAATAAAATCAGACATGCAGATTTTAAACAAAATTCTCCAAATGACAGGTTTTTTCTGCCTTATATCCCTATGCTCTCTACTTTTAAAAAATTATATACATACAACAAAGTGAATAATATCCAGATTTCTATTTTCTCTATTTTTTTCTCCAGTTTTTCTGTGGTGTTGCTGAAATTTCCAGCCATTCTTCAACTCTTGCAAAAGGACGGTATGGAAAATGGAAAACCAAAGAACTGGAAGGGAAAACAACAGCAGCAACACCTCAAAACCTCTTATTTCTTGCTGCACTGTCGTATCTGAGAAGTTACAATGAGTTTCTCTGCTGCATGTAGAGGACAACCCTGAGAGCACAAGCAACACCCAAACTGTGCAAGGGCTGCCAAATGGCAGTGTCAGAAATCACTCACACCAGCATTTCTCACGGGTCAGGATCTCAGATAGTGTTTTGAGGCTCACAGCACAAGTTTCAGGACCCAGAGAATACATAATGTGTGGCCATGCCATGGAGAGCTCCCCAGAGCAGTTATGGCTTCTGGAGCATGGGGAAAACATCACCCAAAACACTTCTGAGGGCCAACATTAATGGTGATAAAGTGGGAACAAGATTCAGTTTGATAGAACTAATTACTCACATTAGGGGATGAGAGCAAAGGTTTGCTTTGGCAATAAGTGCACTTACTGAAAGCAAGAAAGAGTAATTAGCCTAAACATGTGCTTGATTAGGGGGAAGATTTTCAAAATTCAATGTATGAAAGTAATTAGAGAGAAAATTAGAATGGAAAAAGTGGCACCAAGTCAGTTGGAGTCACACTACAAAAAAGAAAAAATAGATTTTCCTTATCCGTGACATACACAGTGGACTAAAGCTCCTGTTTTCTGATCAATCTTGCTTTACCACAAAGAGGTTTATTTTTCAGTCATGAATGACTGGATTCAATTAAAATATAAGCTCACCTGTCAAGTAAATTAAAATGGGAACTCTCTTGACATTCAGAAATTAGTGTTAAAAATCACCAATTACTACCAGAGGTTGCCATGCTGAAAACTCTTCATAACGGGAACAAAATGTATTCTATTACCAGATCACTGTAAAATGTGTAGTTTCTGTTACCTTGTGGGAGCTAAAGAGAAAAATTATAGTCCTTTCAGAGATCTAATGATTTAATTTAGGGTTTTTTTATTCCAACAACAAATATTACAATAGCAGCATGATGTAGATATGCAAGAGTATCAAACTACTAGGTGGCTCAATAAAGCAATAGGGCTTCTCATCTACACTTCAAATCTGCCAATTCTTTACTAAGTTTATTGACTTAACCTGCCATTTCATTCAGTGTAGTGAACTTTGCTGACATCTCAATTTAAGACGAATTTTGTTACATTTAAATATGCATGTTCTTAGTTTCAGGCTGTCTCCTGTCTTACCCCATACCGCCAAAAATAAAGTAAGATATCTGTTGGCATATGTACTCTCAGTACGATATTTCTCTGTGAATTTGGTCTTGAAGCTATGCTAAAACAACTTTCCCTTCCTCTGGAGGAAATAAATATTAACATTTCATCTCTCCTAATTCCTGGGATCCACCGAAAAAGCACTGCCAGCCTTGGAACTTCCCAAAGGGAGCCTCTGGGTGGCCAAGGTTACCTCGATCAATACCAGCCTTTCAGTGACCTCGTGAGTCCTTGAGCTGCAAAGCAGCTGAGCCTGGGATGTGTGGATGCATTTTGGGGGCAGGATCTCTTTATCCTGCTCCTGCAGAGGGAATCCTCTTGGCTCCCTCTGCAGCTGGGAGAGAGTTCCCTTTGACAGCAGCAGGGACAGCCAGGGACATGTGGAAGTTGAGTTTTTATGGGAAAAGTTACTCCTCCAAAAGTATGGAGTTATTGGAGTTTTCCTGGGATTTCCCAACTGGCAGGAAGCAGAGCTACAATTCCCTTGTTAATAATAAGCTCTAACAAACAAACAAGTGGCCCTGGGAAGCAGAGTGATGTTAAACTGCTTGGAATCTGTTAGTGCTGGGCTTTGGGGTTTGGTTTAGGGTGTTTTTTGGTTTGGAGGGTTTTTTAGTGCCTTTTTTAAAGGCAGACAACCAAAAAGGTCACCCCACTGTTTTTGCTTAGTTCTGCATTTAGCAGGATTGTTCTTTATTCCTTCCAGTCTTCTATTGATCTGGGGGGAGAGGAGGCACAGGGGGGAAATGACAAATAGGCTGTGCTTGTCCCTTCCCTTCTGTCATCTGTTTAAGTGAGTAGAGACGAAGGCAGCGTGTTCCACCCTGAGCCCAGAGCAGCGAGTGTGGCCTCCAGCTAGAGCACAAATAATTTCTATGCATGATGAATCCTTTCAATAAGAAGAGCCCCACTAATGTGGGATCAAATCACAGTCATTAGCTCTTGGCACTGTTCTGCAAGAGATGATACAGAAATGTGAGCAGCATCCAGCCACGCTCCTCTCACACACACACTGGCCACCAGTTCAGTTGGCTATTTACTTTCCTCATCAATGTGCTGGTATAATTAGGGGGAAAAAAAAGCCATCTGATAGGATAAACTCCTCCAAAAGCAACAGCCTGCTTAAGGAAATGATGGATCATTGTGAAATAAGGGGCTGTGGTGTGAAGCTCTTGGTGGATACATTCCTTCTGGGACCATCCAAGACCTGTGGCCCTGTGTGAGGGGGGATAGCCAAGGGCAGGAAAACTTGGGAAACAGCCCCTCTGTTGCAGGGCTTCTGATTTCCAGTCAGCAGGGCCCTCTGAACCACGGCTGTCACACAGGAGTCACAATTACTGGAGCAAAAATGCTTTCAGACTGAGTTCAAGCTCTTTGACCACGATCCAGAAGCTTCACTTAGCCATTTAGGAGCACTTCTTGTTGCCTCAAGCCATCTTCTTCTTTTAAATTTTTTGTATTATTATTTTTACATACTCAGTAGTTACTTTCCCATCTTATTTATAGTTCTGTTATTGAGTGTTTGATCTATTGAAAAATTTTGTTGTTAATATCCTGCAATGTGTGAATTCTCTATTCTCTCAAAATCCCCAAACAATTACTTTTCTCAGTTTAAGCATACATGGTATTTTATTTTTAAACAGCACTTTCTTGTGAGAATTTTTGTTATTTGCCTTCTGTTTCAGTAACTGTGCATCCATAAAGATATTTTATGTTTTATTCTTAATGGATTTTTCCATGAAAAGAAAACTAGCAATTAGTAAAGACTTCTACTTAGATGGATGCTTCTGTATTCCCTGTGCTACTGCTCTTTAGGGAACAGTGTATGGCAAAACAGATACTAATACTTGATAAATAAGGGTCACAGAAAATTAAACTTCAGCCTGTGTTCCACATTCCCTCGGCCCACAAAAAGGGTGGCCTTCACCCCCCATACAGATTTTTCCAGTAAATTCACTGGAGTGACTCCAGCTTTCATAAATTCTCCCAGTGCTGTTGGATTTGCTGGTTTGATACACCACTGAGATGCTGGGTCTGCTCACTTTGGCAGATCCACATGGGCTCTGTTTATTACCCAGTGGGGCTGGTTGGTTGATAAATCTCTGGAAGTGACAGCTGGACAGGCAGGACGTGGCCAGGCCACCCAGCCACATGTGGAGGGAGCCCCTGCAGCCCCCACTGCCATCATGGAACATGCTGTTCTCCCTCCACCCAAAGCAAGAACAACCCAATAACAAGGACTGACCTTCTAGACTGGGACCAAAAACCTGCTGACCAAATAATCCCCAAAATCCCTGATGCTCAGCTAATTGCAGAAGGGTCAGCAACGCGAAAAATCCAACCCTTCAACAAAGGAGAATCTACAAGGGATGCACTCTGAGTCAGTGTTTTAACTGGAGACAGAACACACTGATTTAGACCCAGAGAACAATGCCCAGATTTGACTACCCCAGGGAAGACACACATTCCACCTGCCCAGGCCAATATTCAACAGGATAAGAGATAAGGGTGGGGTGATGGTTCTCTGATTGCTGTCCCTCACAAACAGTGCTGAAGCAGTTTGGGTCCAACTGAGCCAAAAAAGAGGATCAAGAGGGATAACATTTCCAAGTTGAATCATTACATGTTTCTTTCAACAATAAGTTTCTATGATGCTGCCACATGATCTTTTCTAGAGGAGCCCGTGGGTTCTGTTCCAAACCTACTATCCTGACTTTCTATGAAGACCTGATCAGAAAAAGATTACTTATTTTGGAAGCAAAATACAACTGATTTTTATATCTGAGGAGAGAATGTAATTATTTTTTAAACACCTTTGCCTTGACTTTTTCCTCATCCAGAAAAGCTCCCAGCAAACACTCAGGTCTAAGTCAGTTTGAGATTGGCTCAGCTGTGACAATGATGACCTGTGTCACAAAGAGCTGCACCAGTGTCTCCCTGAAGCTCAGATCCCTCTTCCCAGTGGTTTTGTTCACCCTTCCCCACTTTGCAGCCACTGTCCCCTGCCCAGTAACACCAGTAACCACCATCACAGCTGGCAGGGCTCAGGCACTCTGTCTCTGTTAGGTGTTCCCATCTCCCTCCCTGTTCATTACAAGGTCTGACCCAGTTAATGTTCCAGGTGTGTCAGCAGAATAATTTAAATAAATCTCCTCTGTTTAATCGACTTGCCTTGTTGCTGAAGTTATAAACCAACTGGCCATCAATGCTGACAACCACTGAATGCATCTGTCCTCCTTTTGCTGCAATTCTACTACAAACCCAAGAAGTTTCTACCCACCAGAAGGGAAATAAAGCTGCCTATAGACAGCTGAATGCACGTTTGTCTCTAATGCCATAACATATAGAGAAATATAACCACTGCTTTGTTTAGGAACACCGGATATTGCTCTGGAAAACACCTCAGTGTGTGGCTCCCTTCTGTTGCAAGCTACCATATTTTACATCTTCCCTCTTATAAACCAGAACTCATTTGCTACATTGCAATATGAAGATCAAAATTAGAACAATATTTTCATCTTCTATTCAATCAGTTTGTCTCATCTAAAAGAAAAATCACAGCTTGAGCTGTGTAATCTCAGCAAAAGATAAATCTCAGTTTATTATGTATCAAGACTTCCTAGTAAGCCATTTGGCTGAATTAAGCTCATCCTTCCTTTTTTGTGACAACTCATGTCATGACATTAAAGGTCATGTTCCTTCCTTCCTGTCACTTTAAATTATGCCATCAATATCATGAAGTGATTCAACAGAGAGTTTAATAAATGCTACAGAATTATTAAAATCGTGCTAGGTGGCTGCTTCTCATACATTCCCACTGCTCCTTTTACCATTTCAGACAACACCTCACATTGTCGCCAGGAAAGACAGGCACCTTGACTTTAATAGGAACTAAGTTGAGGATGCAAGTCTGGGGAGGAGGGAGAGGTGAAATCCCAGTCACAGCATGCCCATAATCAGGGCAGGAGCCCCACACTTGCATTCATTAAGGACACATTCCTTTAATCTCTCTGCAATCAGGTTTGAAATGATTTAGCTCAACACTCTATCCCCAAAAGCACCCATCTGGGCTAAAATAAGAAATAAATCATTTAAAGGTATAAATGTTTATTGAAAACATTCGTATTTGATTTAACCAAGTGCTTAGTTGTTACTTTTCAGTATCACTGTTTTGTTTCTGTGTTGTTTAGTTTTTAAATGAGAAATTTGGGGTTCATTTTTCAAACAAAGCACTTTGCTGTTTCCCCCACCTTCTGGCAAAGAGTCCCAGTCTATTTGTCAGAAGGTGACTTGGAGTTCCCCACTGGAAACACAACTTGAAGGTATAATCTGACTGTAAACACACCATTTATGTTAACAGCTGGGAAAAACCATCCTGGAGAATTAACTGCCACACAGCAACAGAATGGATGTGCTTCCCTTGTCTGAGAAAGCAGCAAGAATTCTGGGAGAAGGAAATAAAATAATATTTTATGTGGCTGCAGATTGAGATATGGCTCTTTTCCACAGGTTTAATTAGCAGGGAGCCCGAGATTCCTATTTTGTAATTTCATTTCCTTAATTGATTCATATTTCTATTTGGGAGTTCAAATTCTGCACCCAACTACCCGCTCCAGGATGCAGAAACAAAATCCTTCAGAGAATGAGCAGCTCACAAGGCCATGGGTACAAACTGTTTAGAAAACCTGTATGAAGGTATGAGCAAGCCTTAACTCCTCCAAGGGAATTAAGCCATGGAACTACCACCCCTGGAACTGGGTAACTTGTTGCAGACAGCGAGGCTGCTCCCAAATTTCCCAGCACGGTTTGGGAAGGGAGTGACCAGGAACACAGTCAATATTGGAGCAAGATTCCCATGGAGGGAGCAGACAGAGCAGCAAGAGAATCAACAAACTCCATCACCACTCAGCTCAGGGGATGCATCCCCAAGTCCAATTCTACTTTGACCTTTTCCTAACCCTTAAAGTGACAGATAGACTGCACAATTCATATTTCCTTAGTGGATTAAATATTTAGTTTATCATCTTGATCTCTGGGTTTTCTTCCCTGCAGGCTCAGACTCCACCTAAGGCCAAACAGTAAATGCATGAGGGTTCCACACAAACAAATCACAGGTTCTGTAACATCCTCAGCATTCAATTTTAATGGGTTAACAAGCTCTAAAAACATTTAACTTTTTCTTTCCTGCCCAAGGTTTTCTGTCAAGGTATCATACACAGCTCTAAGGATGCCACTTCCATGTGCCTTGGAAAGCCAGGTGAGCAACCCAGTTACCAAGTGCCACTCTTATTAGTTTCTATTTTTATTATGACTATCTCATGACGAGAAGCCATCGAGCCTTACACTAAAGTACATTTCTTTTTTACTTGAACCATTACCCACTGCCACCAACATCCATATTATTTCCATTCTAAATATTTATGGGAAAAAGAGAAATAGATAGTAAATGGGAAAACAGCACTACAATTAATTCTGCCTCATGAATATGGAGGCACAGAGAGATGAAATGTTTCATTCAAGGACACACACATAGAGCAAGTGGCAAGGCTTGGAACTGAACTTCATTTCCCGAGTCCTACCTCAGTACCTTAGCTACAAAACCACCCATCTTTTCAGCCTCCCTGCTTTCATTTACACTAATTTGTTGAATACCCAATCAAGGAAAAACTCTTAATAAATGTGTTTAAAGGAGGTTGCCGAGTAAGGAAAAGGGGGAGAAGTTACAGAGCCACTGGTGTGTAAAATGAAATGTTTTAAATCTTTTAGTTGTTTAAATAACATGAAATATAAACACAAAGTGGTGGGGAGTAGGAATATCAAGGGAGAAGAGCCCTTCAGTAGCACTGGAGAGGGAAGGGCAAGGGGAAACAAGAACTGACTGTAGAGGCCAGCAGGGCAAAGAGGGCAGAGGGAAGGGGGGGCTGCAGCAGCAGGATGGGGAATAAAAGCTGCCCCAGGAATCTGCAGCAAATCCAGCTTCACACAGACACAGCTCCTGGAGCCCACCTTGGCTAAGGGGCTCTGCTTAGCCTTTTCAAGTAAAGTTCTGATGGTCCTTCTTGCTTCTCCCACCCAGAATTGAATATTTTTGTCCCTGCAGCTTCCAGCAAGATTTTTGTCATGTGCTGAAACATTCCCTTTAGCCATCACTTTTTGACACAGGAGGGATCTTTACACCTTACATTTTCTCTCTTCCTAGAGTGATGTTAGGGATGGACACATTCTGTGCTGTGAGCCACTTACTGCAGCCTTTTTGGTGAGTACTAGAAGGGAAAACCCAGACAAGAAACCTTCTCACTGCCTTTTAGCAAATTTGGACTATTTGAACCCTAATGCTAATCCTAACCCTAATGTTAATCCTAACTCTTTCTCTTTGCAGCTGACAAGTCCAGTATCTCGGGGAAAACTTTTATATCCAAGGTAGTTGAAGACAACTTACTCAAACCATGAGATTTACAATTCTGAGCTTGCTTAAAAGGTCTGCCAAACTAAAATCAATCTGTTGATGGAGAATTTCTTGTTGCCAGGATTTGCCTGTAGTCAGTGCAACTCCTGCTATGAAAGGCATCAAGGATGCTTGGAGGGAGTCAACTCCAATAAAATAAAAGCACAGATTCAACACAAGACCAGCAGGCAAAATTATCTTTGCTACCCTTTGGGCTGAAGTTAAGAAGTCATCTTTTATTTGAGACATTAGTGATGGTCCTTGCAAAGCTTTTCACAGAGTTTGCAATAGTATTTAATCACAGAATACTCAGAGCTGCGAGGGACCCACAAGGATCAAAGTCCAACTCCTGGCCCTGCACAGGATGGCCAGTCCTGTCCTCTGGATCACCCACACTCAAGGGCTCATTGTTAATTAAACTCATTAGATGTTGAAGTTCCTGAGTTCCTACAGAGGGAGAATGTAGCAGTGCACACAAGTGAGCTCACACCTGACAGCTTGGCATTCACATATTGGATTCAAAACCCCACAAAAGGGATTCACAACTATTAAGGAATATTTTGCTGCATTAATTCTAAGTTGTATTCTTGAAGATCTCTGAACATCCAGTTCCAAATCTAATTGTCTGAAGGAAAAAATGAAATAGCTGTATAGGATTGATGCTTCATAATGAAATAGGAATATTTAAAACTACTACCCCAGGAAGAATGCTTTCCTTTTTTTCTGGATGAAAGAGAGAATATTTTCAATGTAACTTGATTTTCCGTTGTTTTACATTCAGAACATTTCTGCAACTTCTAGTTTTGTTCAGCACTTCCTATACTTTTTTGTTACTCTGTGATCTTCCCAAAAACACAGAGTAAAGCCAGAGTGAATTTACAGGTTGAGTTTCCAGCAACACAGATCCTTTCCTGCCAAGGAAGTGTCTCTTGTCTGCCTACCCAGTAATTACAGGCTGGGGCCAAATCAGAAGCAAACAGAGCACAAGGCCCTTCTTGGTGTCCCAGTCAGACCAAGGCAGATCCTCCAAACTCTTCTGTGTATGAGTAACATTTACTCAGGCCAACCTCCTTAATAAAGCCAATATTTCAATTATAAAGCCAGAAGCCACTGACAGGCAAAGTTTGCTGGTACTAAACCCACTGAAAGCTGACAGTGCTGCAGAACCACCAGAGTGTACGTGTGACAGGCTTGGGTTTCAAAATATTTGGATTCATTAGCTCAGCAATGAGGCTTCCACTGCCTGCTAATCATTCATTAATGCACCTTCCTTCCTTGAGAGAAAGGAGTGAGTCAAACATGTTCCTTTTCATCAGATTTTAAAGAAACATATATAATATATGTGAACTACATATAGTTTTGGACCTCAGGAAATAATCAGGAGCAGCTCATTGGGCCATCATATTCTGCAGCGAATCTTACACAATGAAGAGAAAAAACTCTGAATAATTTACACTAAAATCTGCTTGATTTACAGCCTTCTGTTCCATCTCTGCAGGAGACAGTGTATGGCAATGGTTCCTCACAATAAATCTACTTTTAACAAAAGAAGTTACTGAGCTCCAAAGGCTGGCAAGTCCAACTTAAACAACCCTGATAACAAGATACCTAAATCCCAGAGACTCCAAGAAAGAACACAAAGAGCTGCTCCATGCTCTGATTTAAGGCACAGCGTGGCTGTTCCTGAGTCACCACAACGCTGGGATGGATCTGACCCCGCTGTGTCAGGCAAATGCAGAACAAAGACTCCCAGGCCAAGGATCTGGCAGTCAAAGTACAAAACAGGGAAAAAAAAGGGAAAAGAAAAGAAAAGATGGGTACAAATGAACAGGAGTCCAAGGAAACAAAAGCACAGCATCAGCAAGGACAGGAGACTTCGTGCTGCAGCAAGTGTTGCTCGTGTTAAATTTGTTATGGCAGAGGAGAGCTTGGGGGACCCCAGAGGAGGAGAGGGGCACAGCTTTGGGGATGTTTGGCAGCACAGGGCACAGCACAGTGTCTGGCTGCCCCCACACCTCACCCTGAGCTGGGCAGGGTTGGAAACACCTCGTCTGAAAATTCCCCCCAGTTGGGGAGGCAAAGGCTCAGACAGGCAAAACTCAGAGGCAAAACCAGGCAGGCTGAGTTCAGGCAAAACTGCCCCTGAACAGGCAAAGTGTTTGCCAGAAGACACTCTGAGTCAAGGCTGAGCAACACCTCAGGTAGTGCAGGCTGTGTTACAGAAAAGATAACTCTTTAAGAAAATTGGGGACATTTAATGCAAATTTGGTGCTGCCAAAGAAGAAAAACAAACACAGTTCAGGGTTTTTAAAATCCTACTGCTTAACAGGGGATGAATTCTTGAATATTCATTATCTTCCCGAATTGGAATGAGTGTTGGAAAATGAAAAATCAGGAGATGGCAGGAACGGGGAAAACAGCCAAACTGGCAGAAACACATGTGTTAGTTTTGTTGGGAACCGAGGAGAGGGAAGCAGGTAAACATTTCTGCAGCTCTCGAGGGCAGCCCCTCTCCCCTCCTCTCCTGCAGCATTCCCAGGAGGGCAGCTCGGGCATCCAGTGCAGCAGAGGGGATGGTGCTGCCCACAGAGGTGGGTGTGGGGGGCATGGGGACAGAGAGCACCCCCCTCCAGAGGGGAGGGGCTGAGGCACAGGGCTGGGGATCACTTACTAATGGATGCACAGAGCACTTATGTACACGGTGCAAGTGGCAGGGGAAGATCCCTGCTGATTATGGGGATGAACAGTACAGACAAGAGCCTTGAACAGGAAAATTGTTTGTTATCCCTGAAGAGGCAGCTTTGGAAGTTGTTCTGTAGCCTGGGAGACTGGAAAGGTCGTGCCTTCCCTTTAATATAAGGCTTTAATCAGTGGTGTGGGTTCTTTTTAAAGCTCTCCTAGAAACCAAATTAAGGATCAACTGCCAAGGCTCAGCTTTGGAAAGGCTGTTTATTAAAGCTCCTCTTCGAGGATAAAGCAAAGTGTTGAAGGGAAGGAATGGAGGATGTGGTGCTGATGAGGATGCTGAGAAATGAGACAGCTGGGAATGGTTCACCTCAGAGAGCATCTTTGCTTTCAGGGGCCAATTTGGGCTTTAGTCGACTTCTTCTCAAGGTACACAACATGATCAGAACTCCAGGTACACAGGACAGAGGCATTCACAGGTAGTGCTCACATTAAAAACCACCCACAGGCATTCCATGATCTTGTATTGCAATTTTAAATGAAGATATTTGTGTGAGAGAAAAGATTGGCATTCTGTATTTCGTATAAAATTAGTTTATGCATTATAATTATTCTGATTGGAGGACTGAGTTCTGGAAAAGCCTCTCTCTCCCTTGGGCATTCTGATTATCAACAAGAAAAAGGACAGGGGTGTTTTAAAAGAGATATGTTTAGGTTCTGCTAAAATACCATGACAACCTTCAGAATTATTCACTTTCTAAGCTATTCCAGAATAATCTGTAAAGTAACATCAAATAATTCATACTATTATGGCAGAAAATGAAAAGTGTTCCATTACATGCTTAATTTATTTTGTAATTATAAATCTGTTGGTAAACAGGACCATAATAGGCTTTGCTTTGTGCCTGCCTATGCTCCTGAACTCTTAGTTTTAATATGTTTTCAATACAAAACCCATGATAATAACTGCTCCTGGAAATGACTGGCTGGATGGGTTCATCCCTAAGTCAATTTTAGCATTCCTCACACACACCTGCTAGGAAGGGATATTAAAAAAACCCATAGAAAACAGTCTGGCAGTTTTTAAACATCAGAGCAGAGGTCATAATTTATAACTAGAACAGTTTAATATTAGACATACCCTAACAATGGTCTTTTCAGAAAAACACAGCAAGACAATTTTTGATTAAACCCACTTTTTGATATCACTATAACATACTTTAAAATCAAATTTCAGCAATCAGTGATGGCTGTGTAGCTCTACTTTACTGACATCATTAATATTTTAAGGTTCCTCACTTCACGGGCATCATCTGGGCACCTGAGTGCCAACCTGGGCTCATGTGGGCTCTGCAATATCTGGGATCTCTACAGATGTCACCAGAGCAAGACAAACACCCCGCTGCTTCCAGCCCTGTAGGGTCAAAATGTAGCCAGGATTTCCATAGGATTGATTGAGAAAGGCTCTAGGTTTGTTTTCCCTGTATCACACAAGTAGAAGGTCATTTTAAAATCCTTTAGGCTGTTAATTTTAAATGATTTTGTCATGAGAAATTAATTTACAGGCTTATGGACTTTGCAGAAATGATAGATTTCTAAGGACTTTTGGAGCAGTGACTAATGAACTTGGCCAGCCTCCTCAGCACTGACTGATTTAGCTTCCTGAGTAAGGGAGGAGAGTGGTGGTCTCATCTCTGTATTGAGGTCAAATCATTCCTGATGGGAGGCAGCAAAAGACAAAACCTTCCACCTTCCTGCCCAGAACTTAGGACAAACCCACATCACACTTGGACAGGAGCACAGTTCCATCTGAATCTCTCCAGAACTAATTCCTGAGAATTATAAACAGGACACCTTGGCTAAAACCTGGCAATGCAAAGCAAGAGGTTTATTCTCCCTCTACACTGAATTAAAAATGATGATTGAGATCTAAAAAGTCCTAATTTTCTTCATCTTTCAAAGCAATCCCAGAATTAAGTTCTGAATTTTTAAAATACAGCCTCCTGCCTTTAGCAGTGAAGACTTTGTCTCTAAATGCTGTAAAGACCACCACTTGGGGATACATTTTTCATTTCATCCCAATATTTCCTTCACTAAACCCTCTTCATCAATGCAAAGCAAATAACAGCTCATTTATATCTCTGACATAGAAGGGAATTTGATAGTCATAATAAGAACTAAATCCATGGCTTAAAACGTGGTAATGGGCCAAAACCTGGATAACTTTGATTGTTCAGAGGTGTTATCCTAAATCCAAATCAGCAGCCAGCATGACTGAGGCTAACATCTGTAAATATATTTATATCTTCCTCAACATTTACTCTATTTCCCCCTTTACAACTCTCAGTATCACCTGTTCAGTGTGTCACGCTCTTGCCATGTTACCCCCTACCATTAGGCAGTATAAGTTCCATGATTCTTTAGAATACGTGAATTTATAGCCTCACTTTTGTCCCCAAACCAGCTCCATTTTGATGAATGAGATCTCAGACTAGATAGGTAAATAGAAATAGGGTGAGGGATGGGAGCTTGCCATGTATAATTTATTAGAAGCACCACAAAATACCAGTGCTGAGAGAAAACAAATTATTGGCCTCTCATGCAGTGACCATGAGAAGGTGATAAATATTTCATTATATAGTACTCATCAGACAGCTGAATAGCTCATCTGTCCTATTTATGCCAGCTAAAATGAATTCAACCTATCAGTGGCAAATGTATTTTTAATGTGTCCCTCCTTCTGTGGAAGGGGCAGCTCCAAAGTCCATCTTCCACAAGAATCACTTGATTCATTTCATTACATACTGTAAATGCTTTATTCTTCAATAGGCTTGGCTTGTTCAAACCAGCCCTTTACATCTCACAGAGATTTCATGGCCAATGCTCATTCCACTTGCTGGGAAGCAGAAGTTACCACAGTTGCTTTCTAGGCTGTGAAAACATGGTATTTTGATGGGGAAACACCCAACTCTAGAAACATTTGGAAACATCCATGGGCTCTGCCTTCCTTTGGAAAAGCTGGATAACTCCAAATGGCCTTTTGTAAGAAACACAAGCACAAAACCTCAGCAACAGCCTGAAGAAAAAAAGACTCATTTCACTTGAATTTGCACTTGTGACATCTCAGGAGAATGCACATTTGTTTTCCAGGTGAGAGCAGAACTTGCAACAATATCAAGGAACTCCAATAGGAGCATGAAATTATAAGAACCTACAGCAACTCACTCATAAGAGTAAGCAATTGGCTCCCAAGGCTCAGTTAACCTCTTTGCAACACAACAATACTGCAAACAATCCCTTCATCTTGTCCTTGCTAGTTTTGACTCCAGAAGTCAAGAACAGCTGATTCAGTTGTACTTCCACAACTGGATCTTGTTGGATAACACACTTATTTGAACATTCAGCTTCCACTTCTCCTAACCCTGACTTTATTCTGGCCTTTCAAAGTCACTTACCCTGCTAAAACTTTGGAATACATTGAGCATCCACACACAGCTCTTTTCCTGCTTTATCCCTGGAGATGGAAGGGGTGGAAAGCACAAAGAAATGAGAGTCCTGGAAGCACAACTACCAGCAGCTATTTAAGGGCTGGCCTTTGGATTCAGAAACAGGGAATTCCTTTCATTTCTACACATCTCTGATATCCCTTGGCTTGCATTGCTTGTAATCCCCCCTCTGTTGCCATGGTGCATATCAAGCTCTCCGTGGTGCATATCAAGCTCTGTCTGCACTGACAGTCACAAAGAACACAGATGGCCACCACTGATATTCCCACTCCCTCCTGTGTCCTTCCACACTTGGAGGAGCCTGGGAAATTCCTATTACTCCACCTGTGTAATATTGACCACCACAAAAGCTGCTGGAGCAGCTACAACAGGATTGAGCACAAAGAGCTGCAGAAATTTCTGCCTCCCAGTAACAAAAACATCTGAGCTGATACATCACGGCCAGAAGGTCCTATCAAGGGTGTGGAAATGAAAAAAAATATTGGGAAAAATATGCTTTGATAATAAATACCCACTTGGATGAAGCCAACTCCAAGAAACAACCTGGGGCTGTTGGGAGGGGTTCAGTTCTCTGGCCCCCCTCAGAATAAAGCCAACATTGAGGAGATGAGTAATACAAAAACCACACCAAATCCAAAAGATGGCACCACACCAAAAATCATCATCTGCTAAACAAGCTGATTGATCAAGATACAGCCAAGAATTCCTCATCCTTTCATGCTCACCATGTGCCAGGGAAACATCCTACCTTCCTGAGACTTTCCAAAGCCATTCTGTCTCAGCTGTGGCTGGGAAAAGCTTTGCCTGGAACAGGCAGACTATTTTGGTCACTACTAAGCAAAGGATGCCATGAAGTTTGAGGGATAAGGTTACACAATGATTCTTGTCAGCCAAGTAATTCTGAGGTGTCAAAATATTCCTGTGACCAAATATTTAGATCTCAAAACAGCTTAATTCCAACCCCCAGTTTTAATATGACATTAAATTTGGTTTAAACAAAAAAGATTCCGTGAAATAGAACTATTGCTTTAGTATTTGGTGTTTGAACACTCTGGTTCTCCTCCTCTGCATGTTCCAAAGGACCCCCCACATGAGCCTTGTTCCCTCTTTTTTCATGCTCTATTTTGGGGATGAAAGCACAGGGATTTCAGCTCATAATGAAGCTCGTGGGAACTTCAAAATCAGTAAAAAACAATGATCAAAGCTCAGCTGAGAAGTTCTCTGCAAACACCACAGAACGAGTTTCTGTGTGACTTTGACGTAAACACAACATTCCTGAGAGCAGGATGAATTCCAGGGGTGCTTTAGATCAGGATTGAACCAGGGCTTTCTAAAGGAAGTGCCAGGGTCTGTCCTGCAGGATTTTTGTGCACATGGAGACTCTCTCACCACGAAGAGCTCTACAACCAACTTACTAACTCTGGGAGCCTCTGCCCCAGCTTGTGTTTGGGCAATAGCTCTGTAAATGCATCATTGGTACACTGATATTCCTTAATGTTTAAAGATTCTAATGCAGCATTTATTATTGAGTTAAGCTCCATCAAGACTGGGCCAGCAGTTTATCTCCCATCTCTCTGGATTTGTTGATTCTTGTCTCTGAGTGACAACAGAAGCAAGCAGGAGAGGCAAACAGGCTGAGGGGTTCTTTAATATGCAATAACAGACATTATTTCCACCATCTGCAGTAGAATTTATGACGGACAAAACTGGTTTTGAAAGTTATTTTCTTTAAAGAAATGATTTTGCTTCTGATGTCCCACTGTTTTGCATTTATTAGCAAGTGATTTATGAAGGAAATCAGTTAAATATTGGAAGTTCTGTATTTTTATACTTCATTTTTTCTTAATAATTCCATATATGCTTTTGCTGTACTGTGAATTCAGAGCTCTGTATTCAGTAATCATTCTTTATAACAACCTAAATACGTACTGCATTTTTTGTGAATTAGAGAGCAATTTATTTAGGAATCTCAGAAAATTACTTTTCTTCTTGGTGTTATTTTACAGTCTATCCATTTTGTCTTTTATCTACAATTGCTTCTACATCACGTGAGCCTTCAGAGATATTTCATACCGATGTGAAATGCAGGATTTCAAAAAAAGAAAAAACCCAAAACTTTCAAAGAAAGGATCCAGCTTTGACTGTGGCCAGAAGGAAAACAAGAGCTCAGTGGATGCTGGGGAAATGTGAGGAAGAAAGCAGGACCTTGGACAGGGCCACTGCTTGGGAATCCCTCCCTGTGACCCCAAAGCTCCACCCAGCTGCATTCTGTGCAATCTGCTGCTCACACAGCGAGGTGAAGCTTTCAACACTCCCATTTCCACCAGAGGCACCTGCTGCACAAGGTTAAATAAAATATGGCTACAGGAAGGGAATTCACATTATGCAACAAGAAACACTTGGCCAACCCCATCATACACACACAGCAGCTAAAGGGGAACATATCTTTGCTACACATTTATTTTGCTGCACATTTAAGGCTTTCCACTTCCTGAAAGACTAATGTGCAGAAAATGTTCTGGGACCTGGTTGGGGAAATCTGTAAACAAGTTCCAGCCACATTTACCAAAACGTCCTGTGACTCCTGGGGGTGTTTTTGGAGTCAAGCCTTTTCACAGGCTCCTCAGTGACATTTAATTAGAAGTCTGGGTGGCACATTCAGCCTCATGTCAGCAAAATACCTTGGGTAAACAGCAATAAGCAAACCTCAATGGGTTTATTTACCACACACTTAATAACTTGGGGGAACTATTTATCTTGGGTCTAATATTTATTTTGGCAGAAAACCTGGTACACATCCTTTATTCCTTTTGATTCTCATTTGTACGGAAATTTTAGAAATATCCACTGACAAATAGCAAAGTTCAGAACCTTTCCCTGAAAATAAACACTGCTCTATTGCTTTTGTATCAAAATGTTACTGAGCACTGAATTCACTCGACAGAAAACAGAAGGTTCTCTCGCTGTCTCGTACTCGCATCCTTCACTTCTTCTGAGCAAACAGCAACACTCTCCAGAGAACCTGCACCACACTGAATTTCTTCATTTTCAATAAACCCCAGCAGTGGTTCTTTAGTAACCATCTTCCCCATGATTAATGGAGGAAACATTTGGAAAACATGTTATTATTATTCTAAATTACATTTTGCTTGAATTCATTTTCATGCATGGTTACCAAGATATAAAGGGTTCTGAATTGCTAATTGCAACATTCAGACTTCTGAGATAAGATGAGATTTGAAGAACAAGTACATGTTGCTGAAAGATTTTTAGTTTGAGAACTACAGAAAAGGGTGCAACACATTGGAAAACTCAGTCTCCAGGCTATCAAACTGAAAGATAACAGTGCCAATGACATCCTTAATTAAAGATTTCAGTTCAGCTTCAAGACCATCATGTAGTCCCAACTTAATGTTGTCACAGAAAACACTTTTGTTCTGCACTTATGGGCTGTTTTCCCTCTTATCACTGTTGTTAAGTGTTAAATCCTCCCTTGTTCTACAACAGGATTATCTGTTTCCCAGGCAAGGAAATGCCCTTGCAAAGTTGTGATAGATGAAGATGTACTGGGATTATCAATCACACAACACAGAGGGACCCACAGCAGCTCTCGCTGGAGACTTTGCAGATTACTTAAACGACACCTTTGGAAATCCTGATCTTCAGCCCATACAGCCCCCAATAAATGCATATTTAGCATATAGAGAGAAGTACACTGATGAGATTGAGAAACAATATGGAAAGAACATTAGAGACTCTCTCCTGTATCATCCAAAGCTGCTAATGATTGATCCTCCAGAAGACACACTTGGAGATGGAAACAAAACCACAAGCAGCCCCTGAAGGTTTCACAGGCAGAAAAGCTCATTTGCTCCAGTCTTTCCTTGTAAGAGCCAGAAGAAATCCCCTTCCTGTGTGTAAGCAGCCATAGCACAATTACACTTGCTGAGCAAGGATTAGAGCTCCAGAGAACAGAGAGATGCTCAATTCCAAAAAATCAAGGGGTGGTCTGAATTGAGAATTGCTGCACAAACTTCCCTCTCAATAGCAGTCAATTCATATTCTGACTACTTGGCCTTTAACAGTCCTAAAATCCTAAACATCAGCACCAGGAACCCAAAGTGCAGAGTCAATCACCATTGATTTTTGATAACTGGCCTTAGCACAGTTCTGAAATGTATCCACAGAAAATATTCGATAATTCATTTGATATTCTGAAATGCTTAAGTGGGATATTAATTGCTAAATCGGGCAAAGAAAAGAGGTTTAACCTCAAAGCAAGGGAATCGCTGCAAACAGTCCCCCTCTACAGTTACAACTTCACTTTTGCAAACTTGCCCTCTAATTATTCCATGCTCCAATATCCTGAAGGCAACCATGCATTTTTCAAAAGTTATTGGATCATAATCAGTGCTTTCAACAAGACTTTCAGACAAAGCCTACCCAATGCCTTATTTATTAATAATGGCACATACTTTGATTTATATTGTATGCATTGAGCAGAGAAGCAGGCTGTGTCTCATGGAGAGCAAGCTTCCTCATTTGGAGGATAAAGATGTTTCACCTTCAGCCCACACAGGTACCTGAGTCAAAGGCAGGTGGAGAGGAGAAAGAGCTGCAGCATGAGAAGGGTCAGCTGGGAACAGGGAGAATGTATGGATTGATGGGAAAGCTGCCCATATGGAGCCACATCGTGGCAGCGGCAGCAGTTCTGTTTCCATCTCCTTTCCCTGCCCCTTCTCTTCAAGAAGCACCAATTCAAACTGGCCTTGGCTGCCCTCTCAAAGAAATTGTCCCTCTTCCTTCGTGGGGCTTTTTCCTGCGTGGCTGGAGAAACCAGGAGATTTGGGATCACCTCCTTAATGTGCTGTAACTCTGCCAGCAAAGTTCTTCCCTGACTGTGCTTTCCACAGCCTGGAGTTTATTTGCCTTTCCTGCCAGGCTTTCATCTGCACCTCCAGAACATTCTTTCATAAACTGCAAGCTGGAGAAAAAGAAGATTTAAAGACCACAAGGAAACTGAAATCCGTGTTTTTCTTTATGAAAAGTGGGTTGCTCATTTTGTCTGCTTTAGAAACCACTCAAATATAATGAGTTGATTTGGGTTGCGTCAGGAGGAACCATAAAGCTATTTGAAAGGAAAGTAAGGGTGTTATAAGGGGACAAAAAGATGGAAAAAAAACCCCATAAACAAATTTAGAAATACATTACTGATATCCACTTCATGGCACCTGACTTTTTGGAAACCTTTTTGCACTTAATACATAGCACTGATTTCTTTTTAGGCTGAAACACACTGTAGTCTAGAAGAATTTTTCTTCAAATCTCAATTTACAGAGTATGGCAGCACAGGAGAATTTGAGAAAACCTAGAAAGTTTGAGCGTTCACTAAAAATATCTTTAAAAAAACCCAACACCAAATCCCAAAAGACCCAAAACCCTTTCTGGCTCAGGGTGTTGTATACTGCAGGAGTATGAAGGGGCAGTTATCTGGGAAAATACCATTTATTCAGCTTGAGCATTCAAAAAACAGAATTAAAAAAAAATAAAAACATCTTTTAGCCAGGGAACACAATCAGAACAGGAAAACCCAAAGTTCTATGATGTTTTTGCAGACTGACTGCTAGTGTTACTGGGCTGAATTGCTGCCTCACCATCAAGTGTCAGGTGTCACCATAAGGTCAGGGACAAGACTCAAGCACATGACAAAGAAGTTCACTTTAAAAGTCTAAGGAGTATCTGGAAGCCAACTGGTTGTCAATGACTGGGAAAACCAAAAGAAATACAGGCACAAGTGGGACAGAGGGAATTCTTCCCCAAAAATCAAGGTTGAGATGGGACATGGTTCTCTCCTCTGAATTAAATGAAGGTGCAATAACTGGAGAACAAGGAAATCTACTCAGTTCATGTTGAGGTTTTAGTTGAAAGAATATTAATCGTGGGAGATATTCAAAACTTGATGGTCAGGGATCTGAGAAGGCTGACCTGATGTAGGGTGACCCTGCTCCACGTGGAGCCTTAACTAGATGACATCCAGATGTTCCTCCCAGCCAACTGTTGTAGGATTCTATTTTAAGGCTTATGAATATTAAAGGCAGTGGCTTTTAGAATAGCCCTGTAATCAGGTTAAAAACTTCAGTGCATCAAAACAGTGTGGTAAATACAGGAAAGAGACTTTACATGACACCATCAGCAAAGAGAACAACTCAATGCCCAAGTTCTTGTAGTCCTCAAAGAGATGCTTGAACAATTCCAGGAGAGCAGACATTAATATCCAACAGCCATCCACTGCACTGCCATCTGGCCTACATTCCTTTCCATGCCATTGACTTACTTGCATTAGTAACTGGCATTTCAAAGGGAGACTTTCCACCCAAATGCTCTGTGTCACTATGATTAGTTCAGCTTTTCCACTTGAAAAAGGCTGGGGTTTGTCTGGGAAAACATGAGCACTACCTTAGCAGCGAATACTGCAAGGCGAGGGGAGCAGCACCTGGGGAGGTGGCGGTGTCTGGACAGATGCTATTGAGGAGTTCATCTGCAATCAGTGCAAGGCCAATATATTTTATGCCTATAATTACTGCTCAAAGTTCACGGTGGCATTTTGCTGATGTGCCTAAAATAGTCTTCCTGGGTGCTGTTAGAGCTGATTTGACAGTAGTTAAGGTGGAAGGGGCAATGATCCAGCTGAATGCCTGTCTGAGCCATTCTGATAAGTGCACAACCTGTGCAGAAACTTCTTAATTGCTCCAATATTCTCCACTTGTTCCTGTTCACAGAGCCTGGCAGAAAGGTCATCAATCACTGACTATGTGAAGTTTTTATGTTTTGCTTGCTTAACAAAATACATTTTAAAGAAAGTAGAATCAGTTAATAAGAACTTAAGGAGGTTATGATGTTCCCTTTCCTAACAGCAAATTCAGAACATGAATCATTTAGTATCTGTATTACAGGGAGGCACAAGCTCAGGACTAAACCTGGCTCTTACCTGAGCCGTGCTTTGCAAGAGGAAACATGACCTACTTAGATGTGATATTAGTAAATTGATCCACTGATTAAAACCTTGTGATGTACTGAAAGGGGCAGATTAGGAACTCCCATATTCTGGTCCTGGTCTTGCCAATGAATTCATATGCATTTGGAAAGGTCATTTAGTAGTTTTACATTTCTGACCAGCCATGAAAGAGCACAGGCTACATATGGAAATGGGCAACATGTCCTGAGAGGTCTGAAAACACAGAGCAGTTCTGGGTTTGAGGATATTCCCATCAGCACAGGATCCAGGCTCTCCATCACGGGGCACAGAGGCAGACAAGCCTTGGTGCAGGGCACTTCTTCCCTGGCCCCAATCTGAATGTGGCAGTGAAGGGGACAAAAAAGCAAGTTCTTTTACTGGGCAGTCCCTTTGCTTTGGAATAATCTTGATGCATAAGAAGGTGCTTTCATTCCAGAAGAGATACTGGGCCTGAATTCAATCCTTTTTGCATCTAATCCTGTATACATTTCAGACCATATCAAGGTTGCCATAGTAACAAAAAGATTTGTATTGAATGGCAGAAATTCCAAAAATATGATATATGAATCCTACATATTATGTTGACACTAAGTATTCATTGCCTGGGGCCTGTATCTCTTTAAAATCACACATTTTTGCTAAGAAAGAAATGGAAACCTTGATAAAGCAATTAAATGTAACAGAATATCCACAGTTTTTGCACTGGCTGCTTTTGGAAATACTTCTTTTTTTTTTAATATATATAATATGTATATACCATCTCCAGTTAGGGAATTCTCCCTGAATCTGCCAGTGGGGATTTAATAGAGAAAGGAACCTGTCAATTATGTAACAACACACAGACCAAAACCCACATTGACTTCTACATTCCCACTGTTCCTTTATATTTGCACTTCCAGTCCAGTCTCTCCCATTAAGAACTTCTGCAATTTCATGTCCAAAGACTCCCAGTTTTGAGCACTTTGCTACTCCCAGACATTAAATAGCCCAAAATCTAAACTTCCATTGTATTTCTTTTTGTTATAAATATTTTCATCTCTGCAACTAAAACTCACCAACCCTAAAGCCTTTCCTCACAAACCCAAAGCCCAGCAATAAATCCTCTCCCCCAGCCTTCGATATAGTAACAGATGGATCCCAAACTGCAGAAAGGCACACACTGCCTCCAAACCTGGAAAGTTTTAGAGTGCATGTGTAATGTGCCAATCTCCCTGACTTCCACACTCCTCTGGAAAAGCGTAAAGGAGAGGATTCCAGGGCATCTCTCAGCTGCAGCATTGCCTCTCTAAACTGAGGCACAAGCACCACCTGCCCACTGCCTGTTTTCCAGCTGTGGAAACACAGACTGTGGGAGTAGGTGCAGCCCTGTCCATGCTGCACCTCCACTGACATGGAAATGTCCCCTTGGAAGAGCTTTTATTCTCCTTCCCCACCAGCACCTGGGACTGTGGGAAAACCCACAGCTCTACACATGGAAATCCCTGAGAGCAACTACAACGGAATGAAAAGCATCAGCACAACAGCAGGCTAAAATAGTGATTTAAACATGGAAAACTGGAACGTGTCCCTCAATTCCTGCCTACATTTGCCAGCAGGGCTCTCTATGTGCCTTTCAGACACTGACTCAAGTGCACATCACACTGGAAGAGGATGGCCCAAGTTTCTGGAACGCATTTTGCACTTCCAGAACTGCAGAAGCCACTTTACTGTACAAGGAACAACAAGGGAAGAGTCTCAATCAGTTTTATGGCAGGAGGAACGTGCAACTCTCCCCCATTCCACCATCAGTCCTAACTAATTCATAAAATTTCATCTCTCATGCAGTGCAGATATAACAGGGTGTGTGTTTTTCTGTTAAATTTTTACAAATTCACATAAGGACTGAAAGCTGGAATTCTTGCTGACCTGTCCTTCAGCTCACCAGCATCCTCTGACATGAGCTACTTCCACTCCATCCTAGACACCAAGCAGTCCTTGTAGGACTTTTTCCAGCAATATTAAAGAAAATATTTATAGATGCACCACAATTAAGCTGATGGAAGAGGGACCACAGAGAGGGATCAAACACCCTCCTGCACCACAATAGCTCTGAGGTGAGGACACCTGTCCCTCTCAGCTGTGCAGGGGAACACAATGAGTTATTCTGAGCTTTTAGTTACACTGAGCATTCCCTGCACTAGCAACCATTTCTGCTTCAGAGCATTTGTGTCTTGGCCTGTGTTATTCACAGGAGGCACTATTTATTTTTAACTTTACAAATAAATAATTACATTTTCTAAAGGCTCTTTAAAATATTATACTAGATATAAAGGGATTGAACTTTGCCTCTTGGCTGATCAAGAATGCCACCTAATTAAGGAGTTTTGTGTTGCTGCCATGGGCTTGGCAAGAAATTAAATAAACAAATGCAAGCAATTGTATTTCCATAAATTGTGTGACACTGCTGGGCTCCCCTGCACGGAGAGAAACAACTCATTGCCCAAAGCTGAGGTGGAAAAGATTTTCTATGAATGAATGAATGAAGTTTTGCATTCTACACTGGAAAAAATAACATCAGGCACAGCTGGTAAAAGGTGCTCTGTGTATGGGGGATTACACACTGAGCTCTGCAGTGACCAAACCTATTAGCCATGGCAGTGTGTGGTGTTTCCTCAACACCAAGCATTTTAAATTCATTGCCTCCTATTTTAAACAATATGGTAATGTATAATTACTGTTATTATTGCATTAGTTACTTCCCTAGTTAACTCATGCTTCAGTTAAGTAATTTTTTCCCATAATTAAAATCTTCTGCCTATTAACATTCCTCCAAGTAGTTAAAAGCAAAAAAACCCTATTTTTGCTTCATAGTTAGGAAGAATTTTAGTTTCAAGCCAGCAGAGGGGCTCAAGGGCCCTGCAGAGGTTTGTTGGAAGCAAGTTTCCATCTCCTTTTCAGAGGGGCACAAATAACCTCCCACAGAGGAGCAGCAGCCGATCCCACCCCAGCTCTCCTGCAGAAACACCAGTGGGTGACCCCAGGGGTTCACCACAACCCTAAGAAAACCCAAGCCAGGGTGGTCACAGGGAGGAACCACCAAACGGTTCTCCCAATGAGCTGTGAAGGTCCCAGGAAACTGCAGAGGTTCCCAAGCAACAGCACCGAGAGATTCTGGAGACTGAGCTGTTGTGCTGCTTGCAGAGAAGAGAAGGAATTCCACCCCAAAAAGCTTTTAGCAGAAGCCACACTGAGAAGTGCATCAAATCATAAAGGCATTCCTCAATTTGCACTGGATAATTAAATGAAGAGAAGAAACAATATTACACAATCAATCATTCCCAACCAGCATGTGCAGCACTGGCTTTCCAGCAAACCCCTTCCCCAATCAACACAACTAGACAAAAATAAACTGCAAACTTTGTTGAGTAAATTATAATACCAAATGAAATAATTTTGATCTTTTTGTGGACCTTCTGGAAATGGGAAATAATTTATTCCCCAACGCCCTTGAATGATGAATATTTGGATTTATTTCAAAAGGAATCAGAAGAGTCAGAAAGTGTGAATGTAATGAATTTTGCTGCTGATACTGGGTAGCAGCACAAATGGATCTATCATCTTCTTCTTGCCCATTAATGCTAATGCATGTGCATTGAAAAGAGGATATAATCCATAATATATGCACAAAATCTGCATTATTGTTGGTAGAAGAGTTACACTTGTCCTTGGGCTTTAGCAATATTCTCTGCTGGTGCTCTTTTGTTTAATAAAAGCATCATTATTTTTCCTTCTAATTGAATAGTTACACTTCAGAGCAGCACTGGTAAGCCCATTTTCAAGTGAATTTTCACTCTAACTCCACCATCCTCCTGTCCATATCTGTTGAGGGATCAGTGAATCTGCCTCCAGAAGCTGAGAGGAGCCAAGGAGGACTGCCTTTGAAGGCTCCAAAAGTTAAAAACTTCTCTTATGAAATAACTTTCTAACTTTTTACGTCTACAACCTTGCATGAAAAAGATACAAAGTCACTTCTAAGAATACACCTTTCCAGCTGAGCAAAATCCCCCCTGACATCAGCCAGGCCAAGATCCTACTCCTTAATATTTGCCATAGATTAAAAATGGGTAATTTAAACAAAGCAAAGAGAAACCTCCCAAACCAAAAGGAATTTCCAGATATTGTTTCTTATCTGTGCATTCAGTGTTTCCATTGCTGCTTTTATAGCACCTGGTGCCTGTTCTAGCCCAGTGTCCATCGGGGCAGCTCTCCCAAGTGTTGCAGGAGTCTCTTCTCCCTGGAATTACACTCCTGTTTTCTGCAACAGCACCAGAAAATGAAACGTTTCTGACTGTACAGGGAGGGGAAAAGAATCCTTGAGAGATGGGAACAATCCCTGGCAGAGCCCATGGTCTGGGAAAAGGGGTTCTGAAAGCAGCAGTGCTCCATTTGCTCAGGGAAAGGACTACAGGACTTCCCCAAACAATTCCACACATTTCCTTTTCTCCTGCTGAGGTACCCAAGGGGCTGCATTTGGTAACTAAGCATAGAGAGAAGTGTTTCCACCTGTTTTTCCATGCAGATTTCTATCCTAGATATCCTCTGGCAGCCAGTATTTAACAGTTCAATGAGAGGTGATCACCTGAGCCAGGTACCTCCTGCCTGCTCAGCTCTTCCAGCTTGGAAGTCTTAGGTGGGAGCATTTAATTGAACACTTTTCTAACACATCTGCACAAATCAAGTCACTTTGTTCCTCCTCTCGGATGGATTTGGAAACAAAGATCCCACTGCACACCCCAAACTGCTCTGATTTGTCACTGATGGGGTGGTGAGGGGAAGCCAAACTAAAAAAACACACCTGCCAAAAAAAAAAAAAACCTTAAAAATTAAATTATTTTCAAGTCACTTAAGTATTTCTTCCCACTCAATCACAGCACTGAGCATGGAAAGGACTCTGAACATGATTGTGTCTTGTGAATTCAATTTTCATTTCAGGTGCCATAATGGAATTGACCCTAATTCTGATTCTCTAGAGAAGATGTTTGCCCCTTGTCATCAGCTTAGATTTAATTTAGGAGAACAAGAAAAAAAAAGGTATAAATCACATCCCTGTGTTTGTTGCATTAACATGATTTGCATGAGGGAATGCTGGAGAAATAAAGAGTGAAGAAGCAAAGAGGGCTCTTGAAATGTTTTGTCTGCAAATGCTTGCAAAATGGGTTCTTCCTGTCAATATAAGGTGTCACTAATGGCCAGCTTCCCCAAAAATGAGCCTTAAGGCCATGATGGGCAGTGTATACACGAATGGGGCAGTTGAGTCCTTGAAGTTTTATGGGTGAGACTGTATAAAAACAGCACATCAACCCAAAGAGAATAGACTTTTTTCCTCAATAAGAGAAATCAATAAAACCATCCTAAGAAAATACAATCAAAAGCCAGATGACTCCATGGAAAAATCATGGGTAACACTTTTGTTCTTCATCATAAACATTCTGTGCCCTGTATTTTCTTCCATCCCATTCCCACAACAAGCCCCAGCATGGACCTCTCTCCTTTAGGCCAGGCCACAGCTCAGGAGGTGCTGCAAGAATTTGGCACGAGCAGAAGTTTCACAGTCAGAGCTGGTGCCACTGTGAGCTCAGGAGCCCCAACAAACTGGCCCTACAACTTGAAGGGCTCATTCCATTGTTGCAGCAACTCAGCCCAGGAAAATGAGGCCCATTTTGCCCAGTTCTGAATTGCAAAGCTGTACAAAAGCCTGGGACATTGTTGTGCTCCATGTGAGTGTGGCTGGGGGGGCACACACCTGGAAGGGCACGGTCAAAGATGCTCTTACCCATCAGGCTGGATAATTCAGTTACTCAGGGGCTACTCCCTCCTTGAAGACCTTTCTCAGCAACTAAAATGTCAACAGGTCACTGATGGATCTGCTGAGCATTTGGGAGGCAAAATAAACTTGTTTGCTTCAATTTTTCCACCTTAGCACTTGTGTGTTTAGGAGTGTGGACCTGCCCAAGCAGTAAGAGCAGCTGGGTGAGTGAAAACAGTAAAATCGATGTGAGCACAAACAGCAGAAAGGCATTTAAATGTTTCAGCAGGAATTAATCCCACCACCAGAAGCACCAGGGTTGTGTTTTCCTAGACCTCCTAGAACCTGATTGTCAACAGCTCCTCTATTGTGTCATAAATTGTGACATTATTAAAACAGGATGACATTCTTAAAATCTGCATTTAGATGAATAAATATAGGTTGAGTAGCTGCACTTGAGGCAATCATTTGGGGAGAACTCTGGCATGGTTTTTCTCCCACTAGCAAGCTCCAGCTCTTACTCTTGAGTTTAGCAAAAGTGCACTGAAAGGATGCCAACAAACACACAATTAAAGCTGATCAGAATAATCAAGCAAGAAAAACTTTGTTTCCTTATTGTGCTACCTTAAAGAAATACAAATGAAAAACTGTTCTGATATTCCACATCCAAAATACATTAAGGAGAATAAAATCTCCTTCCCCAAGCTTCCTGTTGGCAATAAGCATTCTGTGCCCAGATGCACAGCACAGTAACACAATTCACTCTATTTAAATGTAAAAAACACACGTACAAAATGCAGCTATTACCCAGTTGCTGAAAGGTATTTTCTCCCAATTCAAAAACCCTCAAAGACCTTTTAGGGCAATTAGTTAACAAGCAAGTCCTGATTTTCAGATTTCCATGAATGCAAGCAGCGTTTTGGAGGCAGAATAGGGGCATGAAGGTGCTCAGCAGAGGTGTGATGGCAGGGAACCTGCCTGGCTTGTCTGCACATTCCTGCTCAAGTCTCCCCAGAAGGGGAGGGATGGAGGCAGCAGGACACAGCGGGTTCTCCCCCAGCAGCCTGGGCTCTGCCTGCGCTGCTTCAGCCTCCTCCTGCTGATGGATTTCCAGCTCCACGGGAGGTTTGAGCTGTGTCTGAGCTCTCCTGTCAGTCACCTGTGTTCCCATTCTGTCAGGCAGCAGCCCAATCTCCAGGGTGGCTTTGCACGGTCCTGCCACGTGTTCATGGTATAACAGCGCCCAAATTACTGCTGAGAGGGGGCCCCTCGTGGAACACAGCCCTTGCTGCTGGGGAGTAAAGCTGGCTGGCCAGGACTGGAGTATCTGGGGTGGTCAGGGGACAGGACACAGCCTTCCATGACATGGATCAGTCTCCTGTCCTGCTAAATGACAGGATTTTATTAAACTGATCAAATAGGGATGGGGTGGAATGATAGGGTGTTTACAAGCACTTTAAGTGAATACAACCTTTCAGAAGGGCCAGGGTTGTTTTAACCTCTCTTTTTCCACTATCACTCTTCTTGGCTTGAGTGAGCCCTTGTCTTTGTGGTTGGTGACAGAAGCACAGACAGTGTCTGCTCTGACAACAAGGAACAGCAGTTCTGCTCAGCAGAGATCTGCACAGACATCATTTACTGGGACAGTCGAGAAAACACTTCAGGATTTGTCTCCAAAATATGACTTGAGATCAACTCTTTCAACACTTGCTCACAAGCTTGGCTACTGATATTGCCATTAAAAACCAAAAGAGAATTCAGAGATGCCACTCAGTTGTCAAAGTGCTGTTCCAATACTAAGGGAAAACAAAATACAACTGAAAAACCATATTTGTATCTGAATAGTGCAGAATAAAATCCTAAATTGCATCAGACAGTGTACAAGTCACTGTCCCTTTCCATTAGCAGTGGTTGGAGGCACAGCCAGTGTCACAGAATGTTTCATTCTGCAGTTTTCCTTTAGGTGTCACATAAATTAGCCAGAAAAAATATTTAACTTTCCTCAGGAACAAGCTGTCTTTGTCACTTTGTCTCGACTTCATCTGTGTGCATTAGACTCTGCCTGAAGAGTTCTTGAGGACTCCTCAACATCAGAAACAGAAGCCTCTTGCTTTAAATCATAGTAACAGCAGTGCCCAACTTAGCTGGCAAAACGAAAGGAAAACTCTCTCAGCTGCAAAGTTCCTGAGGTCTACACAATGCAATCCTGGATGAATGAACAATAGGAACATTTTTCCACTCACCTTCCAGCTGAAAGCCAGGGAGAAATGACCACAGGACAGAAATTTTTCACTGCCTTCTTTGTGTCTAATAATTTGTCAAAACTAAAAATATTTACAGGATTGCAACCATGGCTGTGAAATGTGTCTCTGAATATCATTTGTAAGGACTCCAGAAGCTTTTGTGTACCAAATTCTTGCATGTCTTTGTTACAGTGTGAATATGAAAAAGGATTGAGCCAGGCCTTTATATAGCACAAGGAACATGAAAAGCACTGAGTTAGTGCTGTCTTATTGTGATTCGGGACAATTCAAGGCACTGCAAATATCATCCCAAGTGAATGATGAAAAGGATCTAGATCTCCCTGATGAAAGGCATTGCTCATTAAATCATTTCAAGTACCTTTAACGTTACCCTATATAAAGTGCTTGGTTTAAAAGAAGGAAATGTTAGGACCAAGAATAGATAATAAAAGTAGATAATTCTGATTTAGGAAGACATCTTTGAGCACAGTGCTTTTACAAGACTAACCATCCATCAGAAGGAGAGCTTTGGGGACTGGGTTTGCAGAGCAGGGTGGGTGGGTGAGGGAATGCTCATGTTGACGTTACACCACCACAAAGTGTTATTTAACAAGCAATGTGTTATCATCACAATGTGTTATGAGCAGGAAGGTATAATGCTTCCTCTTACAAAAGTGTCAAATACAAGATTTCTCTTGCAATTACACTTTGTTTCAATAGATAAAATGGATTTATCTTAACAAGAAAAGAACTTGTCTCCAAAGTCTAATGTGTGTTCTTGCATATGTCTGTAGAGAAAAAGAAGTGTGTGGGGGAATAAAAATCTATCTGAACCTTGCCTCCTTCAACTAATACTGGATCAACCCACAATACTTCAAATTGCATGCACACCTAGGAGCTAAGGAATGACAAAATGCATTCTTGCGCATGAGAACCCTCCCAAAAGGGTGGGTGACCAAGCCCTGGACAGATTGCCCAGAGGGGGTGTGGAGTGTCCCCCACTGGGGATAGATATTCCAGGGCTGTCTGGGCACAACCCCGTGCTCTGGGATGGCCCTGCTGGAGCAGGAAGGTTACACCAGGCTGCCCACTGTGGTCCATCCCAGCCATAAATCACCCTGTGACTTCAAGTAAAAGACAAAAACCCAAACACTTGCAGCTTCTTCACTCTACCTACTCAAACTTCAATTGAGTAGAGCCTGCAAGACTCTTCACCATTAATAGATGTCACACATGTGAGATCCAAGTTCAAATCTCTGCTGTGTCTGTGCTGGAGTGAACCTGGGCAGCAGCTGCCCATGGCCCTGGCCAGGGCTCTGCACTCCAGCCTTTCTCTGCTCTTCTCCCTCCCATCTTCCCATGCCACAGCAGCACAGAGATCTGACCCAGCACAAAAGCTTGGGTTTCTCTGCAGAAACACTTCTGCCATTCCATCTGCTGGGAGAGATGAACCCCCACCCTGCAGTTGGGGAAATGTGGCACCGAAAGCAAGGCCAGAAAGACACCAGCATGAACTGTGTGACCTTCCACTCGTCCCCAAGCCAGAATATGGTGATGTGTCCTCTGAGCCATGATGAATTACACCACAAATCCAAACCTTATGGTCACTGAGGCTACATATTTTGGGTGTTGAAAGAGAATACACTGAAGAGACATCCTGAAGGTTGTGTGCTAATAACAGGCTATCACACACAGACAGGCACCAAGTTTTCCAGTTGCCCACAGACTGTTTTTAACACCATCTGTTAGCATGCCAACATTTTCCTGGGTGCTGGATTAAGACATGAAAGTGTGACCAAAATCTAATGTTGGGGGATAAATGGCACCAGGATATTCCCCTTCTGTTGGTCTGGATTGCATTACATGTCTAAGAGGTAAAGGATTCCAAGTGAACTGTGCACCCATGTGAGCAGCAGGGCTGGGAAGAACATCCCCAGGTGCTCATCCCACACCAGCACCACTGGGAGCAGCTTGCTCGGTGCAGTTGCTCTGTTTGCACTCATTAGCCACCTCAAAAATTGCCTTCTCCACTCACATGAACATTATTAGTTCCTTCAGCAGCTGGATTTTGGAATCACAGAATCCTTCCCTTAACTACAAAGTTATGCATCTCCTGCATCAAATGAAGGACTCCTTCTATGTCGATACACTGTTCAAAACTTGCCTGTGATAATTGGGGGATACAGGAGCCTTATTTCACCTGGAGCTGTTTTACAAGAAATAGGAGTTTTTTTCTGATTGTGCTCCACTTTGGCAGTCCATACATAATTTAAAAACAATATGTTTTCAATTATTTTGAGTTCCCTAAACAAGAGATTTTTAAGGGATGTTAAATATAACCAAGTAATCATTAAAAAGTTGCTTGTGTTGCAATTTTTTTGCAGTTCAAAAGCAGTGTTAAAATTTCTTAGTAGTAAATGAGACCTCGAGGGAGGAATGGTTAGAAAGAAGTTTAATCAGATTTTCCAGTAGAAAGAGGAGGAAAAAATCCAGCAAAATTTCCTTCAACTTTCCTGTTCTTTAGGAATCCAAGTCAAGCCCAATAATCCATCCACAGAAGTTATTCCAACACAAGTATGTTCCTCATTTCATGCAAAAGTCCTGCCCAGGTGAAGTTACCTGCACCAACTGTCTGGGCTGCATCATCCAAAACTCTCCAGTTTGTAGCCAGACATGACTTCATTATTACTCAATGAAAGCAAAGCCCTGGAGGAGGTTTGGAAATGCCTGACAGCCAAGGAAATTGCACCTCAGTGACACCTTAGAGGCAAAAGAAATCAACTTCCTTTTCCATGACTAATAGTTCAGGTTTCAAAACACTGGTTGGCTTTAAGTACTGTGGATGCAAAAATATAAAATACATCCAAGATGGACAGGAGTGTTGAATCCTACAGTTTTCTTGTGGGTATAACTGATTTCCTCATTAAAATCCTCTATCCCCACTGTGCATTTTTTGGCAGTTTGTTGTGTTTTCCCAGGGGCAGAAGCTGCCCCCTGCACTCAGGTCACCTGCTGCTCCACTTCTGAACCACCATATCTCCACACCGGGCTTTGACATTTCTTGGGGTGCTGTTTTAAAAGACACTCAGGCAGGGAAAATCCCTTGGTTGTTTTAGGTCTTTTAAAAATGCCTCAGTTGCACTCAGATGGGTTGATACACTCCCAAGAGCTGGAGATGAGCTCTCAGATGAGCTCCCTTTGAGGCTGGTGGATCTCCAACTTTAAAAGACTTTTTTTCACTCACAGCAGCCCCCTGAGATTACAGAGCATTATAGAAATAGCTGCAACACTGCCAATAATATTTTTTCTACTTCTGGAGCCTATGCAAGTTCTTATCTCTGCTTTATGCACGGGTATATCAAAAGCCAGCTGTGTTAAAGGGGTTGTCTTCACAAGTCTGACTCAGAGAATCCCTTACCTTTGGCATTATCAAACACACAAAAAACATTCTGCTCTTTCCTTATCCACAGGGTGAGGGCTGAACTCCAGGTCTTTGTTGTCAAACAACTTGATACAGTCAACCCACGCTTGAAAGTAAAATACACTTGTAAAGAACTAAAAGAAGAAATATTATATGAACACATGCCAAAACACCTCCTTGCTGTCTCAGCACATTTAAGGTGACAGCTTTTACCTGCTTCCCCAGAAATCCTTAGGGAGGAATTAGGAAAACACATCTCAAGGCACACAGTTACATGGTGCAGAAATTACATTTCATGCATTCAGGGTTCAACTAAACAGAGGGAACACGAAGAGGCTCCACATTGCCAGAAATGTTCCTAAAAACCCTACAGTCTTTATTCAAGGGCTGTGCTTTCACAGGGAAGGAGTTTTGTTTCCTTTCCCTCCTCTGAAGTTTGGAAGTAAACAACCTAACAGCATCTTGACTTTGAAAAGTTATTCAAACTGCATTTGCATGTGCCAGCCAACACTATCAGACAACCATGGGGGTTTGCATCTCTTCTGTGCTTTCCTGACATTTAAAAGCAAGTGTATGGGATTATTTGGGCAAATTTTACAGACTGTACTAAAATAAACCATTTAATAAACAAGACCAACAATACTAAATGAATGCAGATACATCAGGAATGCCCTTCTAGTGCTCCTCATTTCTGCCATCACAAAGAACAGGAAAAAAAGATGAGCTCTATGAGACAGCTGACTGTCAGGTTACTCAGAAGATCAGAATAAATGTCAAAATAAATTAATCTGTCTCGAGCTCCTATTAATTTGTTTCTTGTGCATGGAAGGAATTACAACTGAGAGGTATCCAAAAGAAGAAACCTGATCAACAATATTAATTTTGGTGTGTAAATAGCTTGAGGATAAACAGTGATAATCTCCAGAGTCAGCAGGGTGGTTTCCTTTATTTACTGAAGAAAACAAGCTCTAGCTGTATAGAGCCAATCTACAGGAAGTTAATTTACAGCTAATAAAGCTCCTGTGTCAGGGAGTTACACCCTTTGTAACAACATCACTCCCCCCCTTCCTCTCACGTTCAGGGGAGCAGACCTGAAGTGGCACAATTTCATTTTCCAGTCACTGGAAAACTCCAATCCTTGTCACGGAGTATTCCATTCTACAAGTGCATTTCCACACAGATTGTGTAAGAGCAAGCTGAGTGGCATCTTCACTTGGAAGAAGTTATTTCTAAGCACGAGGTTTCACAAATTTGAGGGAAAAGTAAAATTTGACTTGGTGCAATCCCAAAGTTGCCCAGTCAGCTATTTTCACGTAGTTGCAATGCTTAAGCACTGTATCAGCAGTAATTGTCACCACAGAAGGTGACAGCCAGATTCTGGTGCCACAGACACTGGCCTTGGCTCCTGGACTGCACTACCTGTGGCCCTGTTTAACAGGGCATGGTGAAACCCAACCAAAAACCAGATCCAGACCTAAACATGTTCAGTTCTGGTGGGATGCTCAGACTTCTCCAGGCATGTTACACACACCAGAACAAAGCTGGGGGTTAAAATTAGCCCCAGTTTTTAGATATCTCTTGAGAACTTTCCCCTGGTGAACAGGGGGGTCAGAGTAGATATGTGATGCATTATATGAGCTATTCCCTCCCTCTTTCTATTTCTACTTATTTCTATTCCCCTGCACTGGGAAGCTTAGTGAGCCTGAGACATTCTGGTAAAGATTCCCACTTTGCATTGGGATTTACTGGTGTGAAATCAGCTTTACTACACTCACTCAGATGTAAGACTGGATCTCTGCAGTTTCACGCTGCCTCATTTATTTATTTTTTAAAATCCTTAACCTATCATTCTGACAAGCCATAGTCAGCATGGCAGTTCCTTATGCAACAGCTCTCTTCTCTGGGTGCATTCAACCAGCTCTGCTGACTAACCTGCCAAAATCAAGTTTTCCCAGTCTCATGTCCCAAGACTCAAGACCTGGACCAAGCCCAGACCGATTTCAAACCTCAATTTAGTGAGAGGAAAAAGAAAAAGGTCGGGAAATCAGAGGAATTGTGAGGAGTGGGCAGAGAGAACAGTGAATCAGGACCTGGTTAAAACCCAGAGTGAAGACATTAGAAAGAGAATAACAAAACTGGAAGGATGTATAATTTAAAAGAGAAAACAGACAGAGGAGTGAAACGAGGGAATGTTTTATTACATTCTTCAGTTGCAGTGATAAACCACAGTGATATACACCCAGCTAGCAGAGGAGAAACAGAAGAACTCAAAAGAGAAGAAAAACATGCAAAGAGTCCATAAATTATTTTGCAAGGCTCAGTCTTATCAGATAGAAAATTTAGTGCTAGGGTGCTACCATAAATAATACACTAAATATTTACATTCCTACATGGGATAGAAGAAGCTGGGAGGGGAACATTCCGAAGTTCATGGAAGGCAGGCAATGCCTACAGCAGGGCTGGTGCTGGGCAGCACGTTGGGCAGAGATGAAGAGGGGCAGAAATCCATCTGCAGTGTTGGAAGGGACGTGAGCTTTTAAAATATGCATAAGTGAAATAACAGAGAGAAGAAAAAGGCCCTTCTTGAGCAAAAAACTGCAGCATTGCTGCTGAGAGAGGCTGTTCCCTATCCATGAGCATCATTCCTGTTCCATCCAGCCTCAAGGAGCAGAGTGAGCCCAGCCAGACAGGATCATTTGTTCCACTAAGACACAGAAGATTTGCTCCACAAGTGCTAAGGATTACACTCCTAAATTACCTGATTTAATTTTCATTTCACCAAAAATCAGGCACTGCAGTGGAAACAAGGCAGCGAGTTTGTCTCCTGAATGTTTTGGGAGAAGGTTTTGAGGCTGAGCATGACCTGGAAGGACCTGCAGAGTCACAACTGGTGAAACACTTCAATATCTGTGTCTATTATCAACCTCCTGTCTTTTATTTAATCTCTATTACTGAATATCAGAACGATTGTTAGATATATCTCACATTAATAGAAAATAAATTATTCCCATGCTTGTACAGCATTATAACCTCCATAAACATTTCCTTAGGCCTTGCTATTAGAAACCATTGTGTCCTGTGGGTTATTCACTGTCATGCTGTGCTTTATGGTGTGAAGTGCAAATAAAACCAATGCACAGAAAACTAAACCTACCCCAAAATAGTGGTGTTTGCACTCAGTAGCTATTAAAGCACTGAGGAATCTTGTACTGTTATTTTTCATCAAACAAATCAAGGCATCAGAAGACATGGAAATAGTTATACATGTGTACTAATGTAAAAACTCATTTGTGCAACAAGACTCAAACTGCCAATTATAAGTCTTTTTTTAACTTGGTGGTTTGTTTTGTAAATTTTGTAATCCATTTTCTCAGAATTGAAGCAGAAAGCTAAAAGCAGCTATGGCTAAAGAACAAAGAACCTAAAACAATGCATATTTAATCTCAGCTTAAAGAAAACAGTTCAAAACTCATTTTGAGAAACAGGGAGGTGTTGCCCAAGTTTTACCTTGTGTGTCAAGCTGATTTGATATTTAACATTCAAAGTAAACCAAACAGTGCAAACAAGCTTCCTCTAGAACTAGAGATGAAAAGTGGATAGAAGCTTGTTGATTCAACAAAACTACCATTTAGCACAAAGTTCAGCTTTAAACTTCCACCAGAATAACTGCAATGGGGAAAAGGTTATTTATTTAAAACACACAGGAATGTATTTTTGGAGGTGATGGGCGATGATGACAAGTTGGGGTTACACACAAATGGTGAACTCTGATTTTCTCAAACAGAACAAGTGAGAGGGAAAAAGCCCAAACTTGAGAAAAATGCCTTTTCTATAAGAGTATTTTCTTCTGTTTACCTGACATATCTACACCAATTTTGTTTGGATGTGTTCGGTGTAATAAACAAGCCCTCAAATGTTTAGTATTTCACCTTGAACCAATTCCCTCAAACTACTTGAAATGCTGTGAGCTTGGGAAAACTTTCAGTTTCTAGGGGAACAATGTGGGAATAAGGGGAAAAGGTTCATCTCTAACACTGATTCCAGCAAGATTGTAAATTGCTCTGCTACAGCTTTACATCCAATAGCCAGAAAACAACTGGCCAGAAGACCAAGACATGGGTCCTACTGAAGATGTGAGGGCTCAGAGTTAGAGTAGGGACTAAATACGACCTATAAATTGATCTGCCCAGTACAAGAATGACAAGAAATCTCATGTGATGAATCAGTAAGGACTTTCACAAGGGAATTATTATTTATAATTACATGTCCCAAGCTGATTATTTAGCTCTCAGGCTACAGGAACTCCTGAACAGGGGAGAGACATGAGCAGACAATTTGATGTTCATTGCAGCACTTTCAAAGTACAAATTAGGGTACAATTTTGACAGACACAGAAGTGCTCCTTCTCACACAAGCAACTTCAGGTGGAAACACTGCAAAATGCTTCCCAAAACCCAGTCACCCACAGATCATTTCAGGTTACAGCTGTGCCCTCATTCCATGTTTCAATTTTAGTGCAATATATTGTGTATTTAAAAGAAGTAAAGTCAATGTATGTATATATACATTCTGTTTTCCAAGTCTTGCTCAGAGAAAGGAGACAAATTGAAACACTAAACTAAATGCAACATAACTTGGGCACTACTAAATTTCTTGTCTTTCCTGCCTAAAAGTGACAGAAGTGGGAGACACTGGATCCACGTGCACTGGAGTAACTTGGCAGATCGTGGCTGCAGGCTTTGTGTCTGACACAACAATCTCACAGCCCTCGCTCTCAGAGGTTCTCCAAGGGGAGACAAATGTCCATGAGAATAGAGTTCAGCCAAGCTCAGACAGCAGGGACTGCAGCAGCCCCTTCCTGACACAGGGCATTGTTTCACAGAGTTCACAGCTTGCATTTCAGGGCTTGGATTTCAACAGGATTTCTTGCATTTAAAAACAATAAAATAAACTAAACTCCCCCAGATAAACAGCTTGGCTTTCCATTCAAATCACACGTAAACCTGAGGTGGGGACAGAGCTTTCAAATCTATAAATCAAGGTCACATATTCAGCTCCTGGTTGAAATAGCTAGGGATAGTTTTCTTCACTTCTCTTAGTGCTTCTGAGATGAAAACCAGCGAACTCGTTTCTGAGCTGCACTGCAGGGGGGAAAGAAAAATCTTTTCAAGGCTTTGCTGTATAGAAAGAGGATGCCTGATCAGGTGGTTGGAGTTCTCACTAAAAATTCAAAGTGATCACAAAACTCAGGAATGGAGGTCATTAGAATCCATCTCACAGGTTACTGCAGGTCACACGAGATGATCCTCCCAAGCCACCAACCCACAGAAAGCTGAGAGAAACAAGAACTTTTTTCTTCAAGATGAAGAACCAACTCCTTTGATGAAAAGCTCTTGGCCAACCTAAAATCTGTCAGGCAGCTCGAGGGGAGGATGCTCTGGAACTTCAGACCACGTGCTTAACCTTGAATCATTTACTCACAGTCTCAAATTAACCTTTCCAGCATTTCACCTGGGATTGATGCCAGACTAGTTCCTACATCCCTGCACTCCTCCTGTCTAGGGATATTAATACTTATCCTCTAAGGACTTGAAGGTTTCCTGAATCCCTCAATACTCCTATTCCCCCCTGCTTGGATTTATTTGTTTAAAACAACAAATGATAGTGATTCCAAAAGCTTTCAGCTCACTGCTGCAACTAATCTGAGCCTGCTGATTTAAACATGTGCAATTTCACCAGGCTTTTACCGTGCTCTTTCCTTTCCTAGAGATGACATGATTATTCCTAAAATAATGAGAAATGCACTTCTCACCAGTGCACAGAAAGAACTGAAATAGCAACTGATGCCTTGGCTTGGTCTGCACTGCTGTGCTTTCCCTCATGGCTTTTGTTGCTTCCTTTCAGAATGAAAGGCACTGAAACCAAGGATCCACCTAAAACTTCATTCCATCAGGTTTAACCCAAAATTATATCCCAGACTAATTATAGCAACATTGCAGGCTAATTATAGCCATTATTACAGAAGGCTTTGTTTTTTCCAGGGATTAAGTGCTCCAACAAAGAAGGCCACGAGGCAAGGGCAGCCAGAGTAAAAGAACAGCCCCGGTAGATACAACATGTGAAAAGAAATTGTGAGCAGGATATATGAAAGTCTTAATTCACAGCTCATTAGGCATTTTTGCTTATGAAGTAAAAGGAATAAAAGCACATCTGCTAAGTAATAACCTGTTGTTCAGGAAATACACACGTATTTTTATCTCATTAATGTGGACTAATTTTCTGAGATAAAGGAGAGAAACTTGTGAATGAGCCACAGAAGACATTTTGACCCAGAGGAAATAAATCAGATGTAGCCAAAAAGGAGACTGTGCTGTACCCTGCTCTGTAACACCATTGCTGAGCTCCCCCAAGAGCTCACAGTGCTCACACCACAGGTTCATCATCTTTAAAACCCAGACAATTAAAAAGAGAAGTCTCACACAAGGAATAAAGCACCTTCCTTTTCATTTTAAATGCTCAGCTGACAATCAAGAACCGTTTTTCTAGTGAGCACTCCTGTATTCTCGTGGCTCATTTGCTGCCTAGTTAGAACAGGTCCCAGGCCACACAATTCCTCTCACACTACCCCAGGGTGCCAGGCACTTGTCTGTGTCCTCAGGCAGTGCCAAGCTGGTATTTTATGTTTGCATCTTAAGCAAAAATCTTTACACCTTGGTAAGGACAGGAGTTTTTTCCCAGCAAAGTTCCTTCAAATCCTAGCAGCCCTTCTGAGGTTTTGGACAAATGCATGTCCCTCAGACAATTTAGCTTTTTCTGTTTGGGACCTCTAAAGACTGAAATGGAATGATCTTCACCATTTCACTCAGGCCAAAGGGAAGCACATTGCTGGTCACCCTGCAGAGCTCCTGTGCCACACAAGCTACACAGAACAGCCCTTGTCCCCAGTGCCAATGCCAGCAGGAGCAGCTCCATGGCTGGCTTTGCTCTGACCAGGGATCATCACAGCTCTCCAAACACCTCCAAGCCAAGTTCAGGGGCATGAGCCATTCCTGTAACCAGATAAACTCTGTCCTGACTGGAATAGATACAACACACCACATTAAGGCACATGTGGGCTGAAGGATGGGCTGGCTTCCAAATAAGATATCTTTTCAAAGCACAAAATGCATTAATTAAGAATCCTGTTATTTTAAAAATCAAATTTAAAAAAATTACACAAATAGGAGAAGGATTTTCAGAAGCAATCCATTAATCTCTCCTCTTTATCATAACGTTCCAACACACTCAAACACCCAGGCCACTAAAGCTCAGCAAGATTTCTGTCTCCAGTTCCATTTCATTCATAGTCAAGCACAGTAAGCAAATTATCCATTTATGTCAGACAAGTTACTGTTTCCTTGTTGTTCAGGAGAGTTTCTTCACTGCAGCCTCTCATCCCTCAAGTCAACCATTCCCCCTTCCATGTCCCACAGAAATGCTGCCAGGAGGAGGGAGCTTGGTGTGCCAGAGGGCAGCAAACACAGGAGAGCAGCTGAGAGGGGCCTTCTTTGGAAAAAGATAAGCAAAAACATGCTCTTGGATATTAATAAATTCAGTCTAAAAGTCTTTCACATGACATAAATAATTCCATTCCATTTTCATCAAGCAGCAAAGAGTAGGTGGGGAGATGAAACTGATGTTTGTCAAGCAAAGATCAATGCAGATGAAAGTGTTCCCTTTATTGATTGCAACATGTTCCTTTGAATTAAAGCACCACTGGATAATGTCTCAATGTTTCAAAAGTGGTGATCTGCCATTTTTTGACTCTAGTGTGAAAGTTCCTGGATGAACTGTCACAAAATGCATGTGATAAACTTAAAAAGACCAGTCAGGAAATGCTGGAGTTATTGCCTGGGCTACTTGCAATTTGTACTGAGGAAAGATAAAAAAAGAGAAGAAATCATTGTGGTTTAGTTATTCAATTCTTGTAATTTTGCTGCCACAATTCATTTCCTTAATTATACTGAAATCATTTGCCCTGAGTGTTAAACAGACTTTTTCTTCTCCCCCCCAAATGATAATCTATGTAAAAAGCCTTTGGGGCTCAATGAATTATGTAACATATGTTTTCCTTCAGTAGGACTGGAGATCACTTGTGGAAATTTAATAAATATAGGAAATTATTACTACTGTAAGAACTTGGGGAAGGCAGGTTAGTAAAGCTGCCTTTTCTCCTCCTTGTTAAATGAACTATCCCCTCTAAACAGAAAAAGTACAGGAGATCCAGTACTGCTTTTAGGTCACACTGGGGAGAAGAGCACATGTCTGTTACAGCATCAATATATTCCTATATTTTCAGGATCAGTACCTGCTTGAGAGAAGTCAGAGCTGGACAATAAGACATTCCAAGATGTGCCTATGGGGGAATAAACCTGGAAAACTGAGGAAACAAACACCACCAACCCCATCTGGCAAAGGAGAGCCCTTGGAAAGGTGTCCAAGGGCCTTTAGAGGACACAGGTCCTTCCAAACCTTGGAGTCTGGAAGCTTTATTTATTTGAAAGGACAGCTTATGGGTCTTCGTTTGCATCAGAGCTACAGACTTTGAGAGAATTAGTCCTAAAATTACAGGGGCCAAGATAAAAATTTGCATACTGATAGCATTAAAATATCCATTTTTTGATATCAGCAGAGAGTGCATACTGATATGAAGTTTAGTGAGGATTTTCTTTAACCTGAAATACTTCTGGGTTTATAATTCAGATCTTTTATATTTAAATACTTGAGAAAATAAACCCATGATGAAATGCAATAAACTTTTCCCAAGTAAAACTTACTATAAAAAAACAAGATATTTCAGTTCCCCATTCATAGAAGGATTTAAAGAGTAAAGAGCTGTAAAAGTCACAAACTGTTCTTTAAAAAGGCAAGGGACCCTGTCTTTGCCTCTGGAAAACAGAAGTGACTGGTGTTATGAGTGCTGGTCACCTCCTGATTTCTGATTTCTTTCCCCCTAATCTCCAAGGGCCTGGGTGTTGTATGGAATTCACAACCTCTCCCCACTGCCCCAAAGCCACACACTTTAAAGCCTGGCAATATTTGGTTGTGCCTTTAGTAAACACAGAGTGGGGAAAGCAGCTTAATTTGCAAGTGTCACAAAGTTCACATTGTCACTTTGTGAATATTCTCAGCCCAGCCCTTGCTCATGGTACTGCTCTAATTCCACCCCCAACACTCCAAAGCAGCAGTGCAGATGGAGCTGCCTGTGGGAGCAGAGCAAAGGAGAGCTGGCACAATATCAGCAAAACCAGCAGAAATAAATAATGCAGGGCAGCCCTCTGTTCTCTCCCAGTAACTGGACACCAATACTTTAATCCCTTCGCACAAAATCTCCACAAAGTCTGATTTTGCAGCTCTGCAAAGTCACTCACATCTCCAGAAATCCTCTCCCCCAGAAGAGCAATGGCCAATGAGCTGGATTACCATAAATTCAGCAATCAAATTTACACAGCTCTGGAGATGCAAGTAAAATGAGTATTGTATCTTCATTTCCTTTGTGGCACTTTATCAACCTCTTCCTCTGCTGATGGTAGAAGTCAATAAAATCCTATTAACACTAAGATGTTGTATTAAGTTTGACAGTTTACAAATTGCAGGGGTTTTCATTTCAAATATGAGCAGCTTGAGATACTCTGGAGTTTCACTGTATAAAACTGTTAAAGTTGGAATAAAGTAGATAAAGTAATTTGGGTGTATATTTCCTCTCCTTTTAAAGAAGGCAGCAGGAGGAAAATCAGACATAAAAAACAACCTTATAAGCCTTCCTGGGAGATTCACATTAGTCTAACCAGGAAGACCAGAAGAATCACAACAGATTTATATTTTGAGCAAAGCATTCACCCTCCTATGGACCCTCTATCAGGCTCTGTTGCTTCCTATAATCACAAGTAACTGCTCTTGCAAAATAAGGAACACATCCTAAGAGGAAAAGGCTTAAAGCAACTGAACCTTTAAAGAGGTAAATGAATTGAGATCCCAGCAGCAGGGATGGAGTTGGCACCAGCAGAAACAGCAATCAGGGTATGGCTGACCAGGTGGTAAATGAATTAGGAATTATGCCAGAACAAACTTGGGGACAAATCTCAAGCTACTCCTGCAACTGGGCAAATTGCCATAATTTGTGCACTTATCCACCTGGTGGTTTAAATTCCTGTAAAATATCATTTGAAAAAAACAAACACCAGTTCCATTTGGTGCTGTTCTTTGAGTTCTTTCTTCCCTGAAAAATGTTATCTCAGAGAGGAACATGCAGAAGGCATGTAAACAAGGTGCAGGAACCTGCCCAAATGAGAAATGCAAATCCAAAGCAGGTGACTGAAAAGGTGAAAGAGAGGGGGGGAAAAGGGCCAAGTTTGGCCCAGTTCCAGGGAATCATGGAAGAAAGCAAAGAGAAATGTGTGAAGCAGAGCCTTAGAATGCAGTGTCCCTTTATTCTGTTTCTTCAGCCTCCTTAAAAGTAAAAATGCTTGGTCTCATGAACGGGGAACAGTAAAAAAGTCACTGTTGGAATGAACAACAGTGTTTAATAGCTTTAATTCTGATATTTTTCTCCAAACCTTCCCCAGACTCACTCTACCATTTCTGAACAAGCCTGAGAGATCCTTTATTCCCAGGGCTGGACAGTGCACAATCACCTGCTTTATCTTTCAAGAATAAGGACTGGACAAATATTCACCCCTCCCTAGTTCAATGGCATCACTGCTTTGAATAGACTTTGACATTTAGTGATGATTCCACTCTTTAATTTCTAGTTGTCTTACTCTTGCTCTTCTGCCTAAAGAAGAGCAGTGCAAAGCTTTTCCCTTTTCTTTTACATTTTTTTAACTGTACTTCCCTTTTAAGTATAATCCCAAAGCCTGTCAAAAAATTAGTATCTACTGGCTGCCTCAAGGCCACGGATTCTTCCAATTGTTAATTAATTTATAAACCAGGAAAGCACCACTCCGATGCTCCAGTCAGAAAATACTAAGGGTTTTGTCCCTACAGCCTTTTCAATCCCACCATTCCCAGGCACCCCCGAGTCTGTGGCCATACACAGATCCCTCAGATCACCACTCATGCTGCAGAAAACACTCTGGGGCTGCTCCCAACACAGTGGGAGGATTTATTTGGAAGCAAACATTGCCTCCAGCAAGGATATTTGCACACAGCAATAACTTGCCAGTGTTTAAGGCCAGAAGCATTCTTAACACCCACTTAGAAACAATCCAATCTATCTTTTTTGCCTATAAACTATATTTCATGACAGAAAAGAAAACTTTTCCCTCTCCAAGTAATTCTGTCGAGCTCTGGTAGCAGGTGGATCATATTTCCCCACGTATCCATCACCCTGACTGCACACACCCTGCCACCCTCCAGCAGCACACCATGGACCCATGGACACTCCAGAGGAAATTCCCTGCCCTCTGGTGCTGGGTGTTCTCCCCTCACTGCCCTTCAGCTCCGAGGGAAGGACAGAGTGGCAGAATTCTGTGAATTCAGCACCACTGGTAATTTATTGGCACCGTGATTTCGCTGCTTTAAGTGGTTACAAGTACAATCTTGCAGGCTTAAATTTCACCTTAAGCAGCAGAATGAAAAGATGTCTTTCTACAGTGCTTAGAGAAAATAATCTGCTTGGGAAGGTAGAATTTCAGGGATGAAAATTCAACAATATATGTAACTATTTACACTATTTATGTATTTGTAGGTGCTATCAACATTGCCAGTTAAACCTTAGAGCAAGCCAAGTAAAACCCCTACACTGCCAACCTACACCCCAACACCAACCAGAGCTGAGGTCAGCATTTGGAAACAAAACCCCCAAGCATCTGACAGCCTTCCTTCACAAGACATGGGTTGTGATTTGTGCTCTGTCACCTCCTCAAGCCTTTGCACTCTTTGCCACACCTTCAGCACGTCCTACCTGGTGGCCACAGCCCTTCAGGGCCAGGCTGTTTCTGAGAGCTTGTACCTACTGACAAGAGACTGTGTTAAGTGCCCCAAGCCCTGGAGAAAGGAAGGGACCTTAATATTGCTCCCCAACCAGACTGAAATAACGGTGTGCTACCAAGGGAGCAGTGAAATACAAACACAGTGCACAGCACCAACCTCCTCTCTGCCTTCCTGTGACACTGGCTGAGTGATGCGTTTTTAGTTCATATCAGGAGACAACATCGCCCCAGCCTTTGGTGTTTTACTTCTGTGCTGACTAACAGAATAAAGCATGAAACCCCTTTTATGCTCTGGTTCATCAGTTTTATGTTCTTATTTCCTTGCCATACATTTTAAATCTGCTGATACCCAACACAGACAGCCCTGAATATGCTGTGCTTAGGAGTTATCAGCTGACTATCTTTGATTTCAGAAAAGCCTGTTTTCAAAAACTTAGCTTGCTCATGGGCTGGTTTTTTTTTAAAAATGCACACCCTCAAAGAAAAGGCAAATAAGATACAAAGCAATGACAGATTCTTCTCTAACTTGGGGAAACACCCCATTGTAGCCTTGAAAAGTTGATTTTATACACTCTGCTGGTCCAGGAACAGAACTGGTTTCCTTGCACTGGGCTCACAGAGATGCTCAGGCAGCACAAAGGGACAAAAACCCATCGATCTGCCCATGGGACTGTGTGTGCACCCAATCCTGAGCTCCAGCAAGGACAGGGAGTCTCCAGCACTTACTCCCCAAGCTCTGTTTTTGCTCACCCTGGGATTTAGGAAGCCCTAATTGCATTATTGCTTTGCAAGTGACAAATTTTCACAGTTTGCCACCATCCTAACTGGAACAGATCTGCTTCACCTGCCAGAGTAATTGATTTTGCATGATAATCAACAACCACCTCGAGTAGGAGACCTCACTGTTTAGCAGTGTCCTTCTGTGGGTGGCTGACAACCTGCTACTAAGTTCCTGAAGAGGGAAAAGAGTCCTGTCTCCAAATGGTGAAGAACAAGATTTAAAAACTCGATTCTGTTCTCCTCACTGACCTACTTAACATGTCACAGATACCCCAAAATGCAGCTGAGTCCAAAGCTGTCACTTATCCTTTGGACCTGGGAATAACTAACATTCACAGATGGAAAGAATCTTCACACCAATCAAAAAATCTGCTACCTGCAAATGGCTACAACATCAAAGCATAATTAAAAAAGTTTTTTAATAAAAGCTACAACTTTTCTTCAAAATTGTGGTGTTTGTTTTCTTTAAAAATTAAAGACCTGATTCTTTCTTCACAGCTAAAGTTTCTTTATCTATGCAACAGGTATTTTATTAGCACTTAAGAGAACTGTGTGTATTCAAACAACCTCCATCTTGTCTAGATTAGTTGGTGAACTGAAAACCCCTGTTCTACAAGAATCTATTATATTGGAATCCTTGACTTTGTCTCCCCTACATAATAACAAATAAAAATGTTTTCCAAATAAAGGCCTTAAGAGGGAAGTTCTTCACACGGTAACAGACAAGTATTTACGTTTTTACACCTGCCTGACTTGATTTCTTGGTTGTTACTTTCCCACCAACACATCTCTCCCAAAGCACCAGAACTCATTTGTTAAGTCTGCCTTCCTTACGCCTCCTGCTTTCCCTGATTTAAAAGGAAAGCTGTCAAACACCTGGTGCTTTGCTATTCCTGAGCAGCCCAATTACCATTGGATTGCCTGGAAATGAGGTTCTTTTTCAAATGGCTCAGCTGCCCTCTCTTGAGGTTATTTTCATGCTCAGACAGTGGCTCTCCAGCCAGGGCTGGTGTAGGAGTGTCCCAGGCACATTTGCTCTGCCTCCTCTTTCCATCTCTCCCAGGCTCACAATTGCACAGGGTAACTGAGCCTGGGAAACAGCAAATGGGAGAAGCCAAAACACAGGAGACAGAAGGTCCCTGTTACGGAGAATAAGGGACAGCAGGGCAGCTCTTGAGAGGTAGCTGATGATCTCAACACCTTCTTCCAGCAAACCAGGTATAACCCAAACCATGAGCAGCAGGGGCAGAAGACAAACACCCTCAAACACCTGAGCAGCCTTAGGTTACCTGTGGCACTTCTGTACAACGAGTTCCAGCAGATAAGCAAGAGCAGTTTGTGGAACTGGGTGAAATGCTAAGGCAGCTAGTTTAATAAAGTGTTTATGTTCCTGATCAAAATATTATATTAAAGCTGCAGTCAGGTTAAATTGAATTCTTTACATGAATAATGAAAGAGATTTGGCCACAACACTGAGGGAAATGATTTCCTAATAAAGCAGAGTACAGAGGCTGCATTTGAGGCAGCACTAGGAATCAGTAAGTACATGTGCTTCTCCCTTTAAGAACTGCAATGGGCTATTACACTGATCTGATGCTTTTACTTTTCCTTAGGAATTCAATTGGCCTCTCTTTACTCTTTAGGAGCTCAGGTTCAATAGAGCTCTTCTCTAAGCATTGAGCAGCCATAACACTTCCTCATAAAAACATTGTCTCTTCTATCTGCAGGGGCTTCAGCCTTTTTTGAGTAAAGCCCAAAGTAAGATAAGCACTGGGAAAGGTGTCCTGAACCTAGCAAATAAACCTGCAATATAATGAAAATAAGATTCATAAAAACCCCGCAAACTTCCATAAAATAAGTTTATAATTTGACACAGGGTTGCAAAGAGTAAAAACTTCAGTCTTTTACTAAACTGAGTGTAAGTTTTGCTGCTTCCAAACCCACTCTCAGCTGGGAACAGGAAAAGCAAGCAAAGGAACCCTGTACACAAGACACTTCCATAGTCAATTTTACTGATGTAAAACAAAGTTGAAGCATGCAAATTCAGTGTTTTCCCAACGTTCATGTCCATGTCTACTTAGGAGTGAACTTCAAGAACATTTACTGTAATAACACAATGTAAAATGTGCAGCAGATCTGCTGTTCAGTAAAGTCACAGCTACAGCAAGTTTCTGCTTATCAACAGCAATTTTCCAACACTGACCAGGATTAAAAAGGCAGCTCTTGTTAGGGAAGAACATCTCTGCTTTCAACCTCTATTCCCAGATGTTTACACTATCTCTTCAAAGACCTATTAGATCTAAACTCTTTGATATATGACCAGCTACTTCTGCAGAGCTTTTTGTTCACTGAAATCTAAACCCAGCAGGGACAAGGACAAATCAGTTTTTATCAAATGTTTTCAGTATCAATTTACTATGAACAGGAATGTTCTTCACTTGGTTCCTCAGTGCTCCTGTACATTGTGAGTTCAGAAGGACAAAAAAGAGCAGAATTTGACTCTTTACTAATGTATTTTTAAATGTATTATATCTGAGCAACAAAGAGGAGCAGTTCTACTTTCAAATAAAGATCCCAGTAGAAACTTCTGGATGTAGATGCTGGATATAGTCACTTATTTTTCCTGACAAACAACTCCTGAAGTGAGTGCCATTCTGTTGGGACCTGTTCACACAGGAATAACTTCCCATCCTCCTCATGCCAAACAATTTTAAGAACTGAGAAACAAGCTTGAAATTTAGTTCAGGCACCTACCAAATATTTATACAAGGAATGAGAGGCACATTAAGCCAGGAATTAGTAAACAAGAAACATCCAGCAAATCTTGATTAGTTTCTTGAATGAAAGGAGAGAGTTCTCTTGCAAAACCCAGGAACTCAAATCAAATCACAAATAAAACAAGCAAATAAACTAATCACAGACACAAAGATTAATCTTTCATCTCAAAGGCAAAACCAGACTCAGGACCTGAATGCAGAGCTGGAAGTGGTTTTTAGCTGTACATACTCAAACAGTAATAACTACCCATCACCAACAGTGTGACAAAGCCAAAACCATTTTTCAGTATATTAAAACAAAAAATCTTCAGTATTAAATGTGGATTTTTTTCTTTAATGAAGTTCTGTTCTGAAAGCAGAGCACTTAATATTAATTGCTCATCTTGCCAATAGTGCTAAAGCACATCCCCAGACAGCATTTAAAGCTGTATTTTTCCTTCAGGAAAGGCCTTCTCACACAGCTCTCTCCAGCTCAGCCCTGCATTGTAATTGAGCAGAGTTCTGCAAACTAAATGATGCATGAGTGTGTACAGTTTCAAAGTTCAATTTCTTCAATCAAAAACCCAAAAAGCACTGCCAAAGTAGGCCTTGGGAGAAGAAAAGTGCCAAAAAGGAAAAACAGCATCTGCTAATATTAAACTCAGACTTTGCCGCTCTGAGCAGAATTACAAAACCTCATCTAGCGACACAATAATTAGGCACAACTAAAGCCATCATTGGCACATTGTCAGAAATAGAGGATTTGGGAAAAAAAAAATAAAAAAGATCCAACTCTCAGCACTTTGCCCAGAATTCCCCAAGCCTGGGCCTTTTGCTTCCCCTGAGTGACTCCAATCAATGAGTCAACTGCAGCAGGTCGAACACAACTGTGATAAAATGCCACCTTATGAAGTTGCTGCCTTCATAGATCTCCCCAAATGAGTCATAAAACTATCCATCAATATCCCCCTGGTGCACGGGCAGGAGGGAAGGGCAGGGAAGCTCGCCCTGGCATTCCATTTGCAGGATATAAATCAGGATTCTCCCGTTTGGTGCCACCGTTAGGTAAGGAACGAGAGCCTCCACTATCATTAGTCGACAGCTAACAAGGCATTAACATTTTCATTAACAGTGTTGACAAATTCAAATCGATTTTAAAAGCTCATTTGCATCATATTCTGAAATTGTGAAGTGGAAGGGAGCAGTCTGACAACTTGATTATATGCTATAGCTTAAATTCCTGTTTTTCTACCTATGTAGAGATGTAAAGTCTACATCACATCTATGGATGTTCCAGTGCCCTCAATTTTTCACTTTGCAGCTGCTGTACTAAACTTATTGTGTGTTGCTCTGGCTTCATTATCACCAATCAGAAAAGATGGTGTATTTAAAAGAATATGGCCTTTTTAAATCTGAGGAACAGAGAGGAAAAAAAGGGGAGAAGATGGAAAAAGATCACAGGGCAGTACTCTGATAAGGATGTAAGATTTATAACACCCAGAAACACAAAACCATACTTGCTTTAACATGTAGAAGTCCCATTTCATTCCAGCTTTGAGTGGTCCTTAAAGAATAATTTGATTGGCTCTGACTGCAATGACTATTCTCCATCACTATCAAATTTGAGATTATCAGAAATGATACAACCAAAAGGGACTAAGGAGGAACACAACGAGTGTGAGAGAAATGTTATTGTGCACACAGACATCTGAAATACCCGGGGGGGATGGACTTAGAAGGTTTTTAGTCTGTGAGAGACCCCAGCCTGAGTCCTCACTCCACCTCTACTGCACCAGAGACAGGAACCAGTTCCTCCCACACTTTGCCCTTTGACTTTCTGTATGGGCAGATCCTGTTTCATGGAATTAGGAAGGTTCAATCCTAAAAGAGGCTGAATAGCACCCCAAATTAAAGCCTACAATATATACTAGACACTGGTGACTTTTTGTTTGAGATCCAATAAAACATGGCTTTCAAATCTCATTCAAAACCCTTCACCCAAATTAATAACTGTTACAGAGAATTAAAAAATTCATTCCATAATTAATAGACACTAAAATGGACTAATTAAATCATGTTTCAATACTCCAAATTTGGTACATAAATACCCTTAATCTCATTTCCTTTCTGCAAAACCAATTTATATATGATTGAGAGCAAGCAATTCTGAAAAACAGATTCACATGAGTGTATTCAGGAAAGGAAGAATATTAGGCAATTTCAAAAGTAGATATACCTAAGCAGCAAAAGAATCAACATTTATTGTGGCCATTAGGGAAAAGGCATTTTTCTATTATACATTGCTTGGCTTTGGTGAGAGATACATGCATTTGGCAACATGATCTTTTAATTCTAAGCAACAGGAACCTATTAGAGTCAGAGAGGAAATGACAAGATCAGAAATTATTCTGTGAGGGAGCCTTAGTGCAGTTCATGGTGCTGCAGAGATGAACCTCAGTGACCTGCTGTTCCTAAAATTCCAAGCTGCCCACGTTCAGTACAAGCTGATGTTGGGCACAGCCTCCACCAGCTGCTTTCATTTGTCTCTCTAGAGGAACACACAAGCCAGGACCAACCCTGCATTTCCCTTCTCCCATTTCCACCTGTAGCCACCAGGTTTAAAGATGAAAGCAAAACTGCTACTAATTAAGTGAGCTTTGAATTCCACTCTGCTTGCTCAGGACAACTGCTTTGTAATTAATTTCCCATAAATTAACCTGTACAGTCAAAGCTACCATCCTCTGCCATTTTGGCAGCTGGAAGCTGAATATCCAGAGCATGAGGTGGAAGTTGGTGCTTTCCCTTCACTGTGTAAAAAAAACCAAAAAACACCTCTCAAAGTGACTTGTCTGGCTCCACTGACAGTGGCAAGCAAAGGCTGAGCTGTGTTTTAAGACAAAACATCTGTGTCCCTTAAGCTGGACAAGTTCTTATTTAGGGCGCAAGGTAAGGCAAAACAAACAAAATCTCCCAAAATGCACAAAAAACTCCAAAACGAGAACACACAAAAAAAATCCCACCCCCAGTAGCCACGAAAACACTTCAAAATACCAGCTGCACAAGATACTGTTTGAAGATGGTTTAGAGGATTTATGTCAAAAGCAATGTCCTTGATCAATAATCAGTATTCATTTAAAGCTTCTGATAGTTTAATATTCTTACAAGTCACACCAGGAAATCACTTTCAGGACCCAGACAGTTCTACCAGAACTAGCCAAATCTGGAGTGTCTGTTATTTAATCCTGGCTTCCTCACTGCTCCAGTTTACAGGCTTTTTTCCTAAGCACTCCTTCAAAACATTACTCTTTTTAAAAAAAAAAATCTGGCACTTCTGTTTTCTGTTTACCAGTTCTTCAGCACCAAATAGTCTTATGTATGTTGATATTTTAATATTCTGTAAGGCAGGATGTGTCTTTCCTTACAAGTCCATAATAACTTTTAGGATAAGAGTGAGACAAAGAACAAACCCTTAACTAAAGGCTTTGCAACCCGGGCTGTTTTTATCGCTGAGAATTGCAGGAAAACTGCAGTTAATCCCTGCTGGACAGGCATAGAGACTGCCCAGGGGCCAGCTCTGTGCTCAGGGTCCTTGGGCTCTAATCAATATTGCCCTGAATCTCCTCCCTCTTGGAGCTCTCCTTGTTACCTGTTCCACTGATTCCCTGAGCACCAACAAGCTGCAAAGCACATGTTGGGCTGACCTCCACCCACGGGCTCTGAGAGGTTTTTCTATGTGCCTTCAAGGAAAGGAAAAACAGCCCAGGAAAGAAAAATAGCCCATTTTGTCCCTGAACAATAAATGGTACATTCATTACCAAAAGTTTTTACCAACACTCTCCCTGTTTCATTTTCAAAGCCTAAACACCCACAGAAACACCCACCATGAAAATCACAGTACACTGCTTATTCCTGAGAATTGGAGAGAAATATCCTTGACTTGGAAAAACCTGAGAATTTCAAAAGGTGAACAGCAAATTCTAGAAAACAACACTAAAGCAAAATAAAGTCCATTTTCTGAAATTATTGTGAGCCATAAATTAACACAGAAATGACACCATATAACCAATACCATGGAACGATATCAACACAGGAAAGTTCCTCTTGCTTGAATTATCTTTAAAATTAAGGCAGCACGAAAAGCAGAATAAATCCATCAATTAATAAAACGAAACAGTATAAACACCAGAAACAAATCCATCAGATAACAAGTGAAAATTGAAAAAAACCAAATCCTTCTTGGGAGAACAAGGGAATCTGATAAAAAAATAGAAAAAACACTCAAGCAGGAGATACATGAAAGCTCCTAAAGATAGCAGTGATAAAGGAAGTGGAGGTACAAAGGGAGAATTGTGATCAGAAAGAATGGGATATTGCTTTTGAGAATATCTGATGTAAGGAAGACCAAGTGGAGATGCTGATATATCAAATATTTGTTGTATTTAGAAGATTATTTAATAGGTTACCCTGAATGCTGGGAGAGCTGAGGGGCAGATATAAACCACCAAGATCTCCCAATACACACACAAAAAGTGGAGGAGCTTCTGAGTACACTGCAGTGAAACAATAAACTCTATTTTTTCTGATATCTCTGAGTGACAGACAAAACAAATTGGTGAGAAAAAAAGGTTTTTATAACAACAACACACAATAGAGCAAAATCCGTGTGATTGCTTAGCCCCATTAGTTTGGTAGGATTTGGTAAAACCCCCACAAAAGCAAACAGCTTCCCTACCTTGAAGGTTCTGCCTCTCCTCCATCCCAGCCAGGCACTCCCTCCTGCCCAAGCACTCCCAGCTAAATGGGGGGTACCTGCAGCCCCCTCCCACCCCACCTGGGCCTTCAGCCAGGCCAGCCAATCCCAGCAAGCCAAGCACTCAGCACTTCCCTGCAGGACACCTGGCACCTTCAGGGCTTCCCAAGAAGCTCAGCTGGTAGGATTAGTAAAGTACTAAACACAATCCTTTACCAGGGTTCAACTCCTGAGAGCATTCTCTCCCCCTGTCTGAGGAATTTAGAGTATCAGGTGGTTATTGTGCTAGAACCAGCCCAAGGCCTTTCCAAGCTGATGAACGTGACCAGGACACTTTAATTCTGTTTATTCATAATTAGGGCTTAAGGTTGTTTCTAGTGAAGGCAATGGAAGTGTATCTTTAAATATGCATTTCAGGCCAGAACATTGCTTCTCATTAAAAAAGAAAAAGCATAGAGATAAAATTAGGATCTGGTTCCTTCACCCCTAATAGATATTGGTAATATATTCCTTTCTCATGTATTGTGGTCTGTGGTCCATGGGATCCCACTGTGTGTCACCCTCCCAGCTTGTGGAGCCCAAAGTGGCTGATGCAAAGAGCCTGAGCCCTTCCTGGGTGTCTCTGCCCCCTGTTTGCAGAGGAGAAGCAGCTACAGACTTGGCTCTGGGAGAATTTTTTACAGATTCACCCAGCTTTTAAAATATTTCTGATAGTAAAGAAACCAAGGAAAGTTCCACACCACCTGATTGGCACAAAGCAAAACACTGGGCTTTGAAGTGTAACCTGCCTAAGGAACCATCCACATACAAAGCTATTTATAAAGAGGCTGGAGAAGGGACAAAGAGGCTTCTCCTCTCCCTTCTCTGTATGTTTGGAACCAGAGTAGCAACTTCTAAATCTTTTGTGCAAATCTCATTAGACCATAAAGGCCACAAGCAGCTGGAGGTTAGTGAAGATCAGATTAATCAATTTGGAAACCCCCTCCTACCCTGATTTTAGTACATACTGTGCTATTGGAATGTTATTTTAAAGTACATCTTAAAGCAAAGCTTCTCTTTGTTTTGTGATTAAGGGAAGTTTTAGTTTTGCATTAAGGTAGTTCTCCATAGCTCTGCAGAATTTGTAATCCTGGCAGGGCTAGTATCAAAAATGTGTGGGTATTGGAGCATTCCCCTTTACTTGATATTTGAATTTCACCTCTTTGCCCTCCACCTGTACAGGAGTCTCTCTACAAAGCCAATGGAACAGCAAACATTGTTTTAGGATCAAGATGTCTCACCAGAAATGGAAAGAATGTAAATGGTACACAGGAACTACCCAAATCTTCCTCTACTACCCTCTGCTTGGACTTTATTTTAGCCACTGTACTTTCCTGTCATGCTCAGCTATTGCATTATCAACACAAGAAAACAAATAACTGCTGCAATGACTTGTCACTCCTGTCATTCCTCAATGCCAGTAAATAGTTCTGTGATTCACCCAAGTGGGCTGGAGTTGGGAGCAGGATGTGGAAAATAGTCTTAAGCTTAAGAGACTTCTGGTGTTTGTAGGTAACAAGATCCAGGTTCCATCTCTGGAACACACACGCTACTCATTAAATTTGAAAGAGAATGTCTCTAATTTAATTCTGTTCCCTCTTCAGGTGTAGGTGGAGCTGATCTTACTCCAGTGGAGGGGTGGAGGAAGAAGCAAAGAAGATAAATGCACAGCTGAAGACATTGCAGAAGTGATAGGCATTAATTATACTGCCTGATGGGATGCTTGTCACTTTTCTTGCCTTGTTTAATGTTGCTACCAAGACATAAATGCATTTTTCTCCTCCACAAAACATTTGGAGAATCGATGTTTGCTAAAGACTAAATGCACTTCAGTTTAATAAAACCCAGAGAGTGGAAAAATCAGTGTGAAATCTTCCTTCTTAATCTCAGGAATTTGCACTAAGCAGGGAGAAAAGAAAGAAAAAACAAACAAAACCCCCAAAACAAAAGCAGGAAACCCCAAAACAAAAACAGAAAACCTCAAAACAAAAACCAAAAATAACAAAACCATCACCCCAAAACCAAAACAATAAACGAAAGTCAGAGAAAAATGGGTTGAAGGGGGTGTGAAAGCCCCTCTTTCTATGCCATGTGTCGTGTACAGGTCATGTCTCATGCTCTTTGCATGCCCACTCAGCTTTGCCACAGTGGGCTCCAGGAGGAGCACGGGAATTCTGTGTGGTTGGGAAGAAAAGAAGATGAAACAATAACCCCAAGGAGGCAGCAGGACCTGGATTAGAAGAAGAGGTTGATTAGAAGGCAAATTCCTAAATATTTAAGTGCCTGCTTTTGCTTTTCCTTTTGACATGCACTCTGAGGGCTGGCTGGAAAGGTTATGACTTACCCTTCAGCCTGGAGAGGGAAGGTTTCTCCTCTGCAGGCTCCTACAAATCCCCGTGCTGGGGACAATTCTGGTGATCCCTTTAATCTGCTGTGCTCTCCCCTTGTCCCTCAGGCCCTGGGCCTGTTCATTACATTCTAAGCTCTTTGTGACAACCCTGCCCCTCCAAAGCCAAGATAGAGTTCCAAGAAATGAAGGGCAGACACCTGGCTGGAGTCTCCCAGTGCATTTTAAATAATTATGATAGTAAGCAAAATGAGAGGTATCTGAAAGAAACTTGATTATTATATTAGTTCCTACATTCTGTTTCTGCTCACCTACAATTTTAAATTAGATGTCTAGTGTTCAGTATATTTGATCTGTTCTCTGGATTTCAAATGGCATTAACTGAGGATTCTCCCTTAATGTTTTTATTTTTTATTCAAAGGGCAGATAGTTTTTCCCATCTGGGGGTCAGGAAGGGGACATATTTCTTTGTAGAGCAAAGGAAGAAGGAACTCCCAGATAATTACTTATTATTTTCTTGTCAAGTGCTATCATTGTCCTGCCTACAAAGTGAGGAGAGAAGCAGCACTGAACTGGCATTTTATGATCAAATACTAACTAAAATAATAATTGATAGAGGGTGGGATGTATTCTTGAGCTTTGTTACAAGGTCTGGGGACTCAGGGACTCTACTTCAAACCTTTAATGAACCTGACAAGAAGTCTGTGTATACTTCATTATCAAGGAATTAGTACTGAAAAACAGAGTTCTTTTCTATTTAAACTTCCTAATTTAAAGGATGCACTAAGCAAAAGAGAGATCATACATAATTTAATGTAATTGAGGAAGGAAATTAAAATATAATTTTCACTCCTCCATCTAATAACACTGCTCTTTCAAGCTCTGGGGATGTTGGTTAAGCCAAAGGTGGTGGTTTCCTTGGCAATTCTAGGTAAGAATAGACACCCTTAAAAGAAATGAATAGAATAAAAGGGCATGAATAAGCAGGATTTACTAAATTGAGGGTTAAGGAAATGATAAGAGATCCCTGAAGAAGATTTAACATTGAAGATATAATATTAGAAAGAAGAATAAAATGAAGGTTAATCTTGATAACGAAGGACTTGAACCCAGGGAAAATGTCCTTACAGACATGTTAACATGTGCAGAGCTGGGATGAGGATTGGATGGCTCAGCCAGTGCTGTTTGGAGCTTTTCTTTGGGACTGATGTGAAAGTGCTCGTGGTGAGGGGCTGGCTGAGAGCCCCTCTGGGGGGTGTCAGGGCATTGCCAGGGCAAAGGGACAGGAGAGTGGCACAGGGCAGCCAAGAGCTCCCCTCCAGGGCCCTGCAGCACAGGGTGACTCTGGGTGGAAGGTGCTGCTCTCACGGTGCAGCTCAGACTCAGCACACTGGAAGGGTGAGTAAAAGTTTCCTGCTATGGGATACTTGTTTACAGAAGTGCTCAGTGCAGAGGAAATCCATCTTATATAGTGTAACAAACATCCCCTCTTTGCTTCCTGTAGCTAAGGCTGGGATCTCCTGTTGGTCTGGAGTTCATATCACTTTTATTCCATGATTAATGGTTGTAAGTTGATGGTTTTAATGAGATCTGCATCATTCAAATACATTTCAAACTGTGACTCAGCAAGACTTCACCAATTCAGCCTTCCTAAACATACCTTTATCTTCCTTTCTGTGACTACTTCATGACACATAAATTAATGTTTCATTGAGCTAATTGGATCCTTGCAGCTCTTAATTTTTTTTTTTGCAGATATACTATTTTGAAGAAAAACCCCATGAAGTTTCATCTTTGAATATGAAATTAAGTGTTCCTTCTATTTACTGCTCAAAGTAACAGGAAACAGCCTCTCTTGCATGGCATGGAAGGAACAAGCTCTTTATCTAAATCAGGGAACCAGAAAGGATTCTTGGCTGGTTAAGTCAATTTGTTTCAGTCAGTATAAGCAGGACAGGCTGCAGAGGTGGGTCTGGGCAGAGCTCCTGAAGACCCAGTGCATGGTCCTGCCTGTGGGTTGGGGCAAACCCAAGCACGAGCTGGTTGGAGAATGGATTGAGAGCAGCCCTGGGGAAAAGGACTTGCAATGCCCATTTCCAGCACAGAAAGCCCTTCCTGGTTTTATCATTTCAAGATGTTCCAGTGCTTGTAAACTGAGCTACCATTCAAAAAATTGTGCCTCAGCTGTCTGAGCACAACCTGAGCAGGAGCTCTCACCTTTGAAAGCTGAGAATCTGGTTCCTTGTGCTCTAACAATGCTTAATGCCCCAAGTATAAACACAGGCATTTTCTGGAAGCAAAGGACTGTTTCTGAGCTCAAACTGCCTGAACTAAATTTTCCAAGCATAATATTTGAGAACCAGGACAGAAAGAGCCATTTCACTGTATTTCTGAATAGGGCAAGCCTGCTGCATAGAAAACCTGACATAGAAATGCAAAGTCCATAATTTGACAGTATTCTGTCAAACCCCTTGCAAAGGATGCTCCTTGGCATATTGCAGGAGATTTTCACACTCCCATTCTGTGCTCTTACCAATTCTTTAGAAGGGTTTCAGATAAGCCTTCAGCTGTCCAAAGCCTTTGTGCACTGAACCTTTCTCCTACAGAGTATTTAAAACATACAGTGAAATTATCTAGTGAAAGACTTGAGGTTTCTTATCCTATTTTTATTGGACAGATGCTGAAGCTCTAAAGCTTGGATCATATTGATCCCAAAAAGCTGTTTATGTGTGAAGGCAGGAAACTGATAATAATTCTTAGGATATGTGGTTTGTGCATGTAAGAGTGTTCCAAACAGGCAGAATTAGAGGTATGTTTTTAGGTTTCTGTTTAGAATTGCTATGCTAAGTCTTTATGCAGTTTTTCCTCATTATTTCAGCTGGAGAAACAACTATATTATCTTTTTTCAGTCTCTAAAATGTAATACATTTCAGAATAGCAAAATCCATTGACAACTTCGTAGTTATATCCCCCATTATCAAACCTTTAATTCACATACATCAGTTATTTAAATGAGCTTTCACTGTTATCACAGTCAAATGAAGAACATATTCCTGCTGCAGGATGACATAATGTCTGCTTGCATTTCAGACACTCTAACCTTAAAGGTACTAACAAAAAACCTGTCAAATTTTTCAACAGTCTTTTGGCCTCCAACACTCCTGTTATGACATCAATTATCTTTCATGGCAATTTAGCCCTTGTATGTTCTAAATAATGCAGAACACTAACAGAACTCTATCAGCAGGGAAATTGCTTTGGTGGCTTGGTTTTCTGCAGCATCTCTGCACCTCACAAGTATCTCTCTTCATTTCAGCTCCAAGTCTTTCACCATTGTTTGAGGGAAAAATGAACAATCCCTGTGATGCAACACAGGGAAGGACACCCCAAAAACTAAAAGCCACTTACACCTGTCACACTTAAAGATTGGAATACATGAGGGACTGGCATCCTTAGGTTAGCACTGTGACATCTCATTAAACAGACACATCCAGAGACACTTTTCATATAAAACATTCAGCTTTTAGGATCTGAAAGGCATTGCCACGTTTTTCACAAGTCACACTTCAGGCCAGTATCTTGGTAAGTCCATAGAACAATTTTGCAGTACTGTAAACACTGATCTTCCCCCAAATTCTGTCCAAATTTTATGTTTTAGTAACAGAAGAAAGAGAAGAAGTAGCTATTTGGAAGCTACTGAAAGAGAATTAACAAAGAGGTGGAAAACTGCTCACTGACCTGACTAATGAAACTACAAATTAAATGTTCAAGGTAGGCTAAGACACAACTTCTGGCTCTCCTTGTTAACAATAAGACACAAACTTGGGTGTCCTTCCATGTGGGGAGGGAGTATGAGCAGAGCTGCATCTTTTCAACCCTGCTTCTGATTTTGGCTCTTGAGTAAAGAAACTTCTGAAGTCTGACAAGAAACACTGAGGAGGGATAGGGGGTTAAATGGTATATCAGCTTTGCTGCCTTTTCACAGATCCAGTGGGGTTTTTTTAAACCATAATTTTCAAACCCTATGAGGTAGTATAGTGGCATTTCTAAACTATTTCAAACCACAGTATTCAAACTATTATACAAATAAAAAAAAACATGTAAGTCCAAGATTCAAAACTATTTTTATATTCTTTTAATTTCAGCCCAATAAAATACAGTTAAGAGCAGAAGGTGCCATTCTTTAAACCAGTGTCACAGACTCACACTCACCTTCTTGTTTTCCTTCACAAGCTACAGCAAAGAGCTATTTCATGGAGTTGTTGCTAAAGAGGCCTCGCTGTACGAACACACCGCTGTGCCAGCTCCAATCTCATCAGCCTGAGAGCTGCTCTTCAGACACTTCAGATGTTCCCAGCCTAAACCAGCTCTTCCCACACCTCCCTGCCAGGTGACTCAAAGCCCGAACACCAGGCTGAAAGTCTGCCTAAGCTGAGACCTACAAGGAATTTTGCATTTAAATCTGAATGGCAATGTGGGGAGAATAAAGGCTGGTGTTCTCTGCACACTCTCTCAGATTATCAGATACACTTCACTGTTGCACCAGTGCATAAAAAGGTGTCTATGAGAAAATATTTGGGTTTTGTGAGGTTCTGAAAGTTCTCACTGACTTGCCATCCAGTGTGGTGAGCAGGGACAGCAGCCAGGGAAGGGCTGGAGTTGGGTCAGGACAGGGTTAGGTGAGATCTCAGCAAAAGGCTCTTCCCCCAGGGGGTGGTGGGCACTGACCAGGCTCCCCAGGGCAGTGGGCACAGCCCCAAGGCTGCCAGAGCTCCAGGAGGGTTTGGATGACCCTCTGGGGCACAGGGGGTGACCCTTGGGGATGGTCCTGGGCAGGGCTGAGGGTTGGACTCCATTGTGTGTCCCCTCCAGCTCAGCATGTTCTGGCATTCTGCACCAAGGCAAACCAGATCTTCCAATACATACAGGCTTTCTACAGTACACTGCAACACTTTGCCTGTTTGAATGGGATTAGTTTTCAAAAGATTGCACACACATTCGCAATTTAGATTGTTAGAATGATCTGACAAGAGAGTTCAGAGATGGTTAAAATTAATTTGAAAACCTATAATGCAAATAATCATTAGCAGTTTTCAGTGGCATTAAAATATTCCATAGACATAAACACTGTCACCTTTTCTGGCCATGGAGCAGGTGGAACATGAGGAGCAAAGATACAGACACCTGCTGACACTTAGGACCATTGATAAAACAAAAAAACCTAAAAAAAACTAATTTTAGGTCGTAAAACTACCAAAAATTGTGTTCACAATGAAAAAAAAAAAGCCAGAAATAAAAATAACTACCCTAGAGCAGTATTTAATTTAGCTATAATTCTACAATTAGTTAGCATTGCTTAATTGTGCAGGTAATGAACCTAAATAAGTTTCATAGTGACTTCAACTACCAAATTTATTTACTTATTGAAATTTCTGGTTTAAAAAAAAAGGAAACAAATACACAAAACCTCCGATTTAACTCCCATTACTAAAATTACGTTTGTTATCTACAATGTGGGAATTTCTTAATTGTTAAACAATTACTACTGCATTTAAAGTTACTGCTGATGCTACTGGAAACTAATGTGATATTTTCCCCCTCAGAAGAGAAACAGGTATTTGTTTTACATCTACACAAATCCATCCACAAACTGAAATTATTCTACCAAGAAACCCTGAACTACCTATGAGTTTATTTGTGATCACAGGGATGGGGTGTGTGTGTTCTGATTTAGGTTTCTGCTTTTATTTCCTTCTGGAAAAAAGGAATCTTAACTTCACTTGCACTTATGAACATCATCACAGGGTCTCCAGCCCTCACTTTTCTAGGTACAGGTCTAAAAACCAGATTTGTTTTCTTCTTGATATTATTGGGCTGATCCAGCTCTACAGAACTCTTCAAACAGCATTAAGTTGCTTGTAAAATGGCTCTTAAGGCTTCTTTTATTTTCACAAGATAAAGCAACTTACTGTAAATCTAAATGAATCTTTTGATTTGAACCCATTATTAAATACATATTGTGGATATTTATCCAGCATATGGCACTTCTGAGACCTCTTTGTGCCCTGATTTTTTGGTTACCAGTGTGCAGCTAAACATTATGCTTGATGTTCTCTCTCTTCCAACCTCTCTGTTGGGGGGATAAGAGGGGGTTTGGGGAGAACTGTTCATTTTAGCCTTGGCTTTAACCTTTTTCCCTGTGAAAACAGTGCTCTCTCCATGTTTATCCTGCTGTTTGGTGTTGTACCTGTATCTCTGCAACCTGCTCTTCAGGGTTATGTGAGTTCCCAGGCTATATCTTTGCCCACTTTGGGGAAGTGTTGATGAAAATGTGAAGGGAAGAACAGGAAAACTTGAAGGTACAAAAATATCACAGTCCTTGAGGTACAGCGAAGTCACAGGCATTTTAAACACAGCAAGGCAAAAATACAGAAGTAAAAGGTTTGAGGTTTAAGGGTATTTTTCAAGTACATAAGGAACAAGATGCTGACAAAGGAGAGAACAACGTGCCTGAAGGACAAGCGATATTCACTGCTGAAAAAATACATTTTAAAATTAATTTTAGTAAGGAAAACACACACAGAACAACTGCATTTAGTCAGGTTTAGATTATGTGAATGCCAAGAGTTCCAAGCCCTTTAATTCTTTGCAGTGCTCAATATACAATGTCTCCAACACAAGCCCCCTTGCCAGTAGCGGGACCCAGGTTCCCCCAGGAATTCAGATGACTTGTTTTCCAAGAGTTACAAACTGCTGTGGACATCAGTACAAATACAAGCAGCACTAATAAACCAAAGGCTCAGAAAACAAGTAGAACTGAAAAAAATTGTGTTTTAAAAACTATGGAAATTCACTTTCTTTCATCTTTTATCTTTCTACTTCACCTGTTTTCAAGGGTTTGTTTAGCTGGGGTTTTAACCTCAGGGTATGTTTTGAGTTCCTGCTTGGTGTTTTTCTGTGCAGCCTTGGCAGGCAGGTATTTACCTGGAAAGGAAACTCTGGTTCCCAGGCATTTAATGACTCCTGAAGGCAAACCTTTAGGAGCATCACCAATTATGGCAAGACAAGAGCTAGGAGTCTCTATTAGTAAACATGTATTTCTACCCCTACCAGCTCATGCAACAGATCTCTTGCACTAAATTCCTTCACTTTCTTTTCCTCTGTTTGAGAAATGCTGTTTGGTTTGTGTTACAGAAGTTGCTGTACAGGTAGATCAGAACAGAGAATGTAAAACACCCCTAAAATTTTAAACATTCACTTCATTTGTGTTCCTGACTCCAGTAATCATTTGCTGGAGAAACTTCAGTGCACAGATATGGGAGGAATATTTCTGGGTGTGCTAGAAAATATTCTAACTACAAATATGAAGTTGCTCTCCTGTGAAAACTTCACACTATTATCCTAATTGTAATAAAAATACAACCTGCACCATAAATAACCAATCCAGTGAAATATTCCCAACTCAGTTTCAAAAATACATTACAAACCAATAATTATTGATACAGAAATGATGAAAAATACTGCCAGCCACTTCTGAGAATAGGAATGGAATGCACAAAGACACTTACTTGTCAGGAGTTATTTTTCCACAGGTACTGGCAGGTCTTTAAAAATCCTTCCGTGCTGTGCAGCACCTGGAGAGTGAAAGGAGAAAGAGGTTAAAGATGGCCTTGGAGCATCTTTTGTGCTTGCCCGGCCATTGATGGCTCAAAGAGCCTAAAGCAAAAGAGCGAGCTGTTCCCTCGGGGTGCAGGGATGGAGCTGAGAAGGGGTCGGAGCCTGGAGCTTTGCAATCTCCAACAGCAGCTCGGGGCAAATGGGAAGGGAACTGTGGTGGAAGAGTGAAATGTGGTCACACAACCAACCCAGGGAGAAAAGAGTTCAGGTACAGCCAGACTTCATCTTTGGGAAGAGAAGCAGAGGAGGTTTTTAACATTCTGAAGGCAGGAGACACATTCAGTGCCTTAATCAAATCTAAGCACAAAGAACCACAAACTTTAGAGCAAGATCTGGCCACGTAAATAACTTTCCTTATTATTATACTTTGATGAATTTGCCAGAATTTTCTGAAGAGGCAAAGAATTCCTAAAGAAAACAAGTGTAAGAACTTGTAAATAAGACTGAGAAAAAAATACAAGTCAGGTAGTTTAGAACAACATTTACCCTTAAGTAATATCAGATTTTTTATTAAGAAAATCTATGATTTGATTGTCTCCTTAACAGTATTCAATAAGGTTAACAATTGAGATTTGTACTCCTCTCACAACCTCTTTTTTCCTCCTCAACGAGGAAGAGGCAGAAACTCAAAATGCCCAGTTCCTCTCCCACTGTATCCAAGAATCAAAAATTATGAGTTTTCCTCTTCTCCCAGATGGCACAATCCAAATTTGAGAGGGAGCCTCTGATCCTTTGTTGCTGGAGGATTAAACTCATTTAAAATCTTCAAGAGAAGTGTCTGGTGAAGAAGCTCTGAAACCTCAGAACTGCACATTCAGTCCATGACAGCCCTAACAGATTAAAATTTAAAATTGAGAAGACCCAGGTACAAAGTGTGCACATTTCTCTGTGGGCATTATTTAAAAGCCTGTTTGAAGTCAACTGATGACTTTCCAGTTAATTTGATGAGTTTTAGAGTAGGACACACGAACATGATACAATAAACAATTTATACAGTTACTGTCACACCTGTCAGTAAAATGAGACTTTAACAATTCATTCCTGTGGCTCAAACCAAGTCACTCTTGTTATAAGAAGAACCCTTAAAACAATCCAAATATAGGCAATCTTGTACAAATGAAGACAATGCTGTGGGAAAATGTTAATATTGAGCTTTTGATGTAGGTGCAGTCCTGGTTTTACGCTAATTGAACAGAACAATTTTTGCTGATAAAATTAGGTCAATTATATTTAATTGGATCCATTAAATAACTATAATCTTATTAATAATTTGTAGACCTCAGTTGTCAGAGTTTTCTTCATCTCAAATTTCCTTGGGTTTATTTCATTGCCTCACTTCCCATCCTGAAAGTGAGAGAGAAACTCCTCTGCCAATATCTCTTTCAAACTTCCATCATTAAAATGTTAAGAAAATGGTACCTATTTCTATTTTGGCTTTCATTTCATAGCAGAAATCCCATGTAGGTGTGCTCAGGTGTGTAGAATTTAGTCAGCAGTTGTCCCTAAATGTTTAAAAATCCCCTCCCCTTGGTACAAAATTGTCCCTGCCTGTAAATCAATTAGGAATTCAAGCAATTCTTCAGACCAACTTAATTCTTGCCAGGTTTAACTTCACCACAAACGTGGGGCCTTAGATCCCATGAGAATTAGGTGCCCAAAAATCTTAACAAAGAAGAAATTTCTGATTATTTGTGTGTTATTTTTTAATGTCCCCACCATTAAGAGAACTTCTTTAAAGCTCTGGCCTCAGTGGGACTCTTCAGAGGGGACTGAATGACAGAAACACAATTCTGAATGTTTTTTTGCCTGATGTGACATGAGAGACTGACATTCTTTTACTAAAGCCCATGTTATTTCAGAGTTTGGGAAGTGGATACAATGCTGGATCTGAGGAGCAATAGGCATATACAGATCCTAAAGGGAACAGCTACGGCAGAAAGGCTCAAAAGTGAAAATTGAAATGTGTCTGAATCAATACTCTGCCAAAAACAACGTGCATGTTTATGTTAAATACACATTCCCAGTGACAATAAATTAAAATTTCTTCTAAAAGTTCTACTGTATTGAATTCCTTATTGAAAGCTCAAAAATATAACCTCAAAAAAACCCCATAGCATATGAGGTAGATGATTTAGTTTCAGAGTATGTTTATATTACATTTCTAGCTCATCATTTGATTTTTTTCAGCAGCTTTTCTCCAATTGATGTGACCTTACAGTGTACACAGCAGAAGCGTTCTAATTTAAAATGTTCTAAGGAAGTTTCAGCTGCTTTTTTTCCCTAATCAATCAACCATTGAAAATTACAAGAAAAGTTGGGTTTCTGTGTAGTGTGAATATGGAATTGTAGGTCTTCATATACTGTTTGAATGTTGATATTGATTCCTCCTATTGTTGCCATCCAAGAATGAAGTTTGTCCATAACTATCTCCTATAATGGATAATGGATTTAGGAAAAGGTTTGATCATAACTCTTTCAGATTTTCAAAACAAATCCTTCCATCATCACATCTCTATTCCGTAGATACACAAGATAAATGATTTCACAAGGTTTTTTTGCTTGTTCTCTCTTTCACAGCATCTTGTTAAGAAATAGAAGTTGAGAGTTTTGAATTCCACACTTCAATTATCCAGAGCAGAGGGAGAGGAGGGTTGGGAGTGTTTTAGTTACAATTATACCCTCATAGAATGATATGCAGCATTGATATTCCTTCTCAGCAGTTATCAATTTGACCTCTAATGAATAGAACAGATTTATGGGAAACTCATTTAGGAGGCAGGTTATGACTTGGGTGAGTTGAACTGGCTGATAATTAACAGCATATACTGAACAATTTATGAGAGCTTGAAAAATTGAACTCCAGCAGTGTACACAGGAGAGACCAGAGGGCCTGGGTGGTATCTGCTACTCAGGGTTCCCAGGAACAACAGGAGGAAGCTGTGCTCAGCTCATTCCCACAAACATCTGGTTTGCCTGAGCAAAGAGTCACCTCAGGTATCACAGAACTGGTGGGTGGGAAGGGACCTTAAAGCTGACACCATTCCCACCCCTCTGCCATGAGCAGGGACACCTTCCACCAGCCCAGGTTGCTTTTTACTGTAATATTATTTCAGATACTGTAGACAAAGAGAGATCCAGAATTCCAGTGAACTATCTGTGAAAACAAAAAGTTTTCAGCTCCTTTTTCTGTCCATGTTGCAGAGGGATGTGTGCACAGTATTGCTGCTTTCTACAAACCAAACCAGCCCTTGTCATTAGTTCTATATGTAAATAAGTATATACAAACACGAGAGCTGCAAATACAAGGAAACACGAGTTACTGTGGATTCATGGCCTGTGCTCCCTAATGTTGCACATTAGCCCTGGGTACCTACCCAGCACATCCCCTAGATGTCACCCAGGATCTGGTTTTTCCCTTGCCTACCAACATCCCTTGGCAGAAGGGAGCTTTCACCTCCCTTGCTGTACAGGAACATGCTAAGGAAAATGTAACAAGGTATGACAAGCAAAAGGCTCCTGGCTGGATGCTGTTCCTCGTGCTAACAGCTCCTGACCTTTCCTCAAAGCTCTGCACTGACTGCTTCTTCACAACACTAATGTTGCCCTGTGTTTCAATATTGGAACTGGAATAAAAGTTTTAAATATATTGAGGATGAAGGGGAAAAGGGAACTTTTAGGTTTCAGTTCAGGCTTTGCCTCAGTTTCCCAAATGTCCTTTGGGTTTCTGCACTTTTCAAGACCTTCCTGGTAAAGTAAGATCTGTCTGACACTGTATTAAATGGCACTCAGCATTCTTGATTGTTATCGACTGACTCCCAAAATTCTGTAAGTTCCACTAAAAAATAAATACCTCTACTTTTAGAAATGCAAATACAATATTAGTGGCATCCCATGTGGCAGCAATGAAGGTGCAAGACAACAAAGGTGGAAGAAAAAGCTTCAGTTTCCACTGAAAATTGATCAGCTGAACACTAAAATCACCCAAGCACTAGCACCTTGTCCAGCACTCTGTGCTGCTGCTCAGCCTTGTCAAAATTAAAACCTTGCCTTTATTCATCTGAACTATCTCACTGATGTCTCACAAACAGAAAACTAAAAGCATGATTTATTTTTTCTCAAGCAAGATTAGAACTCACACTCATTCATTCCTGCAGTATTATTCCTGTTGCTGTTTATAAGAAAAACATATTATCTACCATTTTTCCAATTATAAAGTACAGAAGTAGTTCTTGATGACAACAATAGGAGAAGGAGTAAATAATTTTCAAAGTTTTCTGCAAATTGCACAGTAAAGTTATATTTGATCCATTTGCAGGAGCACTTTTTCTTCAGAAGAGAATAGCAAGATATATACATAAAAAAGTGTGCAGCACATCAATAAAGACAAATTATTCCAAGTGCTAATCAGGGGAAGCAAAGATAGAGTCCACCAGCAGCAATTAGATAAACCTATCTTTCAGCAGTTTAGTTGGTTTTACTTCAGAGTGAGACAGAGGAAAGACATTAAAGATTCCTGACAACCTGTGTATTTGTCCTCCTTTTTTTTCTACTTCAAACACAGACTGACTCCTGTATTTATGATTTCCTAAGTCAAGCTACAGATCTAATGAGCTGCTCTATTTTTATTTTCTTTTTGGGAGAATGTTCTTTGAACAGCCTTTTTTTTTTTTAAGATGGGGGATTTTTTAATTTTCATTGTTGGAAATTGTGACAATTACACTGTGTAGACACATACAGCTGGATTCAGAGCAAAGTTACTTTGAATATTCTTTCTTTCTATCCTGAATTCCTTCCTTCAATACATACTGAAACTGCTGTGGGAAGATAACCACAGTTGGATGTAAATTCCCATTTCAGCCCAAACATAAAGCATGTTTCCAAGAATGCATAATTAAGCAGCATTTGTTAGAGTCAATTTGAGTGCATAAATTACTGAACACGGGTTAATTTTGGTTGGATTAAAAGCACCACCTGTTCGCTACTATAAAAAAGAGCCATAATTTGTGTTTCAGTGAAGTATTTCATTCTTACATCCTTGGGTTCATCCTTTCAGGACGTAGCTGGTTTATGAATACCCTCCAGTACTGAGAGAGTCAACATATGCCCCATTTATCTGCTCTTCAGGTGCCTGGGAGTGACGCACTGCAATTCCAAAGGTGTTTTCCAGGCAGGGAAAGCACCACAGATCCAAGTACTCAGACACAGCGTGTGTCGAGGCTTCAGTGGCTGGGACACAGATTGCTGCTCCTCCCAAAGTTCAGAGCAATAGCGAGTCACTGCTTTAGGTGGCAGCTTTGGACATGCAGGACTCAATCCCTGCTCCCAAACAGCTCCTTATCCCAGGCTTTCCCAGCACTTCCAGCATCCTGCTCCTCTCACAGGCTGCTGTGGAAAATGCTTTCAACTTCTCACATGGAGTTGGTTCCAAATGACAGGCTCCAAAATGCTTTTACAGCTGTGAAGTTGAAAAAGAGGGTCAATAGACTGCAGTGAGCCACGAGAAGTCACTGTAAATGTTTCAATGCAAATCTCCTCCCACTCAATCGTTGGGCTTTGGTGGTGGGATGAACCCCCTACTTGCTTGGTGTCTGATGAGGAGACATGAAAATTTCCAGCTCCAGAGGAGAACCAGAAGATTAGGAGTCACCTAAAAATCCATGTGGATCCACAGGGCACAGATCCCGTGGTACTTCAAACCCACTGAATTCTTGAGCAGAAATTCACAGCCCTACCCTAAAAAACAGACGTGTCATCCTCTACTCTAACCTTTCATCTTTAGTTAGTGCAGAGTGTCTCTTCTGTGCAGCCCTGGGAGCCTGAAAGAGGCTGTTACATCAAGGTATGGGGTTAAAAGTTTATAAGGTAACAGTTGTTGAAATACACTCTTCAAGGAATATATTCATAAGATACAGTTGGGGAAAAAAAAAGGAAAAAAATACCAGTGGAAGAATTTATCCAAGAAGTTCTCCTTTTAAAAGTATTCTAGGGACACTGTCAGCTCTCAGAACAAGATAAAGTGAGTTGTAGACACTACAAAAGCATTCCTGTTAGCAGGGAGATGTTCAAAGCAGAGCTACATTTAAAGGCTTTCAGTGTAGGGGACACTGTGGGAATTCTGTGGAAGAAGGGATCAGAGACACCCTCTCTCCTCTTCCAGCTGTCAAATTTAAAACCCCAAGTGTTCAATTTCATCAGTAGAGATGTTTTCATGGGTTCCTTTTTCAACAAGCCCAGCACAATAAAAGCAAGGCTGCAGCACATGAACGGAGTGACAAGGCAGCAACAAGATTAAAATGTAGTTCAGAAAAGGGAAACAGTGATTTCTAATTCCCTGCAGAACAGTGAGAGCACAAGAGCTGGTGCATGTGGAGGAACCTTTGGAGAGCTGGCAGGGCACCCCATCTTCCTCCTGCTGCTGTTTATTCCTCTGTCTTTATAGCAAAGTTTAATTCTGCATCTTGGCAGATGAAGTGCAAGGACAGTAAAAGGTTTATGAAGTGTGACAGGAGAAGCAACAGGGACCCAAATGCAATGAGAGCTGAATTTTGAATAAAAGTAAGTCACTCAGTTTTCCTGTGCAGGAGTTTGGGCCCTCGTGCCTAAATATATTACTGCAGGTAGCTTTATTACCATAAGCTTACACTTATTATTGCAGCTCTGGGACCTCAGTCTAAATTCAATAAACTGATATGTAAAGTACTGGTCCCTCAAATCCCAGAAGTCTTGCCAGAATTACACATCCTTATTCACAAAACCCCTGTTATCCCATGGAATTCACTGCTAGTCATGAACTTCTAGCAACTCACTCAGCTGAACAAAGAGTACAGACCTTTCTTATGGTGTACAGTAGAGGCTGCAACAAACACTAAAGCTTTGTGACTCTTGGTGATCTCATCCTGTAGCTGTTCATGCAAAAAATTGTTTTTCTCTTTCACTTCCCTCAGATCCAGACCTTTTGATTTTGGTTTGATGTGCAGATTCGAGAACATAACTGTGAAATCAGCTTGGTTTCACCTGACTTACAGTCAAACCAGTCACTTTTATACACTTCCCATAATACTTAAAAACGAGTTCAGGCCCCCCAACCTTTTCTTCGTGACCTTCATGCAAATTTCCAACTTGTTACTGGACTGAAGGCAAAATTCTGTGGTGTAGGAGCCCCCCAGAGCTCCAGTTAGTCCAAGTCTAATTTACCTAATCAGCACTACAGCTACAAGCTCCAACATTTGTAAAGCATTTACCACCTTAGTTAAAAACATCACAGTATGTTTGTTAAGAATATTTCTCTTTCTACATGGTACCAGGAGAATATTTTAGCATTTTTCTTTTGATGTCAAGTGCTATCTACCAAACAAATCCCCAGTTTTTTAAATTCGACAGAACGTGAAGTAGGTGGAGATAGTGCGTTTGTAGGTTTGTGATTCTTATTTAAGCAGCTGCTTACATAAATCCTCAGGTATGCACGATTAATTATTTGCTTTCTAATCCCTGTTCAAAAGAATGCCTCTGCTTTTATGTTTAAATCAGGTTTTAGCATCCTTTTAAAGCATTTGACAAACTAAAAATGCAGACACCTGTACATTCCAAAGAGTTCTTGCAATGCTATTGATAATCATCTGTTCCTTAGCACACCTCTGCCAGCGCTGTGACGAGCTGTCACACGGGATCTGTTTGCTCGGATTTGCCTGGGAGGAGGTATATTTTCCTCTAACATTCACAATTTTGAATTTCACAGAGGAGAATGGCATTTCAAACACTCATATAGGTAACGGATATTAAGAGGAAAAAATCTATGGGGATATACTACAAGTTTAATAATTATGTTTATGGAGTCACCTAACCAGCCAGCCTACAGAAGATGTACCTGGAGTCAAAAACCCCAAACTTGGCCTAAGCAAATCTCCTTACACAGACAAGTCTACTTAGTGAACAGTCAAGACCTTCCCAAAAGTACAGATGTTTGTTAGTTGTTCCCCTCCCCTTCCAAGGAGGAAACTATTAACTTCCAAACGTGGCACTTCCTGCAAACCATCCTCCTGATTTTTCTGTTACCTGCCTGAGTTTGTTCAAGTTCTTGTGTATTTCTAATCACTGTAATCCAAAAACTTCAGCTGCTCCAGCCTTAGAACTGCTTGTGGAAAAGCCAGCAAGCCTGACCTGGTGCAGGCTGCCCTGAGCAGGGAGCTGGGCTGGACTGAAGGCCCAGCTATGGTTTGCATTTGTTCATGAAGAGACACACATATGTAAAACACTCTTGTAGCCACAATGCTCCAAACCACAGGAGCTTAAAGAGCATCCCTGGACTTTTTCTGAAGGGAATCCCAGAAACAATTATATCAAGGAATTTAAGTATTCCCTGATACCATTTATTTTAGGGGAGTTATCTTTGGCCTGAACAGAAAAAAACCCAAAACAAACAAACAAAAAAAACCCAACAACAACAAAAAAAACCCAGCCCTTGAATTAAATTCTTTTCAAAAGTCTTCATGTTCCAGCTTTGAGACTGACTACAAAGGAATAAATAAGTGCCCCAAGAGCCTGTTCCTTTGGAAGAGTAGCTCCCTTGTGTTCTTGGATGAGACAATTCAACAACCCCAGAAGTGTAAAAAAGGAATCAATAAGGACTTACAACCACCTTATACCCCAAGGCAGAATCAAGTATGTCAAAATTGGAATGCTGTATCTGAAACATTGTTTATGCCAACACTTCTTATCTTCTCCCTAAACTGGAACCTTTCCTATTGGATTTAGTCATGAACTTTTCTTCAGTACTTAATTGATTTGTACACATTTGATTGTGCTTCATTATCTGAAATGAATACAATCCTTGTCCACCCATTCAGCCTTCTCCTGGCACGTGGAACACCAAGGCTTGTTACCTGAGCTCGCTGCCAGCCCTAACTCCACTATTCTCCATTCCATTCCAGAACACACTGATTTTCCTGCTGAGTCACCTCAAATTCAATTTCTCATTGGGAACTCAACTGAATTACTCGCCCATGAATTAACAATGTTGAATGCTAATACAGACATTGAATTATATCACATTTCAGTGACTAGACGGTGTAATTGCAGCTGACAAGGTCTGCTTTATTTTTTTCTTCTTTTCTAATTTTGACTTAGCGATTTCACCTTTAATATACAATATTTCTGTGGCAAAAACATCCCCTAATTTTTTTTTAGGATTTGGGATGTATCCCCAAATGTTAAATATGGCTCACACATCTCCAGGGTGGGCTGGAGACAGGACAGTGTTAATTGTTCCTGCCTTTAATCACTCTGACCTGTTATCCTGAAAGTGCATTTCAGTGCATGGAACACGCCTTGGTCAGCACAGTCACCTGCTGGCAACAAAGGGAGCAAACAGATGCAATCTTTGTAAGAGCAGACAGAATTATCTTGCTGCTTCCCCACAGAATAAGCATTTTATCCACCACAGCCTCTTGGTTTAATCTTGAGTGCTTCAATTCGTGTAAGAAAAATCAAAATCTACATAAAATTAAAAATCCAATGCAAATTATAGAGTAACTTCCAAATGCCACCTACTTAAGTTGAGATAATTACCTACAATTCTGGATATTCATAATATCAACCAAACCTGATTAGCTATGAGCATTAAGCTGTACTTCACTAGAACAGTATTTTTGGTGACATGGAAATAACACAAAATTGTTGTCTGCTACAAAACTTCTATCAGAAAGATGAAGGCAGTTATTACCCAGAAATCTCAAAACACTGAGAGGTCTAGTTGTGGCATTAGATTTTGATTTCATTTAATGAAATTTTCCTACTTGGAGCAAATTCTATGTTTAATTCTGGAAGGGAAACCAAAGGCTTTATAAGTGCACGTAGATTTGAGAACAGTTGAACCTTGGCAATTATGTCAAATGCAAAGACCTTGCACTTATTTGAAAATCCCAACCAAACACTTTGCAACAGCGTTTGCTGTGTCACCAAAATTCAAACATTTCTGCAGAGTAGCAGAGTTTCAAGCTGAACAAACCCTACCTGGTTTGCTGGCAGCCAGCCCAGTAACACAGTTCCACTACAGCAGCCTACAAAGTGTGGGCTCTGGAGTTCTTGCAAAGAATTTAATGTTTCAGTTGTCCCAGGAATCAACCCAAATTTCAGATGATTGAAATCTGAGACAGAGATACACACTGTACACAAGATTAGCCAAAGTGAATTAATCAAACATGAATTTCCAGGAACAGTTAGGAAGTAGGTACTTTCATGTGCATTTCTAACTGTATTTCCTTATATATTATATGGGCTTCTAAATAGCAGAACAAACTTGCCCACGATGTATGAAGTTATTTTTCCATACAGGTTGCAAATGCAGAGAATAACGACTGAAATAAACTAGAAACATTAACTTTTTCATGTTAGCATTTTTCTGGATTTTAGCATATTCAGCCTCTAAACGAATTAATGCCCGAAATGCTATATCTGTTGCATTCTTAAATTAATGTGCTACAAAAAATGACTAAACTGCTATTTTTAATGACATTTAGCAATAGATGTCAAGACATGTTACTGCTGACTATGAGACTTTTTTGTACATTTTTCTGGCTTTCTTTTTCTCGTGGCATGAAGTCACTTTCTTTATTTTTACTTCTTAATATTAAAGGCTAATTTACTAATCTGAGGGGAAATTTCAACCTATTTTTATTGGGTTTTCATTTTTAACAGGGGGATCTGCAATTTTAATAGTGTGAGTACATTCTTCCATTCTTAGCCCTGGTTACAGCAGGTTTATTTCCACTGATCCAATTCTCCAGATGAAGTGAAATCAAGGTTGGAAGCTGAGTTGCAGCAAAGAGACTCCAGGAGCCATTCAAGCTACATTATAAACTGCATCCTTGAAGGGGCTGCTGTTGGTTCCAGAAGCCAACCTGAACACTGTGTGCATGGGGAGCTGCCACTAATGGGCTCATGTGGCAACCAACCATCCCTGCTCCCACCCTGCTGCAAGAGTGTTGGCAGAGGCTCCCACAGGATCCTGGAGATCTCCTCAAAACTGATAAAATAATGAACAAACACACGAGCAAAATGCTGTTAATGCCACAGTCCAAAACGGATGAGCAGCTCTCAGAATGTCAGCGAAAAATCTCCCAGGTCTTGAGCCACGAGGTGGAAAAGTAACTTTCCATCAAGACCCGTGTTCTTGTGGTCTCTCTGCGTTCAAGCATCACAGGGTTGTGAATTATTACAAATGCTGGCACTTGAGGACTGGCTAAGCTTGTGGGAACGATGTACTTCTCTAGATGATTACCAACCATTCATCTGGCTAATGTGAGGCCAAATCTGGCCTGACTGCCTGGCTCCAGGGAATATAATTAACTCTGCAGTCAGGTTGCATTTGCCAAGTAGGATGAGCCCCGGGAGATGAAGGCACATGAGCAAGAGCTAATGCTGCCACCCAGAGTACAAAAATGGGCTTGCCAGGAAACTCAGGACAGGCTTTTTTCACATCAAAAGTGCACATCGAGCACCCCTTCATGGCAATCAGTATAAAAAAATAGAAGTATACGTATTTTCTGGTTTTTTTTTTCAATTTCCCTACATCTTTGACCAGTTTAAAAACGATTCCTTCCATTCTCCCACTGAGACATCCCCACCAGTAAGAGGTGACCTTAGGAAACCGTGTTTGGAAACAGCTAAGTACATGTAAGTGTTATTGATTGCACAAGTAATAGCGCCAAAAGTGATTACACAGTGTGGCACTTACAAAAATAATTACACTTCAGAAAATCAAAATTAATTTGTACACTTCTGCTACACTTTTGAAGCTGTTGACATTTCATTGTAGTGCTCCTAATGAAATGAAAATTATTAATAATTGTTTCTACTTCAGTGTGACAAATGTCACTTAGGTTAGGATGTGAATTTGTCAGTCCCTCATCAGATCACTAAGTTGACTTTTGGCTCATGTTTGTATTTGAAAGGCGAGTTATTTGTATTTATCAGGTGTCAGTCTACACAGGCCAACCATATTATGATAATATGTTTGCTGGTTCCTAACTGTGAAGCATCTTGTGTGCTGTAGTTGTTTTTTCTTAGAAATCACTCTGAAAAGGTGCAAAAGCAATGGGAAATTAAGTTGCCTGAACAAAAGATGAAAAATTTTCTTCTCCCAGACACATTACTTGCAAAATTATATGAAATAAATTAGAGAAATTAACATCAGGGCCACTGCCTGAAGTACCATTTCCTATTTATTCCCCTACTGAGCAAATTTACTCTTATTTTAACATATAGTGAATCACAGTGTTCAGGTATGGGCAATAAACGAACAACAAAAGCTGTGCAAAGCAAAAGTTAAATCATATTATCCCTCAGTGTTTGTCTCAGACAACATATCACCCCTATAAAGTTACATAATTGATACAAATAAAATAATTCAGCTGCCCAAATACTCTCAATAAAAATACTAGATGTTCTTAGTGTACTTTAAAAGCATTAAATAATTAAAATTCACACAAGCAATACCTGAAGACCTTCACCATTCCAATTTTATAGTCAAGGGCAGTGACAACCAGATGATTTGTCTGGGCAATTCCAGCAAGCCAAGAGCAAAGAGAGTTTTGGAAGACCTGTCTCCATCTGCTCAGGGACTTCTCATCTCCTGCCCTCAACTTTGACAGGACTCTTTGCCGCAGGACACTCCAACCAGATTCAAGGTGCTTTCCAATAGCTGATCTAAAACTACAGAGAATGAAACATCTGAGTTTTGATGATTTTTAAAAAGCCATGCTAAGAACATAGAAGGTTCATTACTTGCAAAGCCCCTCATATTTTTTTACCACCACTGTGAATCTATGGATGGATAAAACCTGAGAGTTCCTGTCCAAAGATCAACACAATAGTTTTGTCTAAGAGCAGCACTTTCAGTTACATAAAAACAATTATATTGGGCTAAGATATCACTGGCCTGGATATGCAGTGGTTCCCTCAGAAAGAAATATTATCAAGAACCAGTTTTGTAAAATCAAAGCCTCATGCAATGATGGCTGCATTAATATTCAAAAAGTTTCCTCATTTATTCAGAGCTTGTTCCACTGGCTCTGACTGATGATAAAATCCTGGTTGTGAGGACCACACAGAATTCAGGATCTGCTGCAGGTCTGTTCTCCCTGCACTTGAAGAAAAGGGTGCTCCTGCTTTTCCAGTTGCTCCCATAAATCCCAATGGCATATTGACAGGTTTGAAAGAAGAGCTTGTAGAAAACCACCCATTCAGCAAACATATCTTTGTTTGCAAAACCCCAACAAAAAGGACCCAAAAAAGTAATAGCATATATGTTTTTAACAACTTTCTCTTACATCCAGGTAGGGTTTTCGCACCTTTGTTAACACCACAGGCACATTATCCACACTGTACACTGGGAGATGATTTTTAATATACTTTGTTTGCAATTAGAGACTGCAAAAAGGGGCTGTTTAAGGAAACTGATTTCCCAGAAATAAAACTGCAAAGGCAGTTTAAAGTGGCCAAACTACAGTAACAAATAGGCAGGCGGTGTGGCACAGCCAGCTCTCCTTGGATTATAACCATGCCCTGCTCCTCACCCACACTTACAACTGGCTGTTCCACCTACAGCAGATAAGCACAAACATCACCAAACCAAACTCTTCCCTCAGTTCTCCCTTTACATTCTCATCAGCAACTTCCCTCTTTTTACCTTATCAATGTATTAAGCGGAAAAATTAAATAGACTTGAAAACTACACCTTTATTTTCATCTTGTGCTTTCCTCCTCTATCCCCTTCACCTATAAATCCCCATTCAGTGTTACTACACTCGTAATACTTAGATTGGTGATGTTTATTTCTCCTACAGTCCCAGTTCTCAAGCTCTTAAGATTGAGAATCCCAACTTCAATTTAAAAATCCTTATACTGCTAGCTCTCAGGTTCTGGAGAACGGGATGAAAGGAGGACTCAAGTGTACTCTAAAAGCTCTATAGGGAAGGCAAATAAAAGGTTTATTCTGAACAGAACAAAAACAAGAGACTACATTCTTAATGTATTTTCAGAATTACTTACTGGAGATTTTTTTAATTGCTAGAATTTATGAAGTAATTACATGCAAATACTGTATTTTGATCCTAAACAGGTATTCCATACAAACCTCGTGTGGTGTAAAACAGGCCAGACATTCCCCAGGAGCACCATCAGAACAGCAGAAGGTCAACATTAAATACTCAATAAAATCATCTTCATGTGCCACTTTCCATAACAGTGACACAGAAAGGGGACAAACTGGGGCAGGTTGAGCTCTGGTGACACAGCCCACTCGGTCACACCCAGTGTCCCCACCTGGATTTTACCTGTGCCCTTGGGGTGATTTGACCCCACATCCCCCAGGGCAGCAAACACCCCTCAAGAGAGAACATTCCAGAAAAGGCACTCACACACATTTCGCAGCCCAGTAAAAGAACATCCAGAATATCCAATACCTGCCCTGCCCTAGAAAAGTTAACAGCACAACCCTCCTGAAGTGCTTTAATACAGTAAAACTCAGAATATCACCAGAATTTTTGCACAGTCAGTGCTCACTAAGCAGAACACCGACCAAAATTACCTGTGGCCAGCATGCTCTATCTCCCCTGAGGAGGAACCCACGTCCATCCACCTCTGTTTTCCGGGCAGGAATTGCTCTGCCTTCTCCCTCCAAGATTTATAGCTGCAAGAACGTGATAAACAGGACCAAAAAGTGGGAATTTAAGCCCTGGGAAGGGTGGGAAGAGCCCCTGAGGGAGCCCAGGCTGCGTTCCCTCAGGTGTGGCCCCAGGTGTGCCCCAGGTGGGCTCAGCACCAGCTGGGTCCGGTTTGGGGAGCGGCGCGTTAATTGGGAGCAGCTGTTAATTGGTGCGTTAATTGGGAGCAGCTGTTGCCAATCAGCCCTCACCTCCCGGGCTGTGGGAGGGTATTAAAGCCCAGAGGGGGCCATGCCTCTCTCTTTGGGCTAGTAAAGTTTACCTCCGTTCTGGGGTGGGGCTTTCTTCTCGTTCCTGGGGTCTGTAGAAACAAAAGAGTTTAGATTTTAAGCTAAAAGCTCTGGTTTCACACGTTGCTAGAGGTGGTGGTTCCGTGTCCAGCCCCGTGCGTGGTTTTGGTGCTTTCAGGTGAGTCTGAAGTGGTTGGTTCTTGTTTCGGGTTGTTCCTGAAGGAGCTGAGGTGTGAGGGGAGCTCCTGGTGCCTTATGCTGGGAAGGGATGTGTACCTGGTTTATCCTGCTGGGAAAAAACCTGAAAACTGGCTTGTGTGAGAAATTTGAAAGGTAAAGGGGACTGTGTTTTATATATTTGGACACCTTATATGTAAAGAGGGTTGGGGGGAAAACAAAATTACCACAAAGGGGAGCAGGTAGGTGAGTGCTGGATGGGGATTGCTGTTTCACTGGCTTGGAGCTGTTTTTCCTTTTCTTAGAATTGTTTTCCCAGAGTTTGTAAGGCAGCTTCGAGCTCCACACAAGTGCCTGTGTCTGGAGAACTTACGAGCTGGGTCACTAATTGCAGAGCAGGGGGGAAAGGTTACACTTAAAAAGCTACAATAGAGGCAGATCTGCAAACCTTAATTGTACTTTAGTTTTATTCCTGTTCAGGCCACAGTTGGAGTGTCATTTAGAGGTTAGTGTGTTGCTTAGAGGAATGAATAAAAATTCTTAATTAACACAACAGCAAAGAACTTTGGTTCCTCATTTGGTCTGAAATAAAGAAAAAAAAGTTAACTGAGTAACAATACATTCCCCTGAAGTGAAAAATTAGCACCTTACTAATATTTCTTTCAAAACCTCTTGATTTTAAATTGGAACTAGTGGTTTTGTGATTAAACCCCTGGGTGGACGTTCAGCAGATTTGAGTTCCCTTCTCAGGTCTGAGCCAGGCTGGCTCTGTGACCCTGGGTGATGTGTCAGTCCCCAGGGCTGGGTCCCCTCACCCAGTGCTGCAGTGCCAGCCCCAGTGCAGAGGGGACACTCCATGGGCACTGCAGGGCTGGGCATTCCCTGCCTGGGCTTGGCATCAGTCCCTGCTCTGTTCCTAAATATGGGTGCAGAACCAGGCCCTGGTGAACTGGGAGTGTGTGTTAGTCAGCATGGGGCGCTGCTGAGAGAGTATAAACAAGGGAATATGTTTAGCACAACATTAGCGGTATTGTTTTGTTTTCTTAACTCAATTTCTTAGTGTAACAATGTTGCAACTTTTTAAGCTGTCTCTACAGTTTGTAACACTATCCCTTAGCTTTAAAGTGTCTGGTTTCTGCCCTTACAAGAAAACAATGAAGCACGTCTAAATATTTTCACTTGTTGGAGTGAAGCATTTGGAGAGCTAAAGTACTTCAAAAGGAAGAATGGCAACTAAAAAAAAAAGGAAGATAATTCTAGAATGTGTTTTAATATTGTTTAGGGATGCACGAAAACTACTGTACTACACAAAAACCCCTGTAAATTTCCCATGGCTTACAGCTTTTTCTTTCCCAACTTAGGATATTTATGTATGAAGAAACTCCTTGTGTGACCCCTGCAAAAGGAAAGAATGCACTCATCAAATTGTACTATTCCCAGGTGATGAAGGTTCCAAGAAATTCCAGAAGCTGAATTTGTAGAGCCTTCGAAAAGGTAAAATTCATTTAATTGTTACTGACAAGTGTTTTATACTGCATTTAATAGCTCTGGTTCCTGGGATGAAGCAATTGGATGAAAAATAATTTGAAAGGTGAACTGTGAATTATTGTTGCTGTGTTTTAGCTGAAAACAAAATTGTTTCTTGCTGTGTGTTGTGCACTGTTTTGTTTTGTGGTGAGTAACAAAAGTAGCCTGACTGGGACTGTCACGTCCAAACGTGGATCTCACTGTGTGAAGCTCTGAGTAACTTGTAGGGTGGTGCTTTCCAGTTCCTTCTGTGTGTAAAGTGCCATCAGGATGATGGGCTGGATGAAGAGAGAGATAAAGCAGATTAGGAAGTAATGACTGGAGGTTAAAATATACTGAATTATTTTCATATTTGGATCAGGATCATGATAAGTAGAATCTCAGGAGCCATTATTTTAAGCATTAGTGTATAATGCAGTACACTACATTAAGTTTTATGCACAGCAGCCGGAACATTGGCATGACTACTGTAAACTTTCCATCACTGCTAGTTTGCACAATGACCTTTTATCTTCATTAGACAATACTCTGACATTGCTCTGAGTGTACCAGTTTGGATTCTTTGGTGGTGAAAGTTAGAATATGTGTTGATGTTAATGGAGCTGTTTACATTTATTAGTATAAATTACTTTTAGTATTCTCTCACATCATAAATTACAATGGACATCAGGAAAGTCATTTGGCAGCACTGGTGTATAAACAGTGAAATGAGCAAATAATTGACTCTGCTCTTCAATGTTTAGTAGCCGAAATGTTTGTGGTGTGTGTGTAGTTCCCAAGACTCACCTTTACATAAAGCAATGAATGGACAAGAACAGTGACTGAGAGTGATTCCCTTGACAGGAGAATCCACCACATCCGCCCCTCCCTGACCATTCAGTCTTAGTCTTTCTGTTCTTATCTGATCCTGTGTGTTAAAACAAGGCATGATGGCACTAATCACCTGTGCATGCACATGTTGTGGTTCTGTCTGTGAAGGGTCCTGATAGCCCAGGGAAAGTCTGCATTGATCAACAAATCATTGAACTGTGTGGCAAGGTCACTTCTGGCTGCTGGGTCATGACATTTGCTCAGCAGAGGATGATAAATATTACTTGTGAATGATTTGGGAAGTTGAATTATATTTATAGGTTCTGTTTCTAATAGAGAAAGTTGTTGGATGGGAAAAGGATATCCCAAGACTAAGCCTCAAGTCCCTATTGTCACTGATAACCACAATAAATAATTTGAATTTTTGACATGTTGCTGTAAAACAAATGTGTAATTCAAATAATAATTCATAGGTAGGTAGATGACAGCTGGTCAGGCAAGCCTGAACATCTGTTTTATAGTGAATGAACATTGAACACTTCTGGTATCTAGTGCTCTATTTTTACCCAAAAAATCCATACAATATTTAAACCCCTTTCATGCTGCATTTTGATGACTCATTATTCCATATTGATATCATACAAAGCTGTGATTTCCTTATGTATAAAAAAGACTTGCTGGGTTTACTTGTTGAGGGAATTTGTGAGGAAAACTAGTATAGAATATAGAAATTTTGAGACAGCAGAAAGTATTTAATCAAGGCAGTGGCTTTTTCAAGTGATTTTTCTTTGTGGCAAACCAAATATGTATTATATTATTTGTGGATCAGTATATCTAATGTCAGCACACATTGCTGTTTATTGACTCATTTTATCATGCTGAACTGTCACAAGCTTCTTATTAATCTGTCTCTGAAGGATCAAAATGCTTTAATAAATATGTTAGTTCCTTTAGATCTGCAGCTGAAATGAAACTGTTAGTTAAATGTACTGTGACTTTGAGTGAAGATACCTTTGGAGAGATTTAAAATGGGAGCATGATATATAAATCTAAGTCTGACAAAGGAGAATGCATCTTTCTCTTAATGGCCAATTAGGACTCAAATAAAAAAGTAAAAAGCCCTTTTTTATACAAAACGTGAGACTTCTTTGTTATGTGGCACGATTGATTTATCAAAGGGATAATTAACTTTGCAGTTTCATCCTGAAAGCTCCTTGCTTGTGTGGGATATTCATTTACATGTAGAGATGGATGTGCTTTACAGTCTGTACAAGTAATGCATGTATGGATGGCATGAGGGCTGGGGGAGTGTTCACCTCTCTTTGCTCTAAACTGATATATGGAGTTAGGGAACTGAGCTCTGACTTTATGCAGTAGAGATATGTAATGTGTGAATGTAGCAATTTTTATAGAATGTAAGTTATTTGAACTTTCATCTGGAAATACTCCACAGGTATCAGAGTCTTTTTGGCCTTTGATACTCACATTGAAATGTTTGCAGCAATTAGCAAAATCAGATCATTTTAGATGAACACCCAAATGTGGAAACAGGACTTTTTTGGTGTGTGCAGCAGAGAACAAGTTGCAGATGGTCAAGTGTGAATAGCCAGGCCTGGAAAACTTGGCAGAAAAGCAAGTCCCCAGGGCCTGAAATGACTTCGTTTTCTGATGCAATGAGTGTCTGTGCAGCCACAGGAGATTGGAGATGGTTTCCACTCGGGACTGGTTTGCACAGACCATCCATCCATCAGTCTGCTTCCTTAGCAGTGTGAGCAGTTTGGCACTACTTTATTTCCCTGAAATCTTAGCAGCAATCCATGATATTGTTACAGTACATTACATGGCTTTTCCTCTGTGTCATTGTATATTGCCATTGGGAAATGAAGCATAAAAAGGCTGCCATTAGAGCACATCATTAAATAAGACTGAATGAATTCCAAGTGTTGAGCAATTGATCAGTCCCATTTTGAGCCATAGAAATGTTTTATCCCAGTTGAGTTCTTTTAATATAAAAAAATCTATGTTTTAGTGGTGCCTTTTATTTCCTTTAATTTTTCTTTCAGAAATTGTGCAGTATAACATCTTCTACCTTGTAAAGGAAAAGATCAAAGCATACCAGAACTTATGTGCATGTGCTAAATGTGAGAAAGTTAGAAATTAACTCCCAAGTGCTGCAAGTTTTCTGAACTATGGGAAAGCGATTCCTACTGAGGGGTTGTTTTAAGCCACTCAATTTTGTGGGTGCAGAGCCCAACAGTTGAATTAACTGCAGCAAGAAAGACTGGATATTGTTGCAGCAAAATTGTTTTGTTTGTGCTGGAGTTACTCAGTTATTACATCCAGTTTGCTGCTTGGCTCATTTGGAAGTCTTGGTCTTCTGCAGTAGTGTATTTTTGAAGGACACATCAGTGATGGGTCATGGGAGGTTTTTTGATCTCACCTTCCCTCTGACAGGAAGGTCTGTGGACACTGAAGGTGTGCTGGGGTGTGACACTACCCAAAGAGCATCATTCTTCCTGTGCAATGCTACCTTTAGTAATGCTTGTGCCACAAGCAATAGGAGATAGCGAGGCACACTTGTGTGAAAATGCTCATTGCCACAATATTGAGCTAGAGAAGGAATATATTGAGGATTCCCAGTGCTGTAACACTTAGGACTATTGCCTTCATCAGAACAAATATTGGCAGAGGTTAAAGGGAAAAGAGTGTAATTCAACCACATCTGCCATGAACTCGAGCTATTTAAATTCAATCTTCATTTTCTCTGAACATTTTGATCTTTGTATTTTTGACTGTATGGAAAGTTCCCCTTTAGGATTTAGAGCAAAGCTGCAGGAGGGAAAAAAAAGAGGTATCCCATTGTTAAATCTTCAAAGAAAAAGATTCAGGGATAAAAGGGGAATTGAAATACAAAAGGTTTCTTTAAGGTATTTAATGTTTCAAAATGTGGTTCTGGCCTCTGCCTACTGGCCAGTTTCAAATTTACTGTCTAAGAAGTGACATTTCAAAGGTGATTTGGAAATGCCTTTTCTCCTGCATTAACTAATGTGAGGTCATATGGCCCTTCAGTCTGAACACGTGGCACTAAAAATATACATGTGGGGAGTGCTTTGTTTCAGTGAGTCACTTTTTTCCTTTCATTTGTTTCTGAAATCAAAGTTTTTGTGTTCTTGAAAAGGCTGAGCCTGTGTAATGTCATGCTTTGAAATACTGTTCTCTTGACATTATAAGACCATGAAAGGTAGAACTTTGACTAACTGTATTATTCCTTCACCTTAAAGAGACATTGTCAAGTTTGCTGAGCTCTAAATATGACCCACCTAGTTTTGTTTCTTTTACCTCTTACTCTATTCCAAAGCTTATATGGCTCCTTTCTACATACAGTGCTTCAAAGCTGCTTTTCCTCCATAAAATTAAGCAAATAAAAAGCCAAGAACTTTTGTTTCAAGTGACTTTTCCATAATCCAGATCAATGTAGGCAGGTGATTGCAGTGTGCAAACTTTATTTTAACTTACTAGTGCTTATCAAACAATGAGCAGAAGTGATTTGGAATGAGTTATGTCTTTTGATGTGTGGAGATAGTGCTGATCAAAGTCACTGATAGCCATTCATGTGAATCCCAGGACAGGCTTTGTCCCCATTAAAAACATCTTCCATTACAATAATTGTCAGACAGCCCCCACCTTCTTTTCAAGTGAAAATAATTTTAATTTGACCCCTTTAAATCACAAACGTAAATCAAAAACCCAAAACTGAAACACGTACTTTTGTTTGAAACCTGAGAGCCTCCATCTAACAAAACTAAATCCCTAATGTTTTAATTACCTATAATGATCTCCTTCATGAACATTCTGCTTGTTAAGGCCCAGAAAATGGCCTTATTGAGAACCATGCGCCACCTTTGTGCATAACTCAGTGGGATATATAGAGGTATAGATATATATACACAGGCATTGTTCCTCAGTAGGTTCTGCAGCTGTGAAAGAGACTTATTTTTAGTCCATCTCATTGCCACTTTTATGGGAATATCTAATGGAAAGTGCACTTTAGATCTTGAAACTTATCTGAGTTCATGTTAATAAATAGCTGTATACAGCTGAAAAGCTGGCTTTCATGATGAGAAAGCTTTAAAACCTCTATTTTGCTCATTATTACTATATATAGAAGTGGAATTTTGGAAACTTAATGTGATAAGAAAACTCCTGACCTCAGTAAAAACCATTTTCTGCCTAATAGAAGCAGGAAACACCCAAGGCTTCACTTTGAAGTCCCTGAAACCCAAAGATCAGAATGAGTCTCAAGTACCCAGAGTCCTCCATAGCTACAGTTCCAAACCTCAGAGTCTGTGGTAGCTTCAGTTCCTGGGAATATTTATTAGAGCATTGGTGAGGGAACACTAGACATTAAAAAATAATTGCATAAGAGCAAATCCATGAGATGTTCTTCCCCCACTGCCCTCTTGAATACTCAGCTGAGAGGGGACCTGAGTGGGATTTGCCTCTGGCTTTTTTTGTGAGAGCACAGGAATATTGTATTTGGTGGGGGAGATCAGCTGGGTCTTTAAAAAATAAAATAAAACCCTACCAGAGGGCTGTGGATTGGAGAGTTGAAACAGATAGGCAGACAACTGAGAAATTAATCTCATTTCATAAATCCAGATCTAGTCCCAGATTGGAGCGAGCCTTACCACAAAGTTTGGTGATGAATGAGGAGAAAGTAGAAACAATCTTCTTTGGTTCCACTATCTAAAATAAAATTGAAGTGACATTTTTCAAATGAGAATACATTGTGTGCTGCTTTGTCTGGTTCTTTCATTTCAGCTTTGTTAGATCTTTTGTTTCTTTGATGCTCAGAATATTGCACCATTTGGCTCTAAAACCTACATTAGAAGAGCATTAATTAAAGGCAGACACAGTGCAATGGAGACACTGTTAAAATTATGCTTGAAGGTACAATGTAATTAATTTTGTACAAGTGAAACATAAAAGGGAGAATGAAACCAGAGGAAATAGCAGCACATCCTCACCAAATGATAATGAGAAATACAATTGCAAATCAGACAAAATGTGAAAGGACATATGGAATAATTAGACTCCAAGAAAGAAATCAAAACAAAGGGTAACTTGCTAATTGCTCACAGAAATGAAGAATATATAACTCATGTCCAGGGTTCTTGGGGTTTGTTTTGGGGTGCTGTTCTGGGTGGTGTGACACTTGTGTGACCCTGACAGCAAAGGGAGGTTGTGTGTTTGCCATCACAATTCCCTGAGGGGGATGTAAAGAACTGAGGAGGCACATTCACTTCAGAGCAAGGTCTCTGTGTGAGTATCTCAGAGCCTTGGCTGGGATCTGGGCTGTGGCTCCCAGGTTGAACAGGAGGGCACAGGCCAAAATTCATTGTACAGGAGATGAAAAAGGCTTTAGGAAACTGCTTTATTTTAATTGATCATTTTAAGTAACAATTAAACTTCTCCAGATCTTTTCAGAGCCCCTGTGGCTCCCTCTCAGTTGGGAGTGTTCTTGAGTAAAGCACTTGAGAAGATCAAAACTGTACCTTGAACACTCACCTTAAACACTGCAGAGTTTAGCTGAAGCCCAAGGTCTCCACAGGTCTAGGGAGCAGTCTTTGAAGATGCAACATAAAAAGAATGAAAGTTAGTCATATGTTTAAAGGTGTTTGTTACATGTGATGAATCCCATCCTGTTGATGGCTGGGATTGCAAAGCTGTTGGTTTTCCTGCAGGGCTTTGGTTCCAGTTCTGTGGGAACTGCATTGGGATGCCCATTGTTACCTGCTGGGGGAGGAAGGCACCACTTGAGCTTTAGTGGGGCCACTCTGTAGGTTATTGTCAAAGCCTTTGTTTTGTTTTAGGTTTATACAAAGAAAAAAGGTCTATAAAAATGTCAGAACACTGTTCACACCCCATACCTGTCTGTATCTTGGCACAGAAGTGTCACTGCATGTCACTCCTCAAACAGGCTTTTGTCACCTGACAGGAACCAGTGCTACTAGAAATGCTCCTACCCAAAGCTTCAGTGTTTTCATTGCTGATGAACAACACAGTAAATGTTTATAAAGATTGAAGGGAAAATACTGAAGCTTCTTTTGAAGCATTGTATAGTTTTATGTACAATATTTTCCTGAAGGCTCTGTAGGTTGTAACTTCTTGGCAAATATAAAGCTTTCCTAAATATGGTCACTACCTAAAGAGATCCTGATAGCTGAGGGGTTTAGTTCTAAGTTGGAATTTCTTCATTGTCTGGAGAAGTCAGTTTATTATTGTCTTTCAGTTCATCAGAACTGAAATGGAACATGCCATTCCCAGGTGATCTAGAAGGCTTCTTGCAAGAGCAAGATCATTAATTGCCCACAACTTGAAACTGTGCACAGAAAACCAAAATTGATCCCTTTACATCCTGTGCGGTGTTATTGGCCTTTCTACATTTCTAAAGCTTTCTTAATTAGTCACAAGCTCCTGAGCTTGAAAGCTGTGTAATTTATAGCATAATAACACCTTCCCTGTGCAGTGTACTTTGTCATCTACTGGGATTTCGAGGAGTTTTAAATAAATCAAATCCCTTTTTTAGTATTACATAACTGAGTGCAATAAACTTGCAAATATGTTATTTACCAGGTGGTCTGTCTTTTGAAGCAATTCAAAGGACAAGATAGGATTCAGAACAGGGTATGTTCTAAGATAAAACACCTTGATCTGTTTGCAGTATATGTAACTATATTGATCAGACTCTATTTTTTCACTGAAATGTCAAAGCACACCATTTCAAAATGAAACTAAAGGAAAAACACACTGTGCATATTTTACCTTTTTTGTCTCCATGGTAATATACCTAAACATGAAAATGTAAAAAGAAGGGTGGGGGGAAACTTCATAAGGTATAGTATACAGCAAAAATCTGAAGGTCTTTGATCTCCTAAGTTGTATATTTTGTCATGATTTGCACTAAACAGTAGGAAGAAAGAAACTTCAGAAGGATGTAGAATGCTCATCCCTTCATTTTTATAGCAACTTCAGGGACAGCTCATTTAACTCAAGTTTAATCTTTATTTCAGTGTCAGGACTTTCTAAATTGATTGCTCTGTAGTAATTACCAATGTGTGGCTGGGCAGCTACTTTTATTAAAAAAATTAAAATAAACAATCAACTTTCAAACTTGATTATTATACCCTGAGAAATTGTCCAGCCAAGAAGCATAACCCTCCAAGATAATATATTCTTTACAGTTAATTTCTGTAAATATGTTCCTGTTGTTTGGATAAAACATGGGCAGGAAATTGATTTCCTGATTCACTTCAGTTTACAGGCTTTTTAAGAGCAATTTTTGTCTCTACCAATTAATCTTCAGAAATTTTTTTCTTCTACATGAATGCTCAGAGAGTTTTGATAACAAGGAGCTCTAATTCATTGCTTCATGAAAGGGCCTTTTAATCTGTTATGTTTTACACTATTTCCCTGAAGAAACCTGCTGAATTTCAAAGCAGGGATCTTTTCAAGGCGTACAGATAATATTTTGAAAGGTAAGTATATTTTGTTACTATTAGTGAAGGGGAAATAGCTTTTTCTGATTAAAAAAAGCTGCTCTGAGTGTCACACAAAGGTGGAACCTGCGATGCACAGATGGGCTGTCTCCCCATTCCAAAGCTGAGACAGAGAACCATTAAAGGCCCCTGAAGGTTTTGGAGCCTCCTGAGCAGAGTGTTCTGCCCCTCAATATTGGAGTGATGTCTTTGCTCCCTCATGGTTCCATTTCTCTTGGTTGTGTTTCAGCTCAGAGACAGTGTATACTCTTTCTGAAGTGTGTAAGTGGATGCCAAAACCAGGTATTTCGTCTCACAGCAAACCCATAATATTTTGAAAGCCTCATCTACTGTGAAACTTTGAAGTAGGTGAGCAATTTTTGGTTGCACCTTGTAATTTTAGCTTCTAGCTCCTGTAATTAATCTTTTCCTGTTTTGGCAATCTCGCAGTTAAGGTAAGAGATTTTGCTCAGGAAGGATTTCCAAAGCAGGCTGCTTACAGAAGTGATGCAGAAAATGCATTTTCATTAATTCTCAGGGAAATGCATGCTGTGATTTCTCATAACAAGTGTCCAGTGATGAGGGCATGGCAATGAAAGCCACACCTTTGCAGGTGATGGCATCGTGTTTATCCTAATTCAGCTTCCCAAGAGTCCAAGCCCAGCTGGCAATGCACCTCTGTGACGTCTTGTAGAATACTTACCATGAGAGTTTTCATTCCTCCTCTTGAATTAACACAAAATGAGTGCTAAACCAGCAGCAATGTTACTGCTGCTGAATAATACACTCACTGCAGCAGCTTCCTGAGGCAGCATCAATGGGGAAGGTATAACAAGCACAGTGCTCAAAATTTCCTGCAGTCTGGTCTCGATTGAATTTCTCACTTTATTCAAAGAAATCTGCTCCACAGAATTCCGAGTTCTGTGTCTTCAACCACCCTTGCAGCTTGTTCCAAATTAGGTTGTGGTTCTGGCCACCTGTCATTACACTGCCAGCTACTATTAAACCATCAAAGCAGTATTTTAGTTGCTTTGATGTAGTCTGGAATTGTATCTACTGCTGAATGATGATTAGATTAAATGTTACAAATGTATCCAAAGGGAATAGAAGCACCAGCCTAATCTTGATCCACTACAGTTTCATTTTAAGTGTTTCCTTATGTTTCTGTGATTGTTGATGCTTTCCTTTGTATTTACACATGCTCCTACAGCAGAAACAGCTTCTTGGAACAGCATTAAAAAGCTGCCATTAACAAAGGCTGCCTTATTAATGTGCTGGTTCATAGATCACAGCCTCAGAGAGCTCTAGAGAATGGATAGTGGAAGTGTCATTTCCCCTCTTCTGATGACAGTATTTTAATAGATATGGAAAAAACACTGAAGTGAAATGAAATTCTTTGTTCAGGTTTGGTAGAGAAGTCTGGCTTCTTTTTGAGAATTGTTGGCTACTTTTGTGCCAGGCCTCTGGCTCAGGTAACTCTTGAGTGTGTGTTTAGTGTTTGTTTGGCCATGGTCTAATGGGTTGTGTCTTCCTAGAAAATATAACTCAGGACTGGATGCTGGCAGGCCCTTCTTTAGGAGGTTACCTGTGTGCAGGTTAATGGAAGGCAGACACCCATGAGCACCTGAGGCTGCATTTGATGCTTTTAGCAGTAAATCAGCCTGAGCTCGGAGCCTGCAAACATCTGGCTTTTTGTTTGAGGAGGAATTAATGTTGTGTAATTACAGGAGGGCAAAGATCCAAGGAGAAAGAGAGAAGAAAAATATTACTGTGACGAGATGTCTGATGCTGCACTGTGCATCTTCTTCCACATAAGCAAGAAGGTTTTTTTAAGCTCAGTTTCATGTTTCAATTTTTCTGATTTTCAGCAAATTGAAATAATACTGAAAGGTTAAGTGTAGGCTTCAAATGAAGCTTGTTTTTATGATTAGGAGTATAGAAAAGACAAATTTGTTTTTCTCTAGTTTGTTCCTGGCTGATTGCAATAAAATATAGACAAGGAGTTTTTTTCTATTTAGACTTTATCCTTTTGTTTTCTACAGCAGGAGTCAAGTGGTCTTTAAATCACCCTTGTGAGCAGAACATCCATGTGATGTTTGGCAAGTGGCAACATTTTAATTGTGATAGGTCAAGGAAATCTTTCAAAATGGGCCATGAATAGAGTTGTGCAATTTGGGTCATGATTTGTCCCCATGAATTCCTCTTCACTGACAATTTAAGTTGTGAAAAATTAAGAATTTTTATTGATATCAATGCAGCTTCAAAATGTTCTTGATCCAGAACAGACCAAAACAGCCTGGACAGGATATTTAGGAGCAGATCTCAAACATGCTGAAATAAATACAATTTTAGCCTGATTTCCATAGAAGTAGCAGTGGGATGTGCCTTTCCTGAAGGCTTTCAGTGCCTGAGTCATATGTGAGAAGAGCTTTTGAGAAGCCCTATAGTTATTTGTTTTGTAGAACTATGTGGAAGCTGCAGCTGTGTAGTTACCTTTGCTTTTGAAGGGGAAATAAACTTCAGTTAAGATATGTATCCTTTCTATTCTATTGGAAAAAAGTGGCAAAACCTCATCACAATTACATATTTGAAAGGGATAGTTTTGTTCTTTATTTTTTAAAGTAGTTAAAACTTATAAGATGGGAGATGCTTAAAACAAATTATCTCCCATTTTCTCAAACTCTCCATAAAATTGCCATCAAATACTTTTCTTTACAATAGAAAAAGAGAAGTAAATCATAGCACAAAACTTACCCTATTCACATTATCCTGAGGTTACAAGAAATCTGAAATTATAAAGAGTGAGTTCTCCTGCAAAGGTTTAAAGATAAATGTTAACTGCTGCTGTCTTTTCTTGGAGTGAGAAGCTTTAGCCTGTTACTTATGCAAAGGATAATGATGGTCTGTAATTCCCCAGGGCACGTTTTCATGGTGCACTGGATAACCGATTTTGTGCAAGAATATCAAAATCCCAGCTCTGAAGATGTTTCTGCCACTCCAGTGAAAGGAATGAAAAATAAGCTGTTTGTCCTTGAATTAAGGTGAAATGATGCCTTTCCACATGCAGAACAGGCTGAGTAGCCCCACCCTGGCCATTGCTGCTGGGACAAGTGCAGCTAATGAGCAGTGGGAGGGAATGAAAAGGACCTGCCTGTAACTTGCCCATAGAGACCTGTGCAAGGCAAGCAAGGATATGTCAAGTCCTTCATGTATATTTTGGTGTAGAAGTCAGACTTCTGTCTGCAGAAAGCATCTCATTCAGCTAAAGATGGCCTGTGGTAAAAATATTTAATATCTATGTGTATAAATATATGTTATGAGACACAGTAGGGCCAGTCTTGTTGCCCAAACTTAGGAGTTCCATCATTAAACAGAAGCAGCCCCTGAACTCACCCAGCTTTTTCTATGGCTCTGTTCTGGAAGGGGCTGCATTTGTCCCAGGTAGATGGTGCTCCTGTGTTTGCAGGACAAGAAATGTGTAAGAAAATGAACAGTCAGTAGCTCTAATCCAAAGGGATTTTAGTATTTATAGAATTTGCAGGAGGAAAAATAAAAACAATAGTTTTTTCCCCCAGTTTAAAATAACATTCTTAATGAGTGTCACCTTCATTCATTGCATTTATTTTCCCTGCATAAATCTGGTGCCTATGGCTCAGTGCTGAAAATAAGGGTATCTGATACCTACATTTTAAACAAAACATAAATTTCTTGCTCCCTCTTCATTTTCACTTCACATGAGGATGGTTTTGTTTCTTTTCCCCAATGTAATGCCATAACAATTGGACAGTTCCAGTCATTGTCCTTCACTTTCCCAGGTGAGCTCAGCCTTGAACGGTGTGTTCCTTTCAGCAAAACCTACACAAGTGCTGGACTCAAGTGGGCAGATTTCCTCTCCCTACAGAAATCTGTTGTGTTTGCTCTGTTTGAAACATGTGAACACCCTTTGGTGGGCTGAGACCTTGCCTGGACAACCTTGGTAACAGTGAGTGTGGTGCAGCTGAATCCTCTTGGGGATGTAAAGCTTCCTCCTTACCCATCAGAGCTAATTCCAGTTGCCAAGAGCAAATGTGCTCCTTAGTAGCAGTGGAACAGTCTGGCAGTGATGCATGGGCTCAGTGTTGAGCTTTCTTACCCTTTTCTGGGTCTGTTAATTTGATGTGATTTGTTATAAAATATATTCAATTTGCTCACTTGGAATGGGAAAGATATTTGAAAAAGGCCAAGTAGGCTTGTCATTGAGTTCATCATACTTTAGGAAAGCTGAAAATCCTAATAATAGCCTCCTAAACCTAGTGAGTCTCTAGTTATTAATCAATAATGAGAGGAAGAAAAGGCTTATGATCCAAAAACAATAGGAATGTGCATAGACTAGGCTTAAAAAAAATTGTGCTAGCTGAAAATCAAACAAAACCCAATGGGTTGTCTATTCTAAGCATAATAATGAACAGAAAAGTAACTGGAAATGACAGCTCAGTGTGTTGTGTTCATCCCCTGTCAGTGACCTCCACACCAGCTCTCCAGCATTTACAGTCCAAGACCTTTGTGCCACTTGTACAAACTGAAACACATCTAAAAATCAAAGTATTTCATATTTGGTTCAAAGGGACAGTGAGAAGTGCCTTGTGTCAGTTTTCCAGTTTGCTGTGGCAGAAAAGGATGATGAATTTTTTCTTTATTATAACCAACAGGTTAGAAAAGACTCTAAAACCTAGGTCTGCAACTCAGCATGTGGACTCTAGCCACCAGGCAGAAGGGACCAGAAAATGTGTTTTAATGACCCTCTCAGGAGCAAAATACCACCCAAATGTGCCACTGATCCAACCAGCTCTATTTACATCTGGGATTAAATCTGTTAAGACTTCAGATGGATTTTTGGTGGGTTTTTTTGGGTTGGTTTTTGTTTGTTTTGGGGAAGTGGAAATGATCTATAAAATACTTAAAAAAATGGGTTAGAAGATTCTCATATTTGGAGATTTGGAGACTCAGCTAGGGGTTTGGATCCCTGCTTCTTGAGGAGGTGTGAAACCTGTAACTCTCCAGCTACATCCTAATCATTGACAAATCAGGATTGCTTTTTCCCCTCTGCTTCATTCCAGACATTTCTACCACCTTGCATATTATAAACTGCTCACTTCTGCTCACAGAAAGCTTAGATTATAAATAGCAATACTCAGCACTTTTACTTCACTGTAAATTGTTGGGGGAGAAAGATTCAAAGCAATTTTAATCATATTGTCAAAGCCAAAATAAACCAATGTATCAAGTTGAGGGGTTTTTCCAGTTTTATGACATAATTACTTGTGTATTAGGCCCACAACAAAAATAATAGCTCTGCTAGTGCAATGTTTTTAAAACTTTATTAGTACTGTTTGCCTTAAGATAAAATGAGTAATTACCACCCATTAAATACTGACAGGTAACCAGTTACAAGAAAGATGTTGCCAAGTTATTCCAGCTCAGTAAAATCAATCTTTCACTGTTATGCTTAATTAAGGTAATTCCAACTTGACTCTTACATAAAGCTCAGTTGGAATGCAGAGAAAATAAGCCTTGAAAAGAAGCAATACTGCTGTACTGAGCAGCATTTTGCAATTGGAGGGCTAATAGTTAATTATTTATGGCCATTCATGAGAGGGAAGGCATCAGGTGACACATGCTGCTGGAATTGTTCCTGCTTTATTTAGGCTCTATATATGAGCTAGATTTTAAAATCTCCTTGTATCTGAGAGCTGCCAAATTCTAACACTTCCAAAAATCTGCTGTTTAATTTGTGGGTGGGTTTTTTTTGATTCTGAAAGAACTAGAGACTAAAAGTGAGCTACCAATGCATAGCACAGCATCAGTGACTTCAGTCCAAATCTGCTCAAGTGGTCCCTGCTGCCATTTCCAGCTTTCCTACTGCTGGACATGTGATTTTGTGAGGAACATAACATGACTCCAGAATTCACTGTCAATGCTTAATGCCTTGATGTCTAATTTTCAGCAGCTGCCACATCTGTGAACTACTTAAAAATAGCTAGATTAATTCATGGCTGAGGTGCTGTAAGTGTGAAGATCCAGTCTGTGTCTCCTCCAGTGCAAGGTTCTGCTTTAACTCTTGTCCCACCTTTGAGGTGCCTTGTAATATCTACAATAAAAACCAAGTAAATACTACCTAATTGCTAAAATGCTGGGGAAATGAATATTGTTATAAAATTGCTTTTAAAACCTCATCCAGTGATTTTTATGGGAACCAACTGTTGCCTCCATTGTGTGGAAGGCCCAGGCAATGACCTGGATGGAGGATTTAATGTAATGCTTGGGAATCTGGTTCAACCCCACCCAGCCTGGGCAGTGCAGGCAGCAGAAGGGTCTGCCAGGGAATTGTGATGCAAACTGAGCCAGATTTGGAGCTTTCCTCAGGTGGTCTGTTGATATTGTGGTATCAAGGATGCCAAAAGCAGGGGCTGTGGCATGCAGAGCTCTCACAGCTTGCTGGAATGGGTAGAGGAGCTACATGTGCCGACTCTGAAGTGATTTGACTGGGAATAAAAAGTCCCCACTGGTGGACTCATGGCTGTAGTAGGAGGGTCGGGGGAGAGGCAGATGTTGGTATAACCAGAAGCACTGTTTGAGGACAGCAAGGTGACAATGTGCATGTCAAAGGTTTCCCACAATCACAGAACAGGCTGAGTTGGAAGGGACCCCCAAGGATCACTGAGTCCAACTTAACCCTACACAGAACCAGCCCTGAGTGTCACACCATGGACCTGAGAGCATGAGGGCATAACTTCTTTTTCTAGTAGAGCTTCAGTGATCTTCTCTCATAATATACATTGTGTAGGGGCAAAAGCATTTCCATGTTTTGGGGTTTGGCACCCAGTTTGACTCTGCCCTCTTTACAGTCAGAGTGCTACTGTGGTGTCATTAATTGCACATTAGCTAATGGAATTAGCATAATGAGTAGTCTGTGATCTCCACAGCAGCTGATTAACCATTTGGGGTTCCTGTGGAAGACTATTTGTAACCTGTTTAATCTTTCCCTCTTCCCCAGCTTTGTGCTGATGTTTGCCTGTTGGAGCACCTTCTTTAGCCCATCCCTGTCCTGGTATTTGCACAGCAACACCTTCAGTGACTGCCTTGGCTCTGCTGTGATGTAAAACACATCACAGCTCGGAAACTTTCTCTTCAAAATAATTACATTCCTGGATAACTGTTTATTTTCAGAGACTGTTCCATATTGTGTCTGCTCTCCCCCAATCTAATTTTATTTTGATGGACTAAAATATCAGCTGTGCTGTTCTCAAGTCTGAAGTTAATGTATTCATTAGTTATAATTGCTTCCAATGTGTCCTCACCAATCTTAGTCTTCTGGTTACTTAATGATTCTGATTGGGTGTTCAACACTTTTATCTGGGTTAATTTACTATTCATAGTACAATGATGGATTATTCATTTTGTTACCCAGATTACAACTGTAAATGGAGTTATACATCATCAATGAGAGCACCACAGAATCATTTAGCTAAAAAATGCCTTCTAGTTATCTTGAAGCAGCAAAGATATTCACATAAAAACTTTGTGGCTGGCAGTGCTTCCTGCCCAAAGATGGCTGAATTCATTAGCCTGTTATGAATTGCCATAAAAGTCTCTAAATGCTACTTTTAAACACTGTTTTATGTACCTAAGTGAGCACATATGTATCTAAATTATGTTGAGGGAAACTTAATAAAACTTAAAATAAAGTGAATGGTAGTAAAGAGTTTATAAAGGGCAGCAGATTGGAGCTTAGAACTCTCCAACTCTGTTCAATGCTTTGGATTTAAGGATGTGAAAACCCACCATAAAACCTTTAGGCTGGAGCCACAGGAGGAAAAATGGCCAAGTCTAATGTCTCTGTTGTCATTACTGTGACAAGCCCCAAAGCCACAGCAGTGCTGGCAACTGATCTATTAAGGATATATATTGGGTTTAGTCTGGACTAGACTGACACTCCCAGGGGCTATTTTGGTAAGATAAATGGTCATTGAGTCCAAATGAACTGAGTGGTGTCTGATGAGAGGGTATTTAAATATGCCAGCAGAGAGGCTTTGGGTACACAGGACACATGGACTTCCAGTGGGCCTTGGAGATGCATCTTGCATTCACTCATTGCCTCATGTTTTAAACATGGAAATCAGACCTGATTTCCACAGATAACTCTAGATTGTTGCTGTTCTGTGAGCTCATTTTGCATCTTAATTGTAGACATAAACAATACTTAAGGAAGGCAATAGCTCTACTCTACATTTGGGTGGTTCTTTAGCCTATTGGGGTGGTGATGCTGAAAATGAAATATTTATTATGATTAATGTATGGAATAAAAATACTGAAGAATCATGGTAATTAGGAAAATAACTCAAAGGAAAGGAGTATTCTATCATTAGAAACCTTCCTTGCCTCTCTGAAATACACTTCAGTGATTTTGGCTGAAAGAATATGTGGAAATTTGAGTAGCTAAAAGTGGAGTTATAGAGGCAAAAATGTAAAATCAGGAAATCAGCACAAATATGGGAAATATCTCTGTGCCAGTCAATATTTCCTGGCTTCAAACACTTGCACATGAAATATGGATTATAAGCATTTCCCCAAAAAACAAGGGCTAGCAAATGGAAGAACTAAGTTTGTATACACCAGTATCCAACCTCAAACTGAGGGACAATGGAGTTCTAAGGGAAGCATCTTTAATAAATCTGATTAAATGGTTGCATTTTATATTTTGGAAGCTCACTTTAATTAGAATAGTTATATTCACTGTCACTGATGCAACATCACCTGTATGCTCCTCTTGGGGTAACATCTACAGCAGAGCTTTCCTTAGGAGAGTTTGTCACTTCAGTGTTTGAAATCTTGTGATATTCTGGGACCATTTTAGTGCCTTTGCAAATGGGTGTAGTGGGGAGAAAAATGCATGAAGGAAACCTTTGAATGCTACACTTCTTAATAAGTGCTGTGGTTTTACCTGGCAGTTGGAGAGGAAGAAAAACAATCTGATAAATGTGGAGACGTGGGAGAAGCCCACGGGGAAAAACAGCAGCAGAGCTGAGGAAGTCACAGAATTCATGAAATGTGACCTGAAAACAGGTCCTTGATGTTCAGCAACAAGAGCAGTGGATGGGTTTTTTTAATTGAGTTTCAAGCTTGTGGGATCTCATTCTCTTCTTATGATGTAGATTTGGAACATGTTGGGAGCAACACCGTGGTAACCGCAAAGTAATAAATAAAACCAAATGAAACAATAAATAAAACAAATAAATGCCACACTGGCATATTTTTCTCTTGGAATCCAGAGATCAAATGTGTTTGTTACTGGATCAGGCCCTGAATGAGCACCATTCATAAAAATTCAGAAGGCAGAAGAATTGAATGAGCCAGTAAGGGGAAGGAAGAGTAGTCTAAAACATTTTTTCCTAACTCTGGAGTCAATTTTGAAAGAGGATGTGGAAAAATTGTCACAAAAATCTTGAGCGAGCTAGAATTTAATCAAAGAGGAATATAAAAGTGAAAAGGAGTCAGATATAAAATGTAGAAGAAGAGTAGTAAAATCAGAAATGAACACTAGAGGGGTTTGATGCCAGTAGTCATTAGTCTGAAAGACAGAACATGTCAAAATAGAGGGAGTGTTGTGCAAGAAAATCAGTGCAGCAGGAGGAGATTTTGGGGTTTTTCAAACCTAAAAGGATTTGTAGTAAATGATGGACAAACCTTTAATTGTCCATTTCTTTTTGGTTCTCCAAATGCTGTTTTAAACTGACAGATTCTGAATTTCTGTATGGAGTGCTATTCCTCTGCATTTCCAGAGATGTGGCTTTTAAAAAAGGATCAGAATTGTTTCTCTGTGTAGGCAGTGACAGAAGAGCTGCCTTTAATCCAAGGAAAGCATTCCTGGGGCTGGTGCATCCTGCCTGGGAAATCTCTGAATCTCTGCCTTTATGGAACCTCATGGCAGAGGGATGGGGGGAAAAAGCCTCGTGCAGAAGTTGCAGTAGATCCTTTCCTTGTGCTCTGCATTCCCCACGCTGTGTTTGGCCCATCCCAGGGGCTCTGCCAGAGCTGGTGATGGAGCGGGGACTGCACATTTCTGGTGGGATTTTCTGTCTGTAACTCCTAATTTAGGAGTAGTGAGGTTTGGTTCAGAAAGAAACCATAAACACAGACTTAGGAGTGACTTAGAGGTCATAATTTTACAAGAATGTAAAGGATGGCAAGGCTGGTGCGTTTGGGGATTTTGATCCTTCACAAAAATAAGCCTGGAAAGCACCAAAACACAAGTCTCAACTTTGATATCTGTCCTTTCATTCTGTGATGGATCCTGTGTTTTGAGAGCCACAGAAGCATTTAGGGCTTGTCTCCCAGGCATGTTCTTGTTGCATTTGTACTAGTGGGGGTTTCAGTGTCTCGCATGGAGCACAATTTTACTCCAGTATGGGAATTACAGATGTGCTTATGAATTACCAGGATGAGAGCCCGGATAAATGGAATTCAGTTACCACATGAGCTGCTTCTGCTTTTCAGTAATCTGAGATCTGAAAAAGAAACACTCATAGCCTGGTTTGGCTAAGAACGTTTTAAAGTAAGTCTCAAACTCAATTACTGGGTTTTGGCGACCTTACAGAAAGGAGCAGCACCTGATTAACTGATGAGCAAATAAACAGCAGCAGTGTAATGTGACCTTTAAAGAGCAGCTCGTGAACATCTTTGGAAACATTTCTCCTTAAAGAGTGTGTCAAGAATATGCCTCTGTAGTTGTTCCCCTCGCTCTGTGCTGCTGCTGATGTGACACTGTGGCATTTGGGGCTTGTGCTGTGCATTCCCTGGAACTCTGAGGTCCCACAGGCTGTGCCTGCACTCCTGGTGATATCCAAACCACGAGGAGGAAAGTTGTGCTGTTGTTGTTTCTTTGAATGGAATCTCTTTTGTGATTTTCCTCGTGAAATATGCAATGTTTATTCAGTTCTTAAGGTGATCCATGAAATGCTTTATTATATTGTAAGTGGTCACATCAATTAAGTCAAAAAACCCAGAATTTCTGATAAACTTTCATACCACCTCTTTCCCTGATTGCATTATCTCCTTAATAACATTAAGAAACTAGAGTACCTTTCAACCACAGTTCTTAAATACAGCCATGAAAAAGAAAGGTGGAGATCACTTTTAATGCTTATATTCTAAAGGGTTGGAGTATGGGTCCATGAATGTAATCAAAGAAAAGTACTAGAAAATATTTTGGAATAATATTTTGTTTACTATTGGGCAAATTGAATCTGGTCACTTACACAGGGCCCAAGGGAGCACGTTAAAGTGGAACTTGCTGTCAGATAAATGTGGTTTATCAGGATTGAAGTGTGATATATAACCAGTTCTACTTCAAGTAAGAATTCTCTTCTAACCTCTTTGGTTGACTTTCATCTGTGGAGCAAATGAAGCTGTTTGCCCTGTGAACAGGAGATTAATTTTCCCCTTTTAATTACATCATCTACAAGGTTTTGTCTATATTGAAAAAAACAGAGGAAAATAGAACTGCCTCAGATGTTTGAGCACACCATCAAAAACTTGCAGTTTTCTTGTGGCTTTTATATTAAAAGTCAGCTGGATCCTGCAGACTCTGCCCTCCCCAGCCCTGCTGTAGTTACAAATCCAGAGTAACCCTTATTTTCCACTTACATTCCCGCACTTGCATTGCCTGCTGCATTGCTCTGCTCCTGGGCTGTAGCTCTGAACGGGTGCTCACAGTCAGTGCCTTCCTGTCAGAACTCCAGGAGCACCCAAAACTTCAGGAATAATTTAAAGGCCTCCAAGGGTGCAGCCACTTGTGGTTCTTTTCCCTTCTCTTTGTTCCCACAGAAACAGCTGACTCAAAACAACGTGACTGAGAGCTGAAAAGCAGACAGGTCCTTCCCCTCATTTGCATAGAAGAGTAAAATATTTGTGTCATAAATTTAATTCAATTAAACCCCCAAACTGTGGTTACTATCTCACAGATTCCCTTTCTCAAATCAATTCCTTTTTTCATGCTGGAAAAGGATCCAAGAGCTCCTTATCTCTCTGGATGTTTTCTTTTCCTCCCCCAGAAAAAGCCCCTTATGTGGCCAGTACAAAGAGAATTTTTTATGTCTCTCTGAGTGAATGCCAAGGAAAAAAAGTACCAGAAAACAAAGACCAAACCCTTCTCGGGTTTGCTACTTTAATTTTCTGACAGTCTGTCACACAGAAGCATAAAAATCCTAAATATTCCGTTTATATATTTCCTTTAAAACTATTTGGGGAGCTGAGTGTGCACCAGTCTTTGAAGAGACTCTAATCTAGGCTGAAAGCATAACACGAGACATATTAGAAACTTTTTTCCTTCCTTTTGTGTTCTCTTCAAAATTGAAGGAGACAAATCACCTGAGTTGTGTTCTCTGTCAGGTTTCCTGGGCAAAACTTCTGACCCCTTTATTAATTACAACCAAAAGGGATGGGCAGGTATATTTATAAGACCAAGGATAAGCTCGTGGTTTCATTTTGGCCAAATGAACACTCTCACCAGCACATGGAGATGTTTGTAACTCAAACCATGTATTATATTTATTGTTATATATAAATATATGTGTAGGTCTGTGTAGCTTTTGGGGTGTAGATATGGACCACATCAGAGTTATGCTGCATCAGGTATTATAAAAGAATAATCTAATAAGAAAATTATCTACTGCAAAAATTAGGCAGAGTAGATATTTTAATTTAGTGAGTGTTATTCAGCCAAGCAGCCATTGTTTAATCATGTTCTCAGGGACAATGGCTAAATAACTTTGCCAAAAAAAACACTGAAAATTGGTGGTATCTGTCATTCCCCAAAAAATTACTCCTGGAAAAGCTGCTCCCTGCAATAAAATTGCAATAAGGCAAATAATTTAGATACCTCAGCCAAGCCTGCTACAGATACGAGGTACAAATATTAAAGTTCTGCTATTTCTGTGTTTAATCAAAACACGTTAATTTAAAATATGCATTTCAATCCCAGTCATTTCATATTGTATATATATGTATTGGTAAAATAAATACAGGTCTAGTATTGTTTAATAAAAGAATAACAAAATGATTCCTGACATAATCACCTTTAAGCTTATCCCTGACCTCATATATTTTAATTATGTATAAGAGCTAGAAGATCTCCTGTGCAACAAGGAGCCCTTCATTACCTGTAATTCCTATTTTATAACTTTTTTGTTTGATCTGCTCCAGGATTCATTCTGAAGAATTTCAACAGAATAAATTATCATTCTCCCCAACCATTTGACTGTAGCTTTGAATATATAATGTATCCACCCATGTATATTATTTATGAAAGATTGATTATTCTTTCATCTCAATATCCCTTTTATGTCAAGAGAATTTCGGATTTAACACTTTGCTGCCCAGACATAAAGATCAGCTGCCCAAAGGTGTGTCTGCATCCCCATGGGCATTCCAGACCTGCTGGAAGCACCTCTGGGAATGTCAGTGGGAGTTACAGTCACCCTTTGGAAGAGAACTCGGGCTAGGGGGGGATAGTGGATGGATTTGGGGATAATCTGTGCCCTGGGGGGTGAAATGGAGTCTTGGAAAGCTGGATCGATGTGGAATTTGAAATTCCACTTTTGGCTCTGATTTCCTGTTTGCTGCAGCACTTTGTGGCCACTAAGTGGAGTCACAGTGAGCAAAATTCTCAAGGAAATCTGCAAAAATGGGGATAAAGGTGAAGGTAAAGATTTGAGAGCTGTTTGGGTTTCACTGGGTTTGTTTCTGTAAATTTAACAAAAATAAATAAACCAGTATGCTTGTGTTGGGAACTGACATATCCCTGGTGAATTTCTTGTCCCCCACTGAGCTGGATCTAACTTTGTATAGCTCTTGTGGCAAACACTTTGAAATCCTTTTTATTTTTGATGGTGTTTGCTCCTTGGTTTCCTTATTCCATCAGTCTGGAATATTTTGTCCCATCTGTGTGTCCATTCATCGAATTTTGCTTGCTTGGATGGTTTGAATTTTGGGTTTTTTTTTGGGGGGAGGGAGGGCAGAGATGAAGGGATAGTTTGAGGGGGGATTTATTAAGGTCTTTGTCTTCAGGAAATAATTTCTTGCATTTTAAGAACTAACCAAGAAAGCTCTGGTTGGTAATACCACCTCCTGTTAGTGCTTTGTATGTGACTCTGCTTCTCTTCCTGCATGATCATCGTTCCACTCTTAAATAAATATTGCTCTCTGTGCATTTAGTTACACAAAGGGTACCTTGGGAAGGACCTCTGTAAGCCAAAGGCTTTCTTTCTGTATTTTTAATTAAATTGATGGCCTTGTTCTAAGGTCCTCAGGCCATTTTAACTGATCCTGAAGCTCTTCAGGTTAGAAGTTCCCCTCTTTAAAAGATATCCAGTTTAATAATTTATCTTTTACTCTTCTAATATAAATTTCTTTTTGAACTTATCTTTGAGGAGGAAAGGCAGTTAACAATGAGAAATAAGGCATTTGCAGTCTTAGGCTCCTTTGTCTGTTTTGGAGGTTTTTTTGAAGTACTTTCTATTCTATCCATCCTTTTTGGCAAAAACCAAAAAAAATTGTCACTTTGGGTCCCCTTCAACTAAAGTTTGTCAGCGTGATAATAGACAGCCATGCTAAAGATGTGTAGCTCAAAATTTAAGGTGCATTTTCCCTAGAAAATCGATTTTAGTGACTTGTTGGAATTGCCAGTTATGGTAAGGCAGGAAAGGCTCCCAGAGCACCTCCTGAGCTCTGCTTGCACAGGAGAGTGTAATAATTAACAGGTTTTAAATGTGTCCTTCAACAGTTCCTGTACAAAATGTGCAATTCACATCAGCTTACATGTGCATCTTATGCTTTAAATAATACCTGATTAAGAAATTTAATGAATAGCTCTGGTGCTATGCACCTCCACCACTGTCTGTGGAGCTTATTGCCATTTGATCACCCTAAATTCCTCCAGCCACCTAAACACAGAGCTCCTATTCCAGCAGGAACACTGGGAATAGCATTTGATTTCCCACAGTGATGGAATTGGTGAACTCAACATTTTAATTAGTTCTGGATTTTTTTGTGAAAGTTGCATTTTTACTTATTCTATCGAAAATTGTTGCTGTTGGATAACAATTATTTACAACATAGTAACCTCAACAGAAACTTCAGTTCATATATTTGGGATGACTGTGTTAATATAGTGCAAAATGCCAATGGAATGTTGTCTCATAAATTATTAAGCCATAATAAATGAAAACCAGAATGCATAACTGAAAGTCTTCTGAGTCAAGGTGATGATTGCAATAAATATCTTCACTGAAATGCTTCTCCCTGGGCAGGAGGATGGGAAAAATCTGGCTGTGTAGTAGCAGAACATTTAGAGCATTGAATATCTGAAGTTGGAATTGTAAAAATAGACGGATCCAAAATCCCCAGGAATTTCAAGCCAAGAGAACAGAACTGGCCCCTCTGTGTGTCTGGTGGGATCTTTCCCAGTGTCCTCTGGAGCACAGTCTGTCCTTCTAAAAGGAAGGACAGACTTTATTATAGTTTGTTAACATTTACAACCCGAAGTATCTTCCTCAAACTCATATGGTTACTAAGCTTTGGATTCCAAATGACTGTCAGGTTATTTAGAAGAGCTGTAGAATATCAGCAAATCTTGAATATCATTTCCTTCTAATGACATTTGTGCTGTATATGTGAATCAAAAAGTCAAATAACATATTTCATTTTCATCACAACATGATTTTCCTGTCTGACATTAATACAAGGTCAAATAAACATTGCATGGGAAGGAAATAAATCCAAATTTGCAGCCTGAAAGGGCAGTCATATTTCTTGAGTGTTCTGAATGTCAGCTTTTTGATAGGAAACTAATACAATAGCAAGGAGTGTGTACATTTGGAGTTGTCTTTTGTATTTATCTCAGAGTTTAATTTCTTTGAATCCTTGGTGTTCCCCATTCAGCAGTATCCTATGGCATTTATAATGTTTCTCTTAAACTGCAGCAAATGAAAAGCCTTGAAAGGTCAGCATTCTTTACCCTATAAAATAAAATAAAGCCAACTTAATAGATGTTATTCAATAAAGCAGAAAATGATGTTTCCCATAGATGTGTTATTAAAGATGAACTTCCCTTACAGTTTTGGTTCCATAGTGTCTCATGGAGTTTAAGTTCTTCTGGTAAAATATTACATTGAGGGTCCTAACAATAAAGACTATGATTTTTATTTCACTCTTGGGCTCTGCTGTGCCCTGTGACAGTGATGGTCAATTATCATTGAGGGACAGAGATTCATGGGCTCCTCTGACCCACCTGTCCTGGAAAAGGGGCTCCAATGTCCAAACTGAGAACAGCAGGACAACACTTCATTCCAAGCTGAGGACAATATTGTCTGACACTGTAGTGGCACTTTGGTTTGATTTTCAGTCTGCATGGTAAAAGGAAGTAAAGAACTTCAGTGTGGGATAACCTGAAAGATTTCAGTTTAGGGTTTTCTTGAGGGTGCCCATGGTTTTTTCTGATTACGAAGTGAGACTGTCATTCTTCCTTACCAAAATAGGCCACAATATTCAGCCAATTTACCTGGGCTTTCTCTCTGCACTTACCTTGTAATGGCTTGAATCTTCCATCCCTAGTGAGGAACCATAGTGAGATTTATTTCACTATTTTTTGACTTGTTCCCTTGTTCCTAAATACCTTGGGGCAGATTTTTCTGTATTCTGAGTTACAATTGTCTTTGAAATAATCCTTTGAGAATGAAGTAATGTTTTCATGACTATAAGTATCTGCTCTGAAGAAATAAGAGAAGTTATCAAGAGGAACAATAATAAAAACTCCAGTCCTCTCACTGCTCACAGGGCACCACTATTTCCAAGTTTCAAATTCCACCCTCAATCAGCACATGTTAATTGGCTGAACATTGGAACCTGAAAGTATCTGAGTGATTCTTTCCTAAATTTGCAGAAAACTGTGATTTAGTAGGAAAGAACTGAGCTCTGCCCCTGTGATCTCCCACTGATGTTACAACCAAAGAGGCACTTGAAGGAAATAACGATGAGAATTTTTATTGTGCCTGTTAAAGAAGTTTATGGGGAAAAAGTAAGAGTACCTTCTGCCATAGACATTCTAGTTGGCAAAAATATTCCCAACCCCAAAATAACAATAACCCAAATTCTCAGATGAGTCCAGTAAGCTCTGGGGCACAAAGGAGACACTGAAGGTGCCCCAGCCACAGAGCAGCCTCAGACTCTGTTCTGGCTGGGGCAGAAATGGCTCCTTTTCAGGGACAGTGCTGGGAATGCCCCTGGGCTGGTTGGATCTTGAGGAACAAAGAGGGGAAAGCTGGGGGATGTTCCCTCTAAGGCTTTGGCATAAAACAGTTATTATTTTTAAAGGTGTTTCCTACCTCAGATAGGTAGAAGTGCATATATGGATCTAGTTCTCATTTTAATTGGTGAGTTTGACAATTTTTTTTCCTAATTAGACTTTCAGTTCTTTTAGTAGTTTTCATTGTTCTGAAAGTAGAGAAACAACTATGAGTGGAAAGAAATCTTCCCAAGGCCTAGTTATTTTTTAAATCAAGACCTAGATAGGAGGAATTTAGTCTCATCCTCTTTCATTATTGCCTGGGAAATGAGGTGAGAATATATAATCCCCATACTTCTACCAGTGGCTCAGCCAGGACACTGAGCAAGAACCAATTGTTATAGTAATTGAATTTCAGTAAAATTTATGAATCCTCCTCAATAATGTCAAGTTTATTGAAATCTAAAAATAAAGAAACAGAATACTAGTCTGAATTATGACTTAAGAATTGTAATATATACAACTCGGCCCCCTGTTATTAATAAATGCGCTGCACTTCACAGGAAATTAGTTTTCTAACTATTTGTGCTGTTGTGAAATGGTGCTGTGTGTAATCATTTGTAAGGAAGAGTTTCCAAAATTTATCTTCAAAGCAGTATCCAAAACATTAAATGAAGATCAGTGGAGATTTCCAGAGTGAACAAGGGAAGCTGAAGATGGGACATTAAAACCTTTCTCTCATAATGGTCTGCTGAGGGGCTGGACAGGACGTTGTGCTCTTATCCAAAAATTTGAACATTCTGAAGAATTCCAGCATGCTTTACATGATTATTGGTTTTTTATTATTAATATTACCAGTTGTGTGTGGCTTTGCAGTGCTGGAAGATTGAATCACAATGCTCAGCATGTCGGTTTGTTTAGGCAGAGTTTTACAGTGGTAGGTCCAGATTACAGGAGAGAGAAATTCCACCTGTATTGGGATGTCATTCATAATCTATTAACCAGATAAAAATAAAATTGGGGGCTTATTTGCAGAGGGAGAAGTCTGGAGTATCTCCACTTCCCTCGTGTGTTATGTGAGTGTAAAAGCTTCTAAAAACCATATTAAACACATCAAATCTGGTAGCTCACATTGCTCTTACTGGAATAGAATTATTTAGGAGTATCAGAATTAGGCTTAAGCAAAAGGAGCTTTATTTGAAGATGTTGCCAGTTTTAATTCTGAGGGATTCTGAAGGGGTTTAGATACAGAGGTGCAGGAAAAGCAAGTTGGAGTGCAGGAGCACTACTTATCTTTTTTTGCAATACAAGCAAATAAACACTGGAAAATCCCAGCAAACCCACCCATGTTTGCCCCTTACACAGAGGTTTTTACCACCAAATCTCACCCAGAAATCATCAGTCCCATCTTGCAAATCAGAGGCTGAAGCACTAGAAAGGCAGATATTGCTGGGATTTCTCTCCTTGTGCTTTTGTTTTCCAGCTCCCAAACGCTTCAGGACACAAGAGCTGCTTCTTTATTATTTCTTTTTTAACTCTAAACTGGCCAGGCAAACTTAATGGTTTTTCAAATGCATTTGTTGTTTTTAAGCAGCACTTGCCAAAGAACCATTAGAGCTGTGATTAATTCCTTCTGTCACAGCAAAAAAAAAAAAAAAGGAAAAAAAAAGAAAAAGAGAATCAGCCATGAAAAAGCTGCAAGGCTTTTAAGTGTGAATAATTTGCTGATGGTCTAGGAAGGGATTACAGTGCTGAATACACGTCTCTATAAATATTAAAACAGATTTTTTTGTAGCAAAACTATACTTCAGGACATGCTTACAACAGCTAAAATAGCTGTAGAATTGTACTTCATTCCCATCTCTGTCAACTTTCAAGAAATTGATGTTTCTGAAGAGCCATCATGCCAAGATATTTAGATCAATGTAACCTACTTTAATGTTAATCTGCAGAAATCAGCCAGACTGTGTTCAGTTCCTGCCTTCCTGTTGGAAGGGTTGCAGAATTGTGGGTTGTGTTTCAGTGCTGAGTTTGAGCTGCAAGGCTGGATTTGGTGGAGGTCCCCCTGCTCCTCATGTGCCTGTTCCCCCCTGGGCTGAGGAGGGGCAGAATCTTCTCAGCTGAGGGTACATTGATATTTTGGGGTTTGTACAGCCAGATTGTAAATACAGACAGTGTATAGAATCTGTGATAGGAATTCTGCAGGATTGTCTTGCAAAGAGGGATGGAAGAGTCACGAGGGAGGAGAACAGTCAATGTTGCTGTTGAGATGATGGTGTGTGTCAACTTCCACCACACAGCATCCATTCACAGCCTGGCTTGGGGTTTCTCTTCTCTCATACTGAAATGCTTTGCTTCTGTAGCTCAAGGTGTTGATACTTTACTTCTTTGGCCTCCAGAACTGTGAGTTATGCCTGGAAAATAATGCAAGTATTGCATGCAAGTCCTTGCTTTGGAGCCTGGCTGAGGCTGTGAATATGTGTGAGGGACGAAACAGAGGTGGGAGAGCTGCCTTTATTTCTGGAGTGTGATTTCTGAACGCTGAAATAAGTTGTCTCTTGCCGCTTTAAGGTCTACTAGGTACATAAAGAAGCTTTAACTACAGCTGTGTGGCCCAAAGCTGGGTTTGTGAGAGCTGCTCTTTCTGCACAATGTGACAAACACTTTTAAAATCATTTACCCATTTTCCTCACCTGTCTCCCTTGGAAATCAGTTTTCTTTTCAAGTAAAGTTATTGGTAAAAAATAGGGCATTTTATCCCACTGCCTTCAACTTTACAGCACCATATGGATCATTAAGGTCTACAAATGCTCCAAGTAGGGCTCATGAGGAGAGCAGAGTCAACATTCCCACTCACTGAATAGACATTACTCCTGGAATATTGTCAAACTGGGGATTGGGTTGTGAAGAACAGAACTATACAATGGAAGAACTAATAAATGGCCAGCAATCAACTGCAAGGCAACACAGATGTGCTCACTTGCTAAGAGCAGGACTTATTAAGAGACAAATAATAATTGTTGTTGCTGGAGAAGGCAAACCCCCATTAACACCCCAGTGTCTGATGCAATTCCCCATTTCACTGCAGCTCCCCAGCTGAATAAATCAACACGATTGCAAACTTATCTTGTAGTGCCTCCCAGCCTGTGGCACTCTGGAGTCCATCCTGCTGCCAGGGGGGGTTGCTGTGAAATTTGTGTTTCTAATGCAGCTGTTGGCAAGAGGTTGGTACACAGATTCCCAGGACCAGCATCCCTTCTGTTTCCTGGGCACTGTTTTTGGCTTCCCAGCATCCCTGAGGATGCTTTTTCCTCATCCAGGATACACATTTGTCCTCTAACCAGTATGGGGGTGATTTTGTGTGATTTCTTCTATCTTAGTCCTTCAGGGACTGCTGTTGTGTGTCCCAAGCACCAGAGTGATCCTGGTAAAATACTTCCTTTATCTACACCTGTATCCGTCCTCTTTAACCATTTAATCTCCAGGTGTAGGAATTGAGCTGTGTGAATTCTGTGTGTACTTAGTGACTGGAAGCACATGCACTCATCATCCCATAAAGTAAACAAAAGTTAAATGCAATTTTGCTATTCTGTAGGGTTGGGATACTGGGTTTGTTAACTGTGTTGTTTATATGGCATTCAAAATAACTGAACCTTGCTAGTTAAGGCAGAGTATGCAGAATAATCTGTGTATTTGGACTATTTATTATAAACAACTCAGTATCTGCAAGAAAGAGAAAATGCAATTACCATTGTTTTGCTATAATCAACCATTGGGATAAAATCATGGGCAGCAGGTCAACATGTTCACTTCTAAAAGTATTGAAAAATACAAAATCATAGCTGTTAGCCCACCATTTCATCTGGGCTTTAAATCCCCTGTCAGCCTGATCTCAAGTGCACTGAACTGAGTAGGATGGTTCCATGAATTCAGATGGCACCTCACCTGAGTTCTGCTGTGTGTTGTACAGTCAGGGATCAACATTAGGAGGCTCATTTGTCTCAGGGTGCTGAAAGCTGCTGCTGAGTGCTCAGGGACTGCAAACACACCTCTCCCCCACCCAGGGAATATTTTTGGGTAATCCCTTCAAGCCAACAGAGAAAAGCTCCAGCAGCAGCTTTGAGGCTTTCAGTGAAAGAGTGAATAAATTACCCCCATATATAATTCATGCTCGACATGCAGCTTGTTCATTCCATCCCCACCCTCTGAGTACACAAAATACAGTGCCTTGCAAAGGTGGGACTGCCTGGGAAACCAGGTGTGGCCCAAGGATGTGTGCTCTGTGTCTCCAGAGGGGTGTGTCAAACACCCTGATCTCCAGGCATGGCTCTTGATAACCTCTAGCTCATGATTACCATAATCAGGTACGATTTTATCACAGATCTATGTACAAATTATGTTAAATAATTGTTTTGAAATCACATCTAATCATGAGAAACAGCATCCTGGAAAATAGTCCTAACACAGTTCAAGTTACTCTAGCTGTAATAATCAACAAGTTTTTCCTACACCTAAAGAAGTTCTCTTACCTGAAAACATGGAGGCCACACAGGCCTGATGGACTTGCAGTTTAAGAGAATAATGTATAGGTTGCTCATGGTAACAAATAAGATCCTCCAACTGGAGTTTATTCAGTAGGCATTTCATATGGTTTACAAATGAAGTTATAGTGCATATATAATTAGATGTTTTAGAGAGAAAAGCAGCATGTCTGAAGGCTAAGTCAGACCTCTGATAAAAGATCTCTGCTGTGTGTAGATCAGTAGTTCCTGCTCTAGTCCTATAGATCCTATGGATCTTTAGTGCTTGTTCTTACTAAGCCAAAGGGAATGTGAGCACAGGTACAGACTGTAAAGGTTTTCTCTTGGAATACCTGTGAGACGAACAGACTTTGTTTTCTAATGCAAGTGTCTGACTTGTTTCTCTTCAAACAACTCAGGAAAAAAGATATATTAGCATGTAAAAGTAGGGAAAATATAACCGTACATGAAAATTCTCCACAATTTGGGGACAAAAGCGAGCCACAAAAATATTCATCATATAAACGTCAAAATATGCAACAACCAGATATTAGAAAGTAGGCAACAATATTTTCACTGCAGTTAGATGAGAGACAACTCGAGACCCACTTTCGTTTGCATTTAGCAAGTCAAGTTTTTCACATCATTTATTAAATGAGTTTCAGAAAGGCACACACATTTTGATATCCCGGGAAAACACTTGTGATTCATCTCCTCTGCCTGCTCTCACAGGTTCCACAGAAAAACCCTACATGTTGCCTTTATAGAAATCTGGCCCTGAAGCCTGGGAGGAGAGCTGGGGGAAATATTTGCATTGCACCTTCTCTGGGGGGTAAATGATGTGGAACTAGCCCTCCTTGAGGCTCTGGTAAATTAACTGCAAAGTCCTAATCCAAAGGCTGGCTCGGGTTAAGAAAATGCTTTGTAAAACAGGCATTTGATGTTTTGGGGCTTAAATGAGTTACAGGTTAAAAGGTGGTTTCAGTGAAAGCAAAGCTCCCCATGGAACACACTCTCGCCTGCCTCCAAAGGTGGAACTTGATGCAGAGCTGAGCCCCCTTGGCAGCTCTGGCCAAAATTCCCCTCCCCAGAGATATGGGGGATTTCATCATGCATGGAAACCTGTTCCAGGCATGCTCTAGGAGTGTGGCACGTGTGTTTTAGGTGCATTCAAGGAGTGTTCCAAGCATTTTCTGGGTGTGTACAAGATGTGTTTCAGGTCCAGGTGTGTTTGAATACACCCACAAACATGTTCTGGGTGTGTTCTGAGCAGGCTCCAGGTGTGTTCCTTGTGTGTTCTGGGTGTGCTCCAGTCCAGGTGCAAACACACCTGGAAACATGTTCTGGACGTGTTCTCTGTGTTCCAGCTGTGGTCCAGGGACCTTCCAGGTGTCTCCAAACACTTCTGGGAATATATTCTAGGCATTTCTGGGTGTGTTCTATGTATGTTCCGGACATGTTTCAGGTCCAGGTGTGTTTGAACCCTCCTGGAAATATGTTCCAGACATTCTCCATTCTCTCTGTGTTCCAAGCATTCTCCAGGTGTGTTTTGGGTGTGTTCCAGGCATGTTCCAGGTCCAGGTCTGTTTGAATTAGGCTGGAAACATGTTCTGAGTGTGTTCCATGTGTGTTCCAGGAGTTTCCAGGTCCCAGGAGTGTTTGAGCACACCTGGAAACTCGCTGGCCAAGTTACATCAGTCCCCAAAAAGTGCTTTCCCTGCACTTGTGCTGCTCCACAGCATCACCCACACTTTCCACACAGTTCCCTGGAATTAGGGAGACAGTTTGAAAGCTGTAAATTGACACGTTGGAGAGTAGTTTTTACACTAGACTTAGAATAGCACAGATATGTAAAGAATAAGCAGCATAGGAAGGTTATTAATAGTAGTAGGAAAGAACCAGTTTCCCCAGAATAGCAATTGCATGTAGAAGGGTTGGCAAAACCAAGGATAGGGATAAATGTGGAATGTGAGGTAAAACTTCCAACATTTTGAGTGCTGATGGTTCCTGTTGCACCTTTTCAGCAACAGAAGTGTGTGAAGGGCAGGAAGGGTGATAAAGCTATTTTGGCAAATATGATTCCAAAGGCACCTCCAAATGGGAAATAGGAAATTTCCAGGGCAAGTTGAGCTCCTGGTGATTTGGAAACACGTTCTGATATGTTACTGGCCTTCTAGAAAATAGAACCAATTATTTAATGACTTTTGTCTGGTTTTTGAAACAAAGGAGTTGGTAATGAAGCATTTAATTCCTGTTTTGTGGTGATGCAGATCCCTAGAGAATTTTAAAAAAATAGGAAGACACTTAATGGCAAACCTACTGAGCAAATTGTACCAATCAATTCCAAAGCTTTATCCATTTTAGCTTAAACTGTTAATTCATGTCCATCAAAAGCCTTTCATGAGATGGATTTCATCTCCGAACACCATTTCATGCTTCATTATACTACATTGATGGGGATTTTGGGGTACTCATTACTCACTTTTTTCTTCTTTTCCTTTTTTTTTTCTTTTTTAAAGAAATGGAAATATGTTAATAAATCCAGAAAGTCCTTTTTTAATTTCCTTGCTCCAGAAACAATTCCAGGGAGCTTCACCCATCAAATATTTCAGCAATGCACAGCAGCTGGTTTGTGCTGTGCCTTGTGGACGTTGTTCTTGCCTGGCTTGTGCTACCTGTTGTGAAATGTTGAATTTTGGAGGAGGCTTCAGGCTGGCTTTTCCCAGCCCCTCATGTCCCACTTGGCCTTTGGGAGCACCAGCACAGGCAGAGAGACAGGCAGGGGAGCTGTTTCTGTGTGTGGTGCCTCTGGCCTGCCCTGGGTGTAGAATTGGTCACTCTGTGCCCTGTTCTCACCCAGAGGTTTTCCCTCTGCAGAAGGGCTAAAATACTGGCTTTGGTGATGGCAGAGCTGCTTCCCAAGGGGTTCCTGGTGCCATCAGTCCCACTCAAACATACAGAACCCCTGCAGAAACTTTTAAAGTGTTTCTGGAATTCAGACAACAGCAAGTTTTGATCGTGGTTACTGTGAGTGCAAAGCAGAGGTGACCAAGTGGTAATTAACTTGTTAGGGGTTTCTTAATGAAGTTGTCTGACTTTTAAAAATAGGGTCACGTAGGGAGACAGTTTACCCCTCCTGGCAGACTGCTGGAGAGGTGTCCTCAGCCTGCTCACCCTGAGGCACCTTTCCATGCAGCCTTCCTGGGAAGTTATTTCCAATTTTCATCTATTTGTCTGGACCTCTCCGAGAACACCCTGACCTCCTAAAAGCCTTTTCACCTAAGAATGACTCTCCAAAGTTTACATCTCTACAAGCCAGCATATATCTGCCAAAATTGTTTAAATCAGGAGTAGCCCGGTCTGTACCCAGAATTACCCAGGGTTCTTTGTAAATCAAGAAGATGAAATCTGTGCACTGAGGCAGCAAGAAATGTATCCTCAGTGTAGATCACTTTTTGTAGTGACTATCTTTGAGTCACTTGTTAATTCCTCTGGTTAACTGAAAGTGACTTCTGTGAACTTTCTCCCTCTCCAAGGAGCACTTACTGAGTATTCACTAGTGCCTGTAGTCTCCTGAAGATACTGTCTCCAAGGATTAAAAATGTCCCTGTGCATAAGGTGAGAAAGAATGTTTTCCCTGTGAACAGCTGTACTGTTGGACACCAGAGTTTATGAGCAACAAGGAGGTGGACACCAGAGATGTATCATAGGAGAGAAAGTGTTTTTCCTTTTGCCTCTTCTCGTTAGAAGCCAGAGGCAAGATAATATAACCCTGAAGGAAACAGCTTCCCTTCACAGTCACTGCCACTGGGGCTGCTGGAGCATGTAATTACATGGAGGGGAAAAGGAGCATGTAGTGAAAGGTTGTCAAAAGCCTCAGGACTCCTAATCTCTCTGTCTGGGGCTGGGAAGTAAAAACCTCTGTGGCAGAACATGTTTGGGTAATTGGAGATGAGCCACCTACTGCTTTCATTAGCCTGGCTGTACCTATGCTAAATAAATGTATTTGGGTAGGATTTTCCTGATGCCCAGAAAGTTCTTACCTGCAGGGAAAAGGAAAACAAAGCCAACGTTTTATAATTTGTACAGCATTCTTAAAACTCTCCGTTTAATAATGGTGCAACTGAGAGTGAAATCTGTGTAATATTCAGAGGCTGAAGCTGGGCAATGGTGCTTTGAACTTCCAGAGAGGATTGGTGCTGGCAGGGGAAAGGGGGAACCAGCAGTGGGGGAATGTCAGTACAGCCTCATCTCGGGGCAGAGAGATCTTCCTCCTGTGTTTAAATCCTGACACATGGTGCAAGAGGAGAGAGCCAGGCTCTGCTCAGTGGCCATGGGCACAAATCAAAGCAGGTTCTGCTTGAACATCCTGAAGCACTTCTTTAAACACTGGAACAGGTTGCCCAGGGAGGTTGTGGAGTTGCCATGCATTGAGCAGAGCTGTTGGGCCCCCTCCAGCCTCGACCATTGGGTGCTTCCATGATTCCACGAAGCCTCTAGTTTGCTGTAGCAGGAGAAACAAGCTCTGCCAGAAACCCTGCAGTGTTGCTGCCTACCCCAGCCAAGATGGGGATAACATTTTGGGGAGGAAACTTACTAAAATTCAGTCTGCTCCCTTCCTTAAACATCATCCCAGCAAGCAAAACTAATTCTAGGGCAGGAAGAAAGCTGTTAACCAATACAGCTGTGCAGGGTTCAGGAGCTGACTTTAAAGCAGCAAAGAGATGAAAACTAGACTTTCTCTTCTCTCCTTCTTCAGTGGTGCAACTTGACACCACTGCTTGTTCTTAACACATTCAGAAAGGGGGGAAAGAGTCATCGTTTGGATATGCCAAACTCTTTCTTAAAAATAAAACTGTAAGATGTTGTTAAGCCTACATACTATGCAGGAGTATAAATGGACACAAAACATGTTTTACACACTCCTACAAAATACCTTTTTATAAACACCAGATCAATGTTTTCTCAGATACTCAATCACAGCCTTCCTAAGTCTCTAAAAAGGGTCATAAAATGTTACTCAGCAGAGTCAGCAACAGCTCTGCTCCTACAGGGCAGAGGAGTGTGAACAGGCTGTAATTACTGCCTTCAAGAGTTCTCAGTAGTCAGGGACTTATTAACTATCATTAATTGGTGGCAACAGTTCAGGCAGTTGTACAAAGACAGATGAGCTGAAAGGACATTGCAGGGTCTGAAAGTTGAAGACTCTCAGAATCAGAGCAGTGGATCTGCTTGGGTAAATTGCAAACACAGCCCAGATTGTCTCCTTGTTACAAAAGCCACTGCAGAGAAGGCACATGTCACTGCTGTCGGGGTGATGGGAGCATTTCCAGCTGCACAACCTCCACGCTGCCCTGAAGGAGCCCCAGTTTGGTGGCCCAAACCCAGCCACCTCCAGGTGGTGTTGTGTGCATGTGTTGCACTCAATAAGTGCTGCCACAAGGGCCATAGAGCATCAGAAATGTCTATGGCACATCTTTTACACCTTTCCTTCCTCAGTGGCTTTATCAGCCTTTTCCTGAGCAGGCAGAGTGTTCTGTTCTTCCATTTAAGTGGCTTAAACTGTCTGACAGCAGCAGTGCTCAATGCAGAGCTAAGATTAATTGTTGAGTTACAGGGAATTCATGACACAGGAATGTAAATGATAGAAGACTCATTCGCATCTTTGTCTTGTTTCTTTATTTTATAGCTTCTTAAGTATGTTCTTTATTGTTACTTTACTGTAGTTTTAAAAAGATTTTACAGTCATTGGCAAGACTTTCTGCAGACATCTGCTGTACTCCATCCATGATGAGCAGGAGCTCCCATCAGTGGCAGGGAGAGCTTTGGATCAATAGGAAAGCACAGCCACAGGGTCTCCTCCGTGGGGGTTGGAGGGCTGAAGAACTGCTATAAGTATATATCTATAATATAGTCAGATCCTGTATCACACTGGTCAATATGTGACCTCAGGTCTCCCAGAGACAGAAAACAATTCTTCCAGTATAAATGATAGCCAAGATTTTACAGTGAACTTTACAGGTAGCGTAGAGCTTGGATTTTCTAAACTATGGAACTTCCTAAACTGTCTTTCAGATTAGCCTTTGGATCTGTACTTCGTGTTGACCTGTGTTTCAGGAAGTCTTCATGTTCTCTTTTCTTGGCTCAGGTGTTTGTTGAAGTATTCTGGCTTCCAAGAATTCTTCTTTTTCTTCCCTGTCTTTTGAGACAGGATTTTCTCCTTCTAAAACACTGCGTTGTGCTCTGGCTTTTAGGTCTCAGGGTGGGCATGAAGTCAGGAGAGCTTTGCCATTTACTGCACTTGGGAGAAGAATTGAGCTACTTGAATGGTCTCTTTGGAGGAAGGACTTTATTAATCTGGGTCTTACATGGCTAGTTATATATTTATGAGGCTGTTTAATGGATTATTAATAAGGTCTATTCAGATCTTAACGTTGTCATCATATTCTCCCTTGGTTTCCCCAACACTGTCAGCCTTAAGGGATTTTAGAGGAATTTCCCATAAGTATCTTGGTTCTTTGCATGCCTGGAATGTGATCCTTATGGGAGTGTAGGAAGTTTCTATAGTGCCCCCTAACTCGTCCCTGTAACTTGGATCCACAATGATTCCATGCAAGGAATTTGGCAATCCCATCTTTCCTGCAGCTCCTGCTAAACCCATCCCTCTTGTTTGTGCCAAGCCCAGCTTTTCATTACACAGATGTGCAGTACCTGGGGGACTCCCTGCTTTCGGTCTGAAAGAGAACCGTGATACCTTCCTAAAATTGTCATCAGTGTTGATTTTAGTCATCAAATTAATAGTATGTCATAGTTGATTAAATTAATCATCAATGTGCTATTCAATATAACTTTGAAGAGTTTTAAAACAGTTATTAGTGTATGGTGTTTATACACATGTAAATTTTTAGGAGACCCAAATGAGTGTTAACAGTTCTATTTTTTCATCAGAAAGCTCATTGTTCATAATTTTTGAGTCAGCTCCTCCAACATCGAATGCAGCTGTCAATGTAAGAGCAGCAAAAATGCTCTATTTCTCTTACACTCACTTGCACTTGCAACAAATATTTCCCTGGGACACAGGGAAAGAAGGAAACACAAGTTGGGTCACACAAAATAATTATGGAGTCCTGTCATATTTGGGGAAAAAACAAGTCAAAGCCTCACCCTCAAGTGTTTAAATTGGCAAAAAACCCCAATATAGTGACTGTCCTCATGGTCTTTATACAGAGCACAGTCTGAGGGCAGCACTTGCTCAGGCTTGTTCAGCCACTGAAGGCTTAGCCCTAATAAAAGTGATAGTCCTTTATTGATCAACCCATAGGTCGTTGCTCAGCTAAAATTGTTGTAAAATATCTTTCTGAGCAGTTTGCTACAAGCAGAGGCCGTGGTTTGTTTTAGCCTCATGGCCCTCTGAGATCAGAGAAATGTAGCACAAACACCTGTGAGTTTCTGAACCCCTCACCTGATATTTATCTGACCTTTCCCTGAAACATTAGCACACAAATATATTTCTCTAGTTAGGCCTCGGTTCTAAATGGATGAAAGAAAATAGGATGTTTCATTTTGGAGCTTGTTTGGGATTTCATACATATAAACCTGCAGTAAATAAATCTCTGAATGAAAAATTGATGCAGGCTTTCTTTCTTTACCTTTCTCCTGTTATCAGAAATGCCTTATCTCACTGAATATATTCACTGATCTTGGCTATTCATTAAAAGTAATAGAACAGCTAAATAACTTGGATACACAGTAGCTCCAACATATTTTGTTTAGTTTCTTCAATAAATCATATTGTCAGGGGTTCCTTTATGTTACTATTGTGTCACTGTAAAAGAATGAACTATATTTCGAAAATTTCCATCCCTGTTGCTTAAGCTCTGCTCTACTAAGTTTAATACCCTGACAATTCCAGCCATAATTTACTCCTTGGAACAGGTCATTAAGTACACATTGCTGCTTTAGACTTCTTCTTTGATCCATTGCCTTTTATAAAATATAGAAACAGTCTAAATAGTCTCCATGGAGAGAATTTTCTTTTAGGTGGGTATTTAACTATGAATCACAATCCATAATTCACGCAGCCATCCAGACACATTCCCTGCACCAGCCAGCCACGTTGCTCCCATTCTCACAGAGCCAGATGGTGCTCCCTCATTTGCCACAGTGGGCTCATTCCCAGCTAATAAGGTTAATCCTGTCCCATGGCTAAGTGAGCAGCTCTGCTGGGAAAGCAGGGAGAGTGCCCTCTGCTCCCTGGCCAGGATTGTCTGAGCCACTTGGAGCAGCTGGTGTGATTTGGGGTGTGAATCCATCAGGGTACCTTGGGGGGGGATGGATCACAGAGCTCCAAAGCTGCTCCCCTGGGCAGATCCAAGGAGTTAATAACACATCAGGGAATGGGCCCAGAGAGTCTCTAGGGAGGACGTGTCATCTCTTGCCTCTGGGGAATTGTACTCAATCGCCATTGAGGGAGAACATTTATGAATGAAATAATCGTGTTGCAGTTCTGGGATCACTCCTGGTACTCCCCTAAGCCTCAGCCTTCAAAGCCTCCCATCCAGGCCTGTCAAAGGAGCTGCAGTGTTTGCAGGACCCTGCACAGAGAGAGCATCCATTTCAAACTGCATCTGTCCTTATTACATTGATAATCTCCCTGTCTAGAACAGGTCTGGTTCAAATAACAGCCCTTCAGTTGTCTTCAGGGAAAGGTTTTAAGTTGATTTTTTTTTTAAAGACCAGTGTTGTCTTTAAATACATATGTGATAACTGCACAGGTCATTTCATCCTCCTAATGTATAGATGCATTTTGTTATCCATTATCTAAATAATCCATGAATCCTCAGCCAACCCTTCTAGTTTATCCATTTTTCATGTTTATTTTTTCATAGATATTAATCATTTAAGTCTATTTATAAAGGTAATGTATTTACATGTCTAGACATCTGAATATTCAAGCTCCATTTCTCATTCCTTGCAGCAAAAATTGATTAGCTGTACCTAGAGAAAATTTGTCAGTGAGTAACTGCCAATATTAACATCTGCCAGCCAATCTTCTTTGTAATCAGCAGCAAAAAAGGAGTGATTTTGCCTCTTGGGAGAGCTTTCAAAGTTTCCTGTCTCAATTTGCAGTTTGTATCTCTCAGGGGTGTGAATATGAATAATATTGCAATTCTCCACAGTTTCATCTATCAAACATGTAAACTGATGACAGGACCCGAGTAACAAAGCACAGGGACAATGACATCCCCAGGCTGCTCTATTAAGAGAAAAAACAAGAGTCAGCTTAAAAGATTTGTGGTCTGAAATGAACTCTTGAGGTAGAATTGACCCGAGGTGTGCAGGGTAAGAAGAAAGAGAAGATCAGTGCAAACACAGGAACAGTTGCCGTGTCTCAGTGCAAACAATGTCAGATCTTCTCAGCTCAGGGTGCGAGCGCTTCAAACGAGCCAGCAAACAAGCACAGTGTTAGAGCTGAGATCCCAGACCCACAGAGACTTGGTGGGTGCCAATTCCTATTCATGTTAATGGGTGCCTAGCAGCCAGATCCCCTGGGATTGTTTGAAACCCATCCCAAAGCTTTAATAAATGCTTCTATTCCCCTCGTCCTTATTCAAGTCAGCAGTGACTCCATGTGGAAACCAAACCCAGAATCCAGTCAAAGGGAAGGGAGTAAACTAGTAGTAACTAGTCATGTACAGTATTTCTAAAGAAAATGGGTGTATTTATTAAGAAAGGGAGATAAATTCACATTCCTTAGTTATTTTGAGTTGCCTGAAAAGGCTTCATCTTACTTGAATTAAGATTATAAGCATCCAGTGAATCACAGGAGACAATGTTTTCCTTGGCTGTAAAATATATTTGCCACCACTGCAGTGCACACTAACAAGAAAGGTAGAAAACAAATAAAGTGACAGAACCCTCTATAAACTAGAATTGCTTGTAGACCCACCATGAGCATCAGAAAGGCCCTGAGCAAACCTGAATGAAGGGATCCTCACTGAGCATGGCACAGCCACCAGGGTTTCAGGCAGCATTGTCTCCTTGCACTTAGGGGCTAAGCACTTATTTTATTACCAGAATTATTTTCTCAGAGACAAAAGACTATCTTTCCACTTGCCCTCACCATATTTTTCAAGCATGCTGTTGCTGTGTTATTTGCAATGCTGTTCTCAATGTAATATCATCATTTAGACTTTAACTTGGAAACATGTACACCAAGACTGAAATTATTGTACTCCCACGGGGGTAACACTCTGTTTTAAGTGCTCATTAACTAATCCTAAACAGTGGTGGAAAATCAGTGGAATTTCCATGAATACCAAGTGAACTCATGAAGATTGCTGCTGAATACAAAATTATTCGCTATAGAGGGATACTTGAAAGAAAAAGTTGCTGAAATAAGGACCTAGTCATAAAAAATACATGTCATTCAGTAATAGTTCTTCTCTTATATGGTTCAATTCAAGGCAGTGAGGGTGCATTTGTGTTACACATCCCAGCTTTCAGGGCTTCCAACTGCTCTGGAAAACTTAGTCCTCACTGACATGGGAGTGCCAGGTATATGCCTGGGATTAAATCTGGTTTTAATACAGAAATATAAGGAGAATTTCAGTAAATGTCTGACTCTGTTCACATGTCAGTGACTGCTTGGGTTTCTCTGGTGCCACTGGAAGAATGTGATCTGTAGAGTCCCTCTGGAGTCCTTGGATATGAGGGGTAAAATCCAATTTATTTAGCTCTCAGCATCTGGGTGATTGTTAGCAGACTTCAGTTCCTGAGGGACTGGGGCTAATTTGTGACTGGGATCTGTATGTAGGAGGTTTGAGTTGGGTTTTTGAAATGCTGAGTCCTCCCATCACTGAGGTTCAGCTGGGCCAGTAAAACCCAGTGAGCATCAGAATCACTGCCTACTTTTGTGTTCCAAGATTCCAGTAGGTAGTCCCAGTCAATGAGAATCTTCGGTTCCTCCTCTTGCTAGACCTGATGTACTGAATATTCACACCATTCCCTCATACATGGGGCAGAGCTTCAACCCACAGCTTTAGCATGATCAGCAATCATCAGGAAGAGGGGAAAACAGATTTGCACACTAAATTCCATGGACAGAGTCCCCAGGACAATTAAATTCCGAGTGCAGAATCCAGAATACATTATACAACATGGTAAAATGTGGATTTATAATTATAGCAAAACCAGAATTGCTGTAATCTAGACATGTTCAGAATGATGAAACACATTCCAAATCAGCATTGTTATTATCTGCTAACCCAATTTACTACACAAGTTGATTTTCCAGTCCATTTCTCAGAGCGGGAGTGACTGGGATGGAGTACTTAAAATATTCAGTCACATTTATTCCAATATTTGTATATAAATACAGACAGTTCTTGTCTCTCAAATTCAAAGCTCTCTCTCTCTCACTCATTCTTTTGTATCCTCCAGCCTCTCAGTGCATTCTCCCAAAACATCAGCTGATATATTGGTGTCATTTCCCCATTCTGGACACCTTGAGATGATGGTTCTGCAGAGAGGCAGCAGTGCTGGAGCTCATAAAATGACAGGAGAAGGGCTCTTAGGGAAGGTTAATTCATGCTGCCATCAGCTGGGGCAAAGACAAAGGCTTTTTTGCAGTGTCTGCACACAGGGTGGCACAGGCAGCTCCCAGTTCAAGATCAGGACACATCATGCTCCCACGGTATAAGAGAAATGACCTTGAAAGTCATATTAAAAACTAACCTGAGAAGAGCTGATTGGTTTATTCAGTTGTGGAATGAAGTCATTTTGCTGCCTTTACTCATTTGTTAACTGAAGGGAGTGAAACCACATATTTCACTTGACTGAAACCTGCAGGAATCAAACTGTGGCTAAGAAAAAATTATGTAAAATTGCTTTGATTTTTATATAAGACTGAAACTAAACTAAATTAATTAATACAAAGGCAGAGTCATTACTGAGACCTCCAAATCTGAATTCCTGTGTAACATTTAACACCAATAATTTTGTTCAGGACTTAAACCCCAGTTTCAGCTGTGTTCTGCATGGCTTATAGGATTGTTTTAGCTGTGGAACCACCAGCTATTGTGAGAATGGCTTTTCCCCCAATCCTTCAGTGTTGGTGGGGTATGTATTAATGAATTATTTTGATTCAATATTTATTTTTTAATCCTCCAGTGGATTTTTTGTGTTGAGTGGTGTTGTGATGTCCCAGAAAGACTAGATTTAATTTGGTGTCTACATGGCCTCTTTTTCCTAGAGTAGATTTCATCCTTACTCCTCTTCCAGTGCAGTTTCCTGGGGCTCCAGTACCAAGGTTATTGCATTCCATGTAAAGATTTCCATGGCCCAAAGTTACCTGGGAGGCTGAAACTCCCTTTGGAACTCCAATCTCCATGGTCAGAAACAATGCAATTATCTACTTCTAGACATGATCACTGAATCTACATTATTTTAAGCAGTTTCCAATCTTGAATCTTGCTACTTACTACAGGGGGAACGAGCATGTAATGCAATTTAGGGATCAAAGACAACATTTGCTGCATTGCCAATGTTATTTATTAAAAAAATAAAAGAGAGAGAGAGAAAAGAAAGAAAAGAAGGGAGTGATTGAGAAAAATGACATACAAAAGGGAATAAAAATTCCTTCTGAAGAAAAATGAATTACTGAAAGAGATCCGAAGACTTTGGTAATTTGGTTTATGTTTTACTTGAAATAACCATAACACATCGATCAGGATGAACCAAGCCTGGTGAAATGGCAAATCACATTAACTTGTTGGGCCACCAGGTCAGATTTGTCAAACGGAGGGGACAGAGGGAAGAGACCACAGACAATTTGTTTGTGGGTGTAGCCCTAAATTGTTCTGATGTGAACTGCAATGCCATTATATGGATCCTGAGCAGCGTCCTCTGAGTGCCTTATTGCTCTCTGGGTGTGTGGCATGAACCTGAGCAGCAGATGTTTTATTAACTCTGGTGCTGAGGAAGGCATAAAGGAAAGCATTGGCCACAACCAGCAACCCCTAATCTGTATCGTTAAACCTTTTAGTTCCCCCATCATTACTTTAATTATGGTTTTATTTTGCCAGTATGCTTCTTAAAGTATGCAGCTTTCAGCTCTTTGTGGTTGCTTTTTATTTAGTCCACCACCCAGACAATGAGGGTCAAAGAAATACATACTGTGACTGGAAACTCAGGATGAATCATCATCAGGGTCCTGGCATTACCTTGGTCTTTCAAAGTGTATGAGCTTTGCATAAAACAAACTCATAATTTGATCTCTAGTTCATTCTGTGTCAATAGAAACCTAAAGCAGTCAAGAATTGAATGCCCATGGTTGGAAAAAAGCAGGTTTTAGAGACAATTTTGGTTTGCAGAGGTGTAATAATTTGCTTGGCTTGCTCTCAGCACTTCATATTTATGTTCAGTATGTCACTGGGAAACATGTGGTAATACAGCTTTTCCTGGCAAGGCTGGATCCACTCCAGTCTCACTTTTCCTGCAGTGATGAAATCTGCCTTCAAAATTCTGTCCTCAAGATGTGATTGCTGCTGGAAGTGTGGAATGCTGTGTAGGCAGGGGGTGCAGGAGTGCTGGGATAAAGGGGTTAAGCAGGACTCTGTGGGGCTGGCCATGCATTGGTGTCACCTTTGCTGCTGCTGGAAGACACTGAAGGCATTGGGATGTCTCATTGCCGTGTGTGGGGATGTATTCCCATCTTATCTTCCAACATCCAGGCTTGGATGCAGCTGGGTGCTTTCAGAAAGAACTGAGCATTGGTGCCCTTTGGCACCACCCCAGCCCTGGAATGGTGTGCCATGGCAATATTAACCAGCTCCACTGGAGCTTTTCCCATTACTCTGCTTGAGATCCCTGAGAAAAATTTATTTGCTAATATTTCTGGAGCTTTACTGTAGTGTAATGGCCTTGTAAACACCCATGCCTGTGACAAAGGACCTATAAATGATGGAAAATGACAAAGGAGCTATAAATAATGAAAAATAACTTAAAAAATTACAAAACTGGTGGACAAAAGAGCAGATTCTGGTAGATTTCCTCACTCTGGTTAATATCTTATTCAGAAAAAGTTCCACTCTCTAAGTCCAGCAGGGATTTTGCCTGATATGCCTTGCCATAACATTTGCCATCTCATGGCCTCAGTCATCGTGGGGGTTCACGCAGGGATCAGGTCACAGAGCCAGGTCTTGTCATCTCCAGGCTAATGAGCTCCCTGGGTGTACCAGAAGTTGTTCTTCCTCATCCCCCGCTGGTCGCTGTGCATTTTGTGCTCTTCCATTTCATCCTAGTTCCATTCCCCCAGTTCTAAATATCAACCAACTTGTCCTGCAGGGTATTCCACTCTTCCTTCACCTTTAGGGTGTCTCCCAATTACGTTTCAGAACCAAAGGTCAGAAGCATTGTCCCAAGCTTTTGTGTCAGCTTAGTAATTAAAATGTTCAATAAAATAAAACAGGAATCCCTAAGAAGATTCCAGCTGCAGTCTTCCTCCCTGACCAGGAATTTAACCCGATGGACTCTCTCTGGAGTCAGTGGAATAGGTTTTTCTTACTGGTGGTTTTTATTCTGTTGTAGGCACAGTAAACGAGCAGGTTTGTGAGAAGGGAGAGCTAAAATCAATGGTAACTACTTAGGTGCTTAAAATTAAGTATGTGCTCAACTTTTTAGCTACAAATATCAGAGGGAAAATCTCCCTCTTCAAACTTTTTGCCTTGAATGGAATCTTGTTGCCTGTTCATCCTGTTGCCAGAGCAACCTGTGCTGGCACTGGAACAGTGGCAAAGATCAGCTGCTGCTTCCAGAACAGACACAACAACATAAATGTCTGCAGTGGGTTTGATTTTTAGACTAACAGTATCTAATTCTATTTTCCTTATTTCATAAAAATATGGATTTTTATGTGCGGGGTTTTTTTACATCAGAAACTAGTTGGGAGCAGTGAACAGAATTCCTCAGGAAGAAACATCCAGTATAACAGCTCTTCCTAATTGTTCAATAATGCCCATTGTTACCTGAAACATGCAGGGGGAGGCAATGCAATGGTACCAATCTGATGTCCACACACAGAATTTAACTGAGACAGCTTGTGATGGAGTCAGGAAGACTTGAAGGCAAATTTGCAGAAAACCTTTTAGATTCAGCCTTTGCTCCTCTGCTCTGTCAGGTCACAGCTCCTCCATGCCTCAAACGCCCCTGGAAACACCAGGGAAGCTCAAACACACAACCAGGGGATTCCAGGGGAACAGAGCTCAGCACTACCTTTGCACACACTCCAGGGCCAAGTTAATTAGATGTTTGCTTAGAGTTTGGCTTCCATAGTTTCCTCTGCTACGGGGGGGAGGATTAAAAAATTATACCTGACAATACCTGGTTCTGTTGGGTTTTGTTGAGTATTTTTGTAATAACAATAACAAGCACTAAAAATTGTCAGTAAAAACAATTGCTGCACCACAGAGAACAAAAAACCCCACACATAAACAAACACTGAAGGATTATCTTCACTTAAAATACAATGCAGATTATAGTATAACATATACAAGATTTAAATGTTCAATACAATTAAGTCTTCTGTGCTGTAAACCTTGCTGAATATGCTGTGGGAAAATAATACAAAAACTAGTCAACTATTCCCAGCAGACTTTGAATGCCTTTTTTTGTGTGTAGCTGCATAAATTAGAATGAATTTTGTTTCATTATAGACAGGAAAAAGGAGGATTAATATGGAAATCTTTGGCAGTGAAAATTTCTATCAAGAATATAGAAAGCACAGTGCAACGCTGAGCAGATAATCTGAAGAACCTCTTGGCTTTTGACATTCTTGGAATCACTGGGGGCTTTCTTTTCAGGACCTCTGACACAAGTTTTGTACTACTTACAGTACTTTTCAAACACCCTTCTGTTTGATCCAGAGCAATCAATGCAGAGATACCAGCTGGTATTTTTATCCTTTTTGATGTAAATTGTGTAAATCTCCACTCTTGGGCAGTTTCATCAGAACGGCTTTTCAGGCCGGAAATTGCTGTTCCCTTCCTTAGGGTTAATCCTATTTCACAGCATATGTCGAGGCAGAGGCTGTGGCAGGCAGGGAGGGTCCCTTCCAGGAGCTCTGCAGAACTGATGCCTTTGAGGCTGGGATGGTCTCACTGGGCTGATCCTGCAGTGCTGGAATCCCCCCAGGAGTTCCCAGGGAGCACAACCCAGCCCAGCAAATACCTGAGCCCTTTGCTGAGTGTGCTGGGGTGTAAAACCCCCTGAGTGAGGGCAACATCCACTGCCAGGGGGTTCTTCTTCATCACACCACCCCAGAATGTGCTGAGCTGGAAGGGACCCACAAGGACCATCCAGTCCAACCCTCAGCCCTGCACAGCCCCATCCCCAAGGGTCACTCCTTGTGTCCCAGAGCATCATCCCAACCCTCCTGGAGCTCTGGCAGCCTTGGGGCTGTGCCCACTGCCCTGGG